>OU015751.1:107633212-107638212 GCA_907169655.1 Acomys percivali
TGTGTGTGTGTGTGTGTGTGTGTGTGTGTGTGTGTGTGTGTGTGTGTTTAACATTCTTCAGGACATATTTCTAAAGTGACCAATTAGGTACTACCCATTTCACTTACATCTCCAGCTATCTTAGTTAATTGCTTTGACCTAATAGCTCATGTGATACTCTGAAGGATATTTTGTTGTTGTTCAAGTTTCTTAAATCATCTGAGACCAGTGATAAAAAGCATTACCATACCTCTCAACAAGTACATAAAAGTCCTTGTTATATTTTTGTTGTTGCTGTGAAGAAAAAAATAATCTAACAGAAACAATGTTAAAAATGAAAGATTGATTTTGGATATCCATAATCATTTGGTCCATCATGCTTGAATTGAACATGATGCTGGCAAAAGCATGTTGGAGGAGAGAGCTGCTCGTTTCGTGAGGGACAAGAGGAAGCCAGTGATAAGCAGAATGTTTATTCTGCCTCTACTTCCAAGGCCCTGTTCCCAGTGACTTCCACCTCCTAAACTTTCCAGAATCTCCCAAAATAGCACCACCAGCTGGGACTCAAGTCCTGGGCACATTACCCTGTACCCTATATAACAAAGTGAGTCCTTCCAGATGACTTCGAGCTCTTCACAACCCAAACAAATGCAAGTTCCTTATTTGGATTTGGACAAAAATAGTAACAACATCACTCAATGTGTACATTTATGGCTGAGGTAATCTGCTCCAGTGATCACCCTTCATTCTGGCTAAGCATCCACTACCGGCTCTAAGAGAAACAGACTAAAAGGGGAAATATTTATTTTGGCAAAAAAAAAATTCAGTGCAATGACATTTGGCCTCATGTTTTAAGACAGAACACCATTTTGGCAAGGCTGTGTGTTGGGATGGGTGTTGTTCACTCCTTAGTGAACAGTAATTAGATCACAAGATTACGTTGTCATAAATGTCAGGCTACTTTAAGGGCAGACTTATTCATTATCTAAAGATAAAATGAAAGTGTTCCAATGCCAGTCCTTAGCTGAGCACATCTGAGTGCTTGCTCTGACTCCATTTCCAGAATTGGTATTTTATATTTGCTATATCGCAAGGCAGGGAGGGAGGAGATTTAATGGTTTCATTTGCTCTTCTTCACTCTGGTATCTCTCACTCCACAAAGGCTAAACCGAAAAGCACAAGTCATACAGGTGTCAAGTATATGTGCTTGGCATATAAAGAATGATAAATTGATGTGTCCTCAGCATTACTGGACCATTGGACCTGAGTTCCTTCTGAGACTGATAGAGTTTATTAGTAATCCAATCTGACTCAGAGGTCAAAAGAAAAGGTTGAGAGCCTGATATCAATTTCAGGTAAGTCCCTAAACAAAGCATTTAAAATACTTTGTTAGTTCTCCCCCTCCACCCTTTGCATGCCAACTCCTTATGTAATTATCCAAATCTCTTTGTAGAGGAATTGTCACTGTATTTGCTGCTGAGTTTCCATTTCATGGCTCATGGAGTTCTAACACTTCCACCAGACAATATGTGTGAGTTCTGCCCTGAACGTTTCATAAGAAACCAGGCTATCTTTAAAACATCTTCCTTGATAATCCACCTTTGACATCTGAGTCTTTTTCTCTCTTTTGACTATTATGAAGGGATAGTACCTCACTGAGTGTATATTCGCCTTGCCATTACGAAGACCACGTGAGGTGAAAAAACTTCATAGGTTTGGTTACGATGGCATTTCTGGCTGCCATTATGATTTTGCCTCTCATAGGATAACTCAGTCTACAAGATTTGTGAGCACACTATAATTTGCGATTATTTTCAAAATGATAACACATAATATCTCTTCAATTTTTGAATTATTTTAAACATTAGCAAGCCTTAATAAAGCAATCAATGACTTTCTTTTTTTTTGACATTTGTTTAAATTAATTTATTCATATTACATCTCAACTGTTAGCCCATCCCTTGTATCCTCCCTTTCTTTCCTCCCTCCTGCTTCCCCCTCTACTCCCTTCCCCTATGTCTGTGACTGAGGGGGACCTCCTCCCCCTGTATATGCTCCTAGGGTATCGAGTCTCTTCTTGGTGACTTATTATCTTTCCTCTGAGTGCCACCAGGCCTCCCCATCCATGGGACATGGTCCGATATGGGGCACCAGAGTTTGTGTGAAAGTCAGATCCCCTTCTCCACTTAACGGTGGAGAATGTCCTGTCCATCGGCTAGACCTGGGTAGGGGTTCGAAGTTTACTGCCTATATTTTCCTTGGCTGGTCCTGGAAAACTACAGATGGGTCTGGGCCCTGGGGTCCTCCTCCATGACTTTATTAATAAAGCCAGTCCTAATCATCAGGAAATATCTTTCTGTAGTAAATATTCATTCTGTAAACACTCCACCAAGCACAATATTTCTATGTTTGCCTACCTTGTACAGTACATTCCAGGAAGTTCTGATGCCAGATTTTGAATTTTTTCTGCCACCATTTGCTATTAAACACTAGCATTTCAACATCACTTTGTCTATTAGTTTCCTACTGTAACTCTAGAAAATTACCACAAATTCAGTGGCTTAAGTAACAAATTTATTGCCTTAGACTTCTATAGGCCAACAGTCCAAAAAGTATTGTCCCGGGAAGTACGAAAGTGGTTGCATTATTTCTGGAAAATCTAGTGAATAAACTATTTTCTTGACTTTTCAGCTTCATGAGTTAACCTGTTTTAAGGAATAGGCTCTTAACTGTCTTGGTTCAACTTGAAATCCAGGGAAAAAAGTCCAAACATCAGTGTTATTCTATCTCTAGTTTTCTCTCCTGACAGTGCTAAGACCCCTTACAATAATATTGTACTTTCTTACATTCTTTGGAAAATTTTACCAATTTAAATGTCAGCTGATTAACAAATTTTGCTAATTTTGTGTTTGGGATTTGTTGTTGTTTTGGGTCTTCTCATTATTTATTTATTTATTTATTTATTTAGTTAGTTAGTTATTTTGGTTTTTCACCACAGGGTTTCTCTGTGTACTCCCTTTTTAGAGAAGGCTGGCCTGGAACTCACACCAATCCCACCTGCCTCTCTGTCACTGAATACTTGAATTAAAGTCATGTTCTACTCCACCTGGTTAACAAAGTTAATTTCCTTTTTTATTGAAAAGTAATTTTTTTCTACACAATATATTTTGACTATGATTTCTCCTTCCTAAAACTCTTCTCAAATCTTCCTCATTTCCCTTAGAACCTTTAATCCCTAATGGAATGTCTGCATCAAAGCCTTCTCTTCTAGTCTCAGAGAACCCTGCACAAAAAAGAAGAAAGATTTTAAGAGCCAAATGAATAAGGCCTTCTAAACAGAGCAGTACTAACTCACACATATGAGCTCACCATCGGTGATTATATGCAAAGGACTTGTATAGGTCTTAGTGCTGAGAAATGGACAAAGATCACATCCCTAATGCAGAACTTTCTCCAACTGAAAACCACTCAATAATAAAATGCAGTTTGTATAGGAATTTTAATTTAGAACATGGCTGCTCTAACAAGAGCTCACATCCCAAGACCTTCTAGCTCTATGAGATTGGCTGAAATACAAACACACCTTTAATCCAGGAGACAGAGGCAAGCAGATTTGAATTCAAGGCCAGCTGGTTTAGAGTAAGATTCAGGTAAAGAAAAGCTTAGGTCCAGGCATGGTGGTACGTACACACTTTTAGTCCCAAACAATGAAGATAAAGTTAGTTTGTAGAATGAAGCATCTATGTTTGAAAGTGATGTCTAACTGAGTAGCAGAAAAAGTGATGAATCAGAAAAGATTTGACAGAACAGGATATACCCAACTCTCACAAGAAGAGAGAGAAAAGGGAAGCTACTTAGGGTCAATACAGTAAGGGAGAGAAGTCAGTTTTATGGGATGAGTTTTAGAGAGAGAGGTGGAATGAGAGAACAAGTTAGACACAGGTGAAGACAGAATGACCCAGAGAATGGGAAGGAGCTGGGAGATTAGACTGGATTGCTGGAGTTAGTTTGAAGCTAATCAGAGCAATTCAGGAGCCAAGAGAGACAGCAGATTGAAGAAGTTAAAAGAGAACTTTGAGCCAAAACAGCTGAGTTGAGTTAGCCAGGCCAGAGCTTAGTAAGAACAAGAAAGGGTGAGCTTATTAAGTAGCAAGTGTTAGAGGCTGAAAACCTTCTAGGCCTACATTAGATTGTACAGAGGTGAGAAGCTAGGCCTAGCTTAGCAGATAGAGGCAATAATCTTCTAAGACAACAATTATAGCAGGCAAATAAAGTTTTTTAAACTGTAGTTTTCTCCAAGGGCATCTCACTGAGTACAGGAACCACTCCTAAGTCCAGTCTATGCTCACATCTACAGTAGATTACCAACACAAAACACAGTAGTGATATTTTGGGAAGTTTGCTTGTTTGTTGTTGTTGTTGTTGTTGGGGTTGTTTGTTTGTTTTGTCTTATGTCTCATAGTGTTTGCCCTTTTGTTTTGTGAGTTTTTATTTGTTAGTTTTGTACTCTTTTTGTTTTTTTTAACCAGAAAAGAAAGGGAGTGGATCTGTATAAGATGGGAGGGGAGGTAAAAAGGAAGTAATAGAAGCAGAGAGAGGAAAATTGTAACTAGATCTTAGGTTATAGGAGAACTCTATTTTTAATTGAATGGGGAGATACTTTTTTCATATAATAAAAAAAGAATAATGTTGGATTGACTTTTCAGAAGCAGAAGGTAATTCAAATTGAATGGTCCAGGAAAGAATATGAAAAATCTCAAGGAAAAACCTCATAAAAACCTTTGAGGAGTTCCACAGAAAGCCTCCAATGGCTTCGGTTAGCCAGATGTTAGCTTGCTTTATCCATCTGAATTAATACCTGTGGGCATTGAAGATGAAGACAAAATAACTACTCTTTATTTCAGATGTGTGAAACCTCATTCTCCCCTCTTGATCTCTTCTCTCTTCTCCTTTTAATCTCTCTACTACTATCAACTATCTCAAACTATAGATATTACACACACACACACACACACACACAC
>OU015751.1:107643212-107649946 GCA_907169655.1 Acomys percivali
ACCATCACACCAGACCAAGGACTTCTTGCCATGAACATCTGCAAATAAAGCTGTTTGGGCAAAAGGGATGTGCTGTGAGCCACAACCTGACTCACTGCGGCTTCCAAGGCAAGCTGTTATTTTGTTGTTGTTGTTGTTGTTGTTGTGTTGTTTTGTTTGTTTTTGTTTTGCTTTGTTTTGTTTTCGTGGTGTAAGGAAGTCGCAAAGGCTGAGGGCAGGGCAGGTATGGAGGGGTGGAGAGATGAGTGAAAGGGGTGCATGATATGAAATTCACAAAGAATTAATAAGAAGTTAAAAGTGAGGTATTGTTTAAAAATTAAATATTTTAAAAATTAGTATTTTTCTTTCTTGCCAACTCACAGGGGCATCTTTTGTCTCTGTGTCCTCAGGGAATTCAAAGTTACATACATATCATATAATGAGTAATTGCAACTCAATTGCACAGTGGTCCCAGTTACAGTTGGCTACTCTTGGTTGTTTTAGTTCCCCACTGCACCATGTTGTCAGTGCTAGGGTCAGTGATATATGCCTTTAGAGAGTCTTTTTTTTTTTTTTTAAGCCCTTTTTGTTCTCTGTAAGTTCTTCCCTCTTTTTTTTTTTTTTTTTTTTTTTTTTTTTGCTTTATATTGGTGAAGATTTTGAATCAGGATCGGGAAATCACAGAAATGCACAGTGCAAACTGTCCAGGTTCCCATGAAGATGTTTTACTGTTACCAAGGTGGCTACATTCTAAATTTAGCACAATATTTTCTCATGACAATTTTCATGCAAGCAGAAAAAAAAATCTAACTCCCACATGGGGAAATGTGATGAAATCTTTGAGAGGGAGACAAGGATTGGGAAAAGATACAGGGGAGACATGGGAGGGAAGGGTTAAAGAAGGGAGAGAAGCTAAAAAGGTTGGCGTTGGCGGTCACACACAGAAAGAAAAAATGGAATACACTTCATAATTATATTTTAATTTAAATTGTATTTAAAAAGCTGGGCATGGTGAAACAAACCTTTAATTTCAGCAGTCAGGGAGGCAAAGGCAGTTATCCCTGTGAGTTTGAGGCTAGCCTTTTCTACACAGTGAGTCCAGGACAGCCAAGGCTACACAAAGAAACCCTGTCTAAAAAAATAAAAAAGAAAAAAAAAAGAAAGAAAGAAAGAAAAAAGAGAAAAGAAAAAGAAAACCCTAGTATATATTTAATTAAAAACAATAATAACATAAAGGAAATTTACATTACATAAAGTCAATTTACCTAACTTAACTATAGTTAAAGTTTATATTGTTTTGGTCTTTGGCATTTTAGCAAACTATTCTTCAAACACTGGTTTCAACTAGAATGATTAAATTGTATTTTATTAATAAAGTAAAATCTAATTTATAGAGGTTAGTATCAATAATCTGGTGGATGAGTTAACCTTTTAATTGTTTATCCCATAAAATATGTATGTGGTTACTTTATGTGTATAGAACACACACATATAATATAGCCAAAACTTGTCTGCTGTTCTGTAGTGATTTATAAATAAAAGTTAGACATCCTAGGGTAATAACTAACACAAGTAGACTGATGACAGATACCTGTTATTTTCCTTGTAGCTATCATTCAGTGAACACAGAATATGTTTGAAATAATCCTGGATGGAAATAAAGAAAAAACTCAGGAAGTGGTGGGCACAGGCATTTAATCCCTTTAATCCCAGGGAAGCAGAGGCAGGTGGATCACTGTGAATTTTAGGCAAGTGTGGTTTACATAACAAGTCCAGGGCAGCCAAGGCTACACAGAGAGAACTCTGTCTCAAAAAACCAAACTAAACCAAACCAAACCAAAACAAAACAAACCAACCAACCAAACAAAACCAAAACAAAACAAAAGGACCAAATTTTATATTGCTTTATTGAATACTCATGGTAACATATTGCTGTCACAATTAAGTGTGCAATGTTTAATTTAATATAAATCTCAATTTTGATAAATTCCATATTGTTAGTTTAATTTTTATTCTTTGAATTTGCTTTCAAAGCAATAAGTTTCAGTTCAAAATGTTCATACACATTTTATTTTGATTAATTTTTAAGCCCCATTTTTACTGTTCACTTTCCCCAGTATTTCCTCCTCTCAATTACCTATATTGTTTTTTCACATGCTCTCTTAAGGTCTAGTTCCCTGACCTTTCTTTATATGTCCTAACTAGATGCACATTTTTAACAGAAGCTAATATTCACAGAGGAGAAAGAATATATGGTATTTTTTCCGTATATGGGTACACCATTATTTTAAGTCAGGTATGTTAGCATTAATAAAACTCAATATAATAAAATGACTAGGTAATCAAGTGAATATTTATAAATAATCTAAAAAGGCCTGTGACAGAATAAGACAATAATTGTTCTGTCTTCCACATTTGAGTTGTGACATATATATGAACCCCTGCACACCCATACCAACTTACTGCTCTTACAGAGGCTTATCTTTGCTTCCCTGCACCCACATGATGCCTCACAACCATCTTTAAATACAGCTCCTGGAATCATATACCTCTTTTTCCTCCAGGGCACTTGCTAGCAGAAAGTACACATGAATTCCTGCAAACAGACATATATTTAAATAAAAACACATATAACACCAATTTGGAAAGGATAACAATGCAATCTTTTTAGATAGACAATATTTTACAAATAACAAGTCCAAAATATATGTAACCAGTGTAAATGCTTAGAGGCAACAAAAAGCATAGTCGTATAATAGAGCCCTTACATGAACATATAATCCTGTGTAATAAGCAACAGTACTTAAAGCTGTGATTCAGTTATCAATCAAAATAAGCAAGAATAATTGTTTATAGAAGCAAGAAAACTACATGCTAAAATGAATAATTTGCACTGAGATCAATTGTACAATGGAGTAATTATTTTTGACGCTAATACATTATATTTCAAAAATGTTAGATGCTGACATTTGAAAAAGCGTTGTTTTACATTCTTGAATTTCTTAAACAACCATACATTTGCTCCTTTCGGTGTTTCTTTTGTCCTATTTCATATTTTTCTACACTTCATGCATTTTGATTTTCTTGTGTTCCCTTTTCTTATTTTATTAATACAAAATATATTCTGCACTATCATTTATAGAGCATTGGCTTATATATTTTGTAATGTACTATTCTTGGATGACTGGCTTGTGGCAACCTCCTGTAGGGTTAGAGTTTTCCAAACCTACTTTATTAAGGGTTTTGAAACACTTCAGCTCACTTCTAACCTATCCACCAGAGGAATGGGTGAAAGAATGTTAAGAGGAAAAAGGGGTCATGGACCTGTTTAGATGTAGTTTCTTGGGTCATTTCCACTGTGTTTTGTCAGGATACCATCAGTCCAGCCCAATAGCCAACAGCAAGACTCAGCCGAATTAGCACAAGTCCATGGAATTGGCCAGAATCAGCCAGAGAACCACAAGAAGTTCCACGGAATGTCCATGGTTCTTTTTATACCCAATCCCACCATCACATGACCTCTCACATGTCTGCTCCCAGCAAAACATCACATGCCCTCTCTTTCAGAAAAGCATCATGTGCCCTTTCACAAAACAGCTTTCAACAATACACCATGGGACACAACTAAATCTTCAAAGAAACCGGAGACTTCCACTTCAATCTCCATGTCATATTAACTAATGAATTAATAATTCATGAATAAATGGTTATTAGGGTGGTTTGAATGAGAAGTATCCACTATAAATTTATGTGTAGGATACTTTGTGGCATGTCTTAGAAAGGCTATGGAACTTTTAGGGAGTATAGCTTTGTTGGAGGGAATGTATCACTAGGGGTGGGCTTCGAGAGTTAATAGAGTTGCACCACTTCTACTTTGGAGTTTCTGATTCCTGTTTGCAGTTAACATGTAATCTCTATGTTTCTTGATACTGGAGCCGTGCCTGATTCCGGTTACCATGTCTTCCTGCCATGATTATCTCTTAGTCCTCAGGAACTATAAATCAAAATATACTTGCTACCTTAAATTGCTCTGGTCAAGGTTTTTTATCACACCAACCCAAGAATTATTAATATACTATCTACTGAAGCAAGTAGAAAAAGAAAATAACTAAATGCCAATGTTTTTACTTAAGAATATGTAGCATACAATGATAAAATCATCACTTGCATTTAGTTTCAGGCAGTGAGAATGATATCATAAGTCTACAGAAAATTCATTAATTCAGAGTTATCTCTATATTTGAAAGTCTACCTCCTTTTTTGTTCATCATGTCACAGTGATTTCACAGATAATAGGAACAATTTATATATGGATTAGATGACCGATAACCATCCAAACAGTATGTTCTATAGAAATAAGTGCTTGATAAGAAAACATTCTACTGTTCAGAAAGTTGTCATGCCAATTCTTTCAACACTATTCCCCACTTTCCTTTTCTATCAGACTTAGTGTATCCAGGTTTATATTGAAATCTTTGATCCACTTGGCCTTGAGCTTTGTATAGGATGATAAATTTGAATGTATTTGCATTAGTCTACATATAGACATTCAGTTAGACCAGCAACATTTGCTGAAGATGCTTTTTTGTTCTATTGTATAGTTTTGGCCTCATTGTCAAAATCAAGTGTCCATAAGTGTATTAATTTCCATTTATCTACCTGTCTTTTTTATGTCAATACCAAGGACATCATGAAATTTGCAGGGAAATTGGAGGATCTAGAAAAGATCATCCTGGGGTAATCCAAACCCAGAAAGACACACATGGTACGAGCTCACTTATAGGTAGATATTAGCCATAAGCTACAGGCTAACCATGCTACAACCTACAGTCCTAAAGAAGCTAAGTAGCAAGTAAGGCCCAAAGTAGGATGCTTGAATAACTCTGAGGAAATAAAAGAAAATTGACATCTTTGGAGGATTGAGGAAGAAATTGGGTGGGAGAGAGGGTGAGGAGATGAACAGCAGAGAGTAAGTGTGGGAAGGATAGCTGCAAAGAAACTGAAATCAATGGGTGGGAGGGGAGGCAGGGATATCTCCGAGACAAGCTAGACACCTAGGATAATGGAAACTTCCATGAATCTATAAGGCTAACGTAGGTAAGACTCCTAGCAACAAGGTATATGAAACATGGAACAGTCACTTTCTGTTACGAAGCAAGACTCCCAATGGAGGGAAAGGCATAGGAACCCATCCAAAAAACCTTTGACCCACAATTTTTCCTGGCTATAATAGGTACACGAATAAAAATGGAGCAGAAAGTGAAGGAATGGTCAACCAATCACTGACACATCTTGAGTGCCATGCCATGAGAAAGAGCCCACTTCTCACACTACTAATCATTTTCTGCTATACTTTCATATAGGAGCCTAGCATGACTGTCTTCTGGGTGGCTTCATCCACCAGCTGATGGAAACAGATGCAGACACCCGCAGCCAAATATTATGTTGATTTTGGGGAATCACATGGAAGGGGGGAATGAAGCCAGAGAGATCAAGGATACTACAATAAAACCTACATAATCAATTAACCTAGGATCGTAGGGGTTCACAGAGACTGAACTACAAACCAGAGAGCATTGGTGAAATGCATCTAGGCCCCTAGACATACATAACAGATATATACATCGTGGTGCTCATATGGAACCCCTAACAGCCAGAGCAGGAACTGTTGCCTCTGATTCTGTTGTCTGCCACTGGGTTCCTTTCCCCTAACTTAATGGCCTTGTCTAGTCTCAAGGGAAGAAGATATGTCCAGTCCTCCTACAACATGATATGACTAGGAACCTTAATATCCATGGGTGGTCTCACTTTCTCTGATGAAAAATTGAAGTGGTCATGGAGGGAAGAGAGGTGAGAGGGAGGGACTAGAAGGAGAGGAGAAAATGGAAGCTCCATTTGGGATGTAGAGTAAATTAATTAATGAATGAAGAAAAAGTAAAAAGAAGGAAAGATAAGAACATAGTATGTTCTCCTTAATGATTAAACATCAGCTTCGAACTGTTAAATGTGTATCCATGGAGGAATAACACAAATACACTGAAAGAATTTAGAAAGGGGGTGGTGAGATTGGAAAACAAAACAGAAGAAATTATCTTATTTTATCTATGGAAACCTGTTACTGTTTAATATAATTTAAACAATAAAATATTAATTTAAAATAAAATCTTAAGAAGTCTACAGATGATTCTGTTCATTTAACCACTGACAAGTTTTTGTGAAATCAGACCATGGGTTGGTGAGAACTCAGAACATGAAGAAGCTCACCATAGAAGCTGAAGACCTTAGTTTGATCCGTGGGATCAATGTGTAGGAAGAGAGTGAGGAAAAAATCCCACATCTTTGCACTATGATTTCTGCATGTGTGTCATGGCATGTGTTTATATTCATATCTCTCTCTCTCTCTCTCTCTCTCTCTCTCTCTCTCTCTCTCTCTCACACACACACACACACACACACACACACACACACACACACACACTTCTCAATAATAACTATATTTTAAATTTATAAAATGTCGGTGCTTTTGTTTTAAGTAAAATAAAAGATAGTTTTAAAGTATAAATGTCATCCATAAAATTATTTCAGAAAAAAACTTTTTGTCAAATTAATTACATATTATGTTATATTAATGAAAGCTAACTGATGATAATTATCACTACTAATGTTATACAAAGCTGGGCATGATGGGTTATGGCTAAAAGCCTACAACTTTCAAGGTTGAAACAAGATTACCACAAATTTAAGGCTAAATTGGG
>OU015751.1:107649956-107663902 GCA_907169655.1 Acomys percivali
TTCCATTTTATAAACGTAGAAGTTCAACATGCAATTTGATTTCACAGTCTGCAGCAAAATGCTCACAGTTGTTCACACCTTTCTCAAGGAACCCACATTGGAATTATTTTCCTAAAGCGAAAGATGGGCTTGGACATACTACAAGTTTCACACCATGTGGAGGAGAAGTCCACCACCACAGGCTTGTCCCCTGCAGCATGCAAATTTCCTGAAAATCCTCACTTCCTTAGATAAGCTGAACACACTGGCTGTTTCAGGAAGGGAGAAGGGAGCAACTGCAAAAATCAATAGCAATGAACCTGAGACATAAGGCAAAATCTAATAAGAATATATATTTTAGAGGCCACGAGGTACCATATGTTTCCATAATTTCAATACTGGAAAGGCTTAGGCAAGAAGATACCTGTAGTTGCTGATTAGCCATTCTAGACAAATTAGTGGATTCCAGGTTCACTTACAAGACTGATGCAAAAATAAAATAAAAAAAGATTGAGACTCAAGATGAACTAGCTTATGAAAACTTATAGTCACAAGCACAGGTGCATACGTACATGCACATGCACACACACATGGATTCACAGGTACCAAAGTGAACACAGAAGAATATGCATCTACAATAAATAAGTAATAAAATTTTAACAAAAAGATTATGTTTTGTATGTTTTATTAACTTCTGGTTTTTCCATAAGAAAAAATGTGTAGTGTTTTAATAATACAATTCCTACCAGCTGTTCAGCATATTACATTTTTAACTAACATACTTTTTTCTTATGTCCCACATTAATGTTATTTTAATTTCCAAGCTTTGATTTACTTTACAAAACTTGTGATGTTTTGGTCATCTATAGAACATGCAAACTATGAGAAAAGGAATAGGAAATAATAATGAGAAATAACTATGTTCAAGTTTAAAGTCATACCTAATATTTGAAAATAAAATAAATCTTTTTAAACTGTGTCTGATTTTATAGCTGTGTGTGAGAATAAGATGCATTTGGCCAAGTTATAGAAACCAGAATTGGTAACTAATATTCTGTTACCAGGAAACTGGGACAGAGGGGAGGACATCCTATTGGGACTCTAGATGAGAGAAGCATGTGAGAATAGCATTGTAGAAGAATTCAGTGGGTCCTAGAAACCTACAAGTAGAACATTATGATAGGCAGATTTGGGCCCAGGGGTCCCGCTCAAACTAAGGCACCAGCCAAGGACAATAGAGGGTGTAAACTTTAAACCCCTACCCAGATCTAGCCAATGGACAGGACAGTCTCCACTACGTGGGATTTGTAACAGCAATGCAGTTGTGTCTTTGTGGCCTGGTTTTTTATATAATTCTCTAGAAAACCTTTCTTCTCTCTCTCTCTCTCTCTCTCTCTCTCTCTCTCTCTCTCTCTCTCTCTCTCTCTCTCTCTCTCTCTCTCTTCCTTTAGAGACAAGGCCTCACTCACTAGCCTTCTCTGCACAAAAAAATCTCGGTGTAGACTATACTTTTCTTGAACTAAGAGATTTCTTCTTCCTCTACCTATCAAATGCATGTATCACTGTGTACCAGCCAGATTTGTTTCCGTTTTCTCGGTGTTACTAATAAAGAAAATATTCCCTTTTTTTTGGAAAGTGTGTCAGTATTTGAAAGATATGAAAATATACACAAATTTTAAATTAGTATTTTGCCTATTCAATGAGAAGATTAAACAAAATTTAAAAAAGTAATTTTAACTAATATCAAAGACATTCAGAAACGTTTTTAAGGTAGTCATTAATTTGATATTAAAGATTTTTATTTCAGCTATCAAATCTACTTCACCACATTAATACATATATAGATGTAATATTTATTGGATAGATTAAGAGTATGAATTAAACTTAGGATAATTATTTGACTCAAAAGGAAAGAAGGTTGCATTTTATTCCAAATATATATATTCTCCATTTTCCCTAGAGAAATAAAATAGATTAATTGTCAAATATAGAAGATGTTTGATTCCTGAAAGCCTTAATGAGCATATGTAATATCCATATCACTCTTGACCATTATATTGTCTAATAAATCTAAATTCCTTAGAAAATAATAATTCGGTTTAACTTGAACAATGTCTCAGCCACACATTCATACAGCTCATGTAACTATACAGTTCCTTACTTCAGCTAAAAGTTTGTGTTGTACTCTACATTAATTCCTATTTTCTTCTATACTTTCCATGTCTTCTAAGTACTTTATATAAGTCTCCATTATTTTCTCAAAATGAAATAAAAAGCATTATTTCTTTCTCTTTTTATTTTTTTTTAATTTATCTTTTTAAAATTTAAGTAATTTATTCAAATTACATCTCAATCGTTATCCCCTCACTTGTATCATCTCATTCCTTCCTTCCTCCCTCTTTTACCCTAGTGCCCTCACCCTAGGTGTGTGACAAAAAGGTACTTCCTCCCCCCACCATATGATCACAGCATATCATGTCTCATTCTGGTAGCTTGCTTACCCTTCCTCTGAGTGCCACGAGGCCTCCCCATGAGGTGAAGTTGTCAATTAGGGGCCACGAGGGTTCATGTCTGAGTGAGTCCCTGCTCTCCACACAACTGTGGAGAATGTGTTGTCCATGAGCTCGATCTGCATAGCAGTTCTAGGTTTATTGCATGCATTAAACCTTGGTAAGTACAATAGTTTGAACAGACCCTGCTGGGTCCCTATCCGTCAACCTTGATGGTCTTCTTGTAGGTTTCTAGGACCCTCTGGATCCTTCTTTTTCCCAATAACCCCATATCTCTTTACCTGGAGTCCAACTAGGAAGTCTCAGGATCTATCCAAATCTTCCTCTAAGTGAAGACTTTTAGGGGACATTCCTGTTGGGAACACAATTGAGCACGTGTCCTTATTGTGTGTTGGAACAGCTTTTGGGTTTATTCCAAGGAGTGGAATAGCTGGGTCTTGAGGTAGCCATAATCCCAGTTTTCTAAGAAAGAGACAGATTGATTTCCAAAGTGGTTATACAAGTTTGCACACCCACAAAAAAGGAGTGTCTTGATTTCTCCACATTCTCGCCAGCATGTGCTGTCACTTGAGCTTTTGATCTTAGCCATTCTGATGGGTGTAAGATGGAATCTCAGAATCATTTGGATTTGCATTTCACTGATGACTAAGGAATTTGAGCATTTCTTGAAGTGTTTCTCAGCCATTCAATATTCCTCTGTTGAGAATTCTGTTTAGTTCTGAGCCCCATTTCTTAATTCGGTTATTTGATTTGTTCTAGTCTACTTGGTGTTCTGTAGGCTGTTTCTATGTTTATCTGCATCTCCATTTTTAAGTTGTGGAAATTTTCTTCTGTGATTTTGTTGAAAATATTTTCTGGGCCTTGGAGCCAGGCATCTTCTCTTTCCTCAATGCCTATTATCCTGAGGTTTTGTCTTTTTATGGTGCTCTTAATTTCTTGGATGTTTTGTGTAAGGAATATTTCAGATTTAACATTTTATTTGAGGGTTACATCAAGTTCTTCAGTTGTATATTCTACTCCTGAGATTCTTACCTCCATCTCCTCAATTCTGTTAGAGAAGCTTACCTTCACATGTCCTGCTTTCGTCTTTAAGTTCTCTTATGTCTGGCTTTCATTTATCTGTGCTTTTATCATTGTTTCCATTTTCATCTTGTGATCTTGAACTGTTTTATTGATTTCTTTCCTCTGATTGTTTGAAGTTTCCTGTATTTCTTTTTTTTTATTGTGTTTTATTTTTATTTATTTTTTTAATATAATTTTTTTATTTTTAATTAATTTATTCTTGTTACATCTCTATGGTTATCCCATCCCTTGTAGCCTCCCATTCTCCCCTCCCTCTCATTTTCCCCTTATTCCCCTCCCCTATGACTGTTCCTCAGAGGTATTACCTCCCTCTGTATATGCTCATAGGGTATCAAGTCTCTTCTCAGTGACCTGCTGTCCTTCCTCTGAGTGCCACTAGGTCTCCCCCACCAGGGGACATAGTCAAATGTGAGGCACCAGAGTACTTGAGAAAGTCAAATCCCTCTCTCCATTCAAGTGTGGAGACTGTTTTGTCCATGGGCTAGATCAGGGTAGGGGTTTAAATTTTACCACCTGTATTGTCCTTGGCTAGGGCCTTAGTTTGAGCGGGACCCCATGACCCAAATCTGCCTATCATAATGTTCTACTTGTAGGTTTCTAGGACCCACTGGATCCTTCTACATTGCTATTCTCCCATTGTTCTCTCATCAAGAGTTCCAATAGGATGTCCTCCCCTCGGTCCCAGTTTCCTGGTAAGGGAAGGCTTTCATGAGACATGCTCATTGGGCTAGTATGCAGATATAAGTGAGTATATACCATTTGAGTCTTTCTGCTTCTGGGTTAACTCACTCATTATGATCATCTCTAGCTCAACCCATTTGTCCACAAATTTCTGGAAGTTTTCTGTATTTCTTCCCGTGATTTCTTCATTTCCTCTCTATAGGCCCCTTTAATATCCTCAATCAGCTTGGCTGCATCTTTCTGAATATGTTTACATATTTTATTAGTTTCCTACATTATCATCTTTTTTTCTGTTTTTTATCATATATTTTTTTAAATTTTATTAATTTATTCTTGTTACATCTCAATGGTTATCCCATCCCTTGTATCCTCGCATTCTTCCCTCCCTCCCTTTTTCCCCTTATTCCCCTCCCCTATGACTGTTCTTGAGGGGGATTACCTCTCCGTGTATATGCTCATAGGGTATCAAGTCTCTTCTCGGTGACCTGCTGTCCTTCCTCTGAGTGCCACCAGGTCTCTCCCTCCAGGGGACATGGTCAAATGTGAGGCACCAGAGTACATGAGAAAGTCATATCCCACTCTCCACTCAAGTGTGGAGACTGTTCTGACCATTGGCTAGATCTGGGTAGGGGTTTAAATTTTACCGCCTGTATTGTCCTTGGCTGGTGCCTTAGTTTGAGTGGGACCCCTTGGCCCAAATCTGCCTATCATTGCTGGTGGGAATGCAAACTAGTACAACCACTTTGGAAATCTATCTGGTGCTATCTCAGAAAACTGAGAATAGGGCTTCCTCAAGACCCAGCTATTCCACTCCTTGGAATATACCCAGAAGATGCACCAGCACACAACAAGAAATTTTGCTCAACCATGTTCATAGCAGCCTTATGCATAATATCCAGATCATGGAAACAGCTTAAATGTCCCTCAGTAGAAGAATGGATAAAGAAACTGTGGTACATATACACTATGGAATACTACTCAGCTATTAAAAACAAGGAATTCCCAAAATTTGTGGATAAATGGATTGAGCTAGAAATGATCATAATGAGTGAGTTAACCCAGAAGCAGAAAGACTCAAATGGTATATACTCACTTATATCTGCATACTAGCCCAATGGGCATGTCCCATGAAAGCCTTCCCTTACCAGGAAACTGGGACAGAGGGAAGGACATCCTATTGGGACTCTAGATGAGAGAACCATGTGAGAATAGCAATGTAGAAGGATCCAGTGGGTCCTAGAAACCTACAAGTAGATCATCTTCTTTACTAAGGATTTGATGTCATTTTCTTGGGCTTCAGTTTTGTTTGAATTTTGAGGGTTGATTTCTTCAGGATCGCTGTGTTCTGGAGATACCATATAGTTTTGTTTTTTGTTATTCTTATTTTTACTCTGGCCTTCAGTTATTTTTCTGTCTCTGACATTGCAAGGTAGTTTCTGGTGTCATTCACTCGTCATTGATAGTAGTTCGTTGGTGAGTGTCTATAGGTTGAGAACCTTCATCTGAGTGGATCAGGGAATCCTTCCCTGAATCAGGCAGGTGACCTGGTCTCAGCTCTAGTAGACACTGCACCACATCCTGGCCTCTTACCCATCATCAAAGGCAGTTTCTGGTGCTCTGTAGCCCAAGGATCTGTTTGAGGTGGTTTAGGTATAGCATGCTATCCTGTCTTTGGCTGGGCTTTAGAAACCCTGCTCTTAGGCACTTGGCTTGGTGGCCTAGGCTCAGTCTTCCCTAGAGTGCTGGATCCCCTGCTGACTTGTTGAGGTTGACTAGGCTTCTCCCTAATCTCACCAGGCCATGGGAACTAGGTTCAGTCCTGCCAGAGAGAGTATATACTGCCTTCTGGTTTTTGGCAGTTGGCTATGCTTCTTCCGGATCCTTTCAGGCCAGTTGAGTCCCTCCTGAGAGCATGGGAACAGCTACCTGGGTTGGGGCAGCTGTATAGGCTTCATCCCAATACCTCAGGCTGGTTCAGTCCCAACTGAGGGTGTGGAAATGACTCCCTGCTTTGAGTGGTCGGTTAGCTTTCTGCCTGACCCTTTCAGGCCATGCCACCTTAGATCAGTCAACCTGAGAATGTACCCATGGAAATATAGTTGGAGAATGTATCCACAACTGCCTGGCCCCCTTTGTGGGTCCTGGGTATCTTCTGGGACTGGTTTCATGATCTGAGGTTAGATCTACTTCAGATCAACACTCCTAGCTCCTCCTGGGCCAGCAGACCCTGATGCTGTTTCTCTGTAGCTTATTGATCAAACAGAGATGGGAAGAGAGAAAGAGTGCAGATATGGCAAGATAAGCTGTGCTGGGGTTTGGATAACATGTCCATGTTGTTGACAGCCTGTGGGCTGTGTACTGGTGGGGCACTCTGAAGTCAGATTCTCCCAGTCTCCTGGGTTCTCTTCAGTCCAGGAGATTCAGACTCTGGTGCTTCACTGCCCACAGTTCAGTCCCAGATGCTGAGTCCGTGATATAGAACCTGGCTGCAGCTCACAGGCAGGTATAGGTCTAGACTCTGGGGACTGGGCACCCATCCTTAGTGCGCCAGTTGGATGGCCTGAGGCCAGACCCACCTGTGCTCTGCACTGAGTGGACCCCTTTCACCTAGGGCTCTCCAGATTTTGTAGTCTGTAGCTCCCAGCCGAGTCCCTACTCTCTGTTTTTCAGATCACATACAGTGTGTGCTCAGCACTGCCATCTTGGATTTCCTCATAAAAACAATTTTTCCTCTTGACAATATTCCCAAAGCATGTCATATAATTTTGTTGATTTTATTTTTAATATATTTTATTAATTTATTCATACTACATCTCAGTTGTTAGCTCATCCCTTGTATCCATTCTCCCATTCCTTCCTCCCTCCCATTTTCCCCTTACTCCCCTCCCCTATGACTGTGACTGAGAGGGACTTTCTCCTCCTGTAGATGCTCATAGGGTATCAAGTCTCTTCTTGGCAGCCTGCTATCCTTCCTCTGAGTGTCACCAGGACTCCCCATTATTTTGAGAGTATATTTTAGTTACATTTATCTCATTCCTTTCCTCTTTCCAAACACTTCAGTATATCATTCTTACTCTCCTTTAAAGGCATGCTTTTTATTTTTATCAATTGTTATTGCATGTGTGTATGTATTTGTATATAAACATGGATTCCCAAGTATGACCTCTGAGCTCATACATTGTTTCTTGTTTTATATTTTCAGGCTGACCTTTGACACTGGATAAACAATCGGTGTGTTCTTTTCTGGGCAGTGGCATCTCTCATGCTTCCAGATGTACCCACTTGTCTGTACTAATTTGTGTAGAGTGGCTTTATTAGCTTACCTTTGAGCATTTTTCCATGCCCATTGTCATCCTCCTTGTTTTGCTCACATTTTGGAGGTCATGTTGGTGAGCTCTTAGGGTTCCAGCTTCTGATGTTACTAGGAGACATAGCTCACAGCCAAACTCCCTGATACTCTGGCTCTTATAATTCAATTTCATCATCTTCCATGTTCCCCGAGCCTTAGATATGGGAATGTTTCATTGATGTATCCCCTGGGACTTTGCTCCCTAACTCTGCATATTGATTTGGTTGTGGTTTTCTATAGTGGTCTCTGTCACAAAAATAAGTTTCCTTAATGAGCGAGTAAGACTACACTTATCTATGGGTATAAAGAAAAATGCTTATAGATTTTAGTTAAGAGTTCTACTGGTTTAGTAAATTAGTGGTTGTAGTTTCTCCTCCAGTAAGTGTTATTACACTAGCTTTAATAAGTTAGCTAGGTTTCCAGGATATAACATTCTACACTCCCTGATAGCACGGCTTAAGTTGTAGTAGAGAGCCCTTGGACACTGTACAAATATTTGTCCCACTATTGTGTCCATGTGGTTAGTATGCCATGCTGGCCATTGATGTGGCTTAGATGCATCATTGCTGGGTGGGACTATTAGTTGCTTCTCTTTGGAAGCTTGTTTGGCACTTTCTTGTACCATTCATTAAACCTATTTCTCATGAATGGTGCTTTCAGGTCAGTTCCTGCTCAGGGTTCTCTGAGTTTTGTTTCTGAAAGTAGGTGGTGTCTTCAGCAATAGTGACTTGTCTTCTACTTCTGGGAGTTAACTAGGGCCACAGCAATAAGCTGTAGGTTTTCAGAGTCTCTTAGAAAGCTCTGGCCAACAACTTAAAAAGAGGGTTTCTACTGTGTGGTATTAGCTTGTTGTTGTTATCATTATTGTTGTTATTAGATGTCCTTTGTCTCTTTTATCTTTGGAGGGAGTGTTATCAGTCCATATGAGAAAAGTTCATTAAAACTGTATATGTACATTTATAAAATAAAACATCTGTTAGAATTTTTTTACAAATATATATATATATATATATATATATATATATATATTCTGCTGAATGTGATTCATTTCTACTGTTATACCTAAATTTTCTGTTTGTATATGAATAGTTGTTATCAACTTATAATGAAGACAAAATATTTTTTTCACTTAAATTTAAATTTGGGATATTTGAATTTATCTAGAGGTATGCCACATACCCACATTTATTTCTCTGAAATGAAAGTTCTTATATAAAACTGCTTTTAAAAATTCACTGGGAGTAGGTGGATAAAACCATAATTACCCAGCAGACTTGTTAATTGCAAAGGCAGATAAGAGGTGATCCTGGAGGCACATGTATGAGGTACTAGTTATTAATCAGTATGATATTCTACAGAGAAAAGTCAAAAGATGATCATTAGTTTAAATTTTAAATAACATAGATTTATTGTCCGAGTACAGAGGCAAGTTCCAACAGCTGAGATAATGAAAAAGTTTAATGAATTCTAATGTGAATATATCACATTTGCTAAGGTGCATTTCCCCTCAGATTAAAAAATGCCTTTAATCATTCTACAGTAGACTTGCAAAAGTTCTGAAAGCTGATTAAATAGTAACGATGTGATATATTGCAAAGTAATACACCAAAAAAAAAATTGGAAAAAAAGAAAAAGAATGGGTAAACATATGTGGGCTATGGTTGCATTATTATTTCCTTTATTTTAACCTTAAAACGATTTCTTGAGAGTAACTTTTCTAATTTCAGAAAGATTGTTTCAGTAGTTATCAGGAAAAATAAAATCTTATGTTTGAGGAATAAAATCCTGCTAAATTTACATTTACTCATGTGTTTTGTACTTTAGATATAATTTGTTTGTTTAGAATTTATAACATTAATAGCAGTCCTGAAGAATTCCTTTAGGCACTAATGTAATGATTTCTGGACTTGCTGACTGATCAGGTGGTTCAGTAGATTTGAATTTGGGCCTGTAAATCATCTTCATTAGTGATTCTAACATTAGATCACAGAAATCTGGTCGGGTTTCTCCTAAGAACAGAATCAGGTCAGATGCCACATACTTCTGAGATTAATCTATTAATCTAGTAGCTGGAATAGAGACACAGCCTTAGCACACACCTTCAATCCCTAACAATGATGGCAAGATTAATATATAGAAGGAAGTAGCCATGCTTGAAAGTGATGTCTAATTGAGGGGCAGTCAAAGTGATGAACCAGAGAAAGACCTGTTAGAATGAGTCAGAGATATAACTTGCCCAACTCTCACAAGAACAGGACAGAAAGGAGAGGCTACATTAAGAGCAGTACATGGGGAGAGAGAGTTTTACCAAGAGGTTTGTTTTTTCTTTAACCAGGACAGTTTTATAGAGATAAGTTCCAGGTAGAAAATCTAGACACAGATGAAGATAGAATGAGCCATAGAATGAGAAGGAGCCAGAAGATTAAAACATACTGCCAGAATTTGTTTGAGGCCATGCAGAGCAATTCAGTCAGAAGCCAAGAGATGTTAGCTTGAGTCAGTCAGCTTGGAGAGGAGTTTAGGCCAGAACAGCTGAGCTGAACCAGCCAGTGAGAGTTCAGAAAAAGTTTGAAAGGGTTTGGAATGTCTCTCAGCTCATACTCTCATTTGAGAAAATAAAAACAACTTTTAGAGTATATTGACAATATTTAGAAAAAAAACTATAATATGAAAATAATAGTTCTGCCAATGTCATTTTCTTCTTCACTTGTCCTGGTAACTGGCATTGTACTTCTGTCAGTGTACATCATCTGTAGAGGTTAAATCACCATTTATAGGAAAAAGATAAGAGTGTGATTCCTAGAAGATCACAGGAACCTCTGATACAGGGTGTAATGATCTAGGAAGAATAAATTATATTGTAAGAACATGGTGTTAAGTCTTAGAAATTAAGTGAGCAGTTGAACATTTCAAGTGACTTTCACTATATCAAATGGATAATTAATAAGAAGATTTAAAGAGAAGCAAGACTGAATAGAGTGTATACGATGTCTGTTTGATAATATAACTAAAACAGAGAACACATTCCTGGATGTTGATCATGTTTTACAATGATCCAATTCATACAAATTCATTCATATTTTGAGTTTGATGAAGACAATGTTATCTGTCATGGCAAAGGTACTTTATTGCACATTCATTATTTCTGTATAACAGTAAACGTTTTTACACGTAGTTTTGTTCATTCCCTTATTTTGTTAGCCATGGATTTATTTGTAGGACACTATGAACTAAAATCTTTACAGATCCAGCATTTTTCTCATTGGCATTCAGATAGATCTACACCAACCTAGTTATTAGCAAACTCCCAAATTTATGCTCTTGCTCTCACAGACTGAATCCAATGACATAGTTCCCTCATTTAAGCACTAAACCCTCTGCAAAGACTTACTGTGTTTGCTTGGCTTCAAACTGGTTCTTAGGTTTGGGTGAGGTAGGTGCTTGGTCCTTCTTGATAGGTCTTCTGTATTATTGCATCTGGAAAATGAAGGCTTCGGATGTTGGAAGTGCTTCTTCCAAAGCCAGGAATATTTGTGTTCTCTTACTTTAAGCTAATCAAACTGTCTGAATAGTCATCACATAGCTCCCCCAAACATTTGGTTTGAGATTAGGACCTTCACACCTTCTGAAACATAAGCTCCACTTCTACGTCTAAAACCATTATTCTCTACACACATGTCTTTTCTTTTACTTTTTTTTTTCTCTGGCAAGCCAATCATTCATTTACTTTCTGAACAAAGTATTTATGAAGGTAAGGGACAGGGAAAAAGTCTGGTGAAAATGAATACCATATCCTGTCATTACTCTGTTCTGTCAGCTGATTGTTCAGAAATGTATTAGAAGTGACCAATTTAATGAGGGGCTGACTCTCTAGTATCTACTATTGAATCCCTATAGTTTCTTTGGGAACTAAAGAACTCTATTTAATTTTCTTTATTCTTGTACCGTCAGTCTTTGACTAATTGCCTTGTATTTTAGTTCAAACACAAAATTGCAGAAGTTTTAAAAAATCTCTTCACCAACTCACAGTTACGAACACATAAAATGTGAAGATTAACTGTCTCTTAGTCCTACATGCTGATGGAGCTGTTTGTAAGAAAATTTTTCTACTTGTTTCAGTGTTTTACCATGAAGTACAGAGAAAAACCAATGAATTTTTAATATAATATAATAGTACTAATAGTAGATACGATGAAATGATTATAAATTAATAATGTGCTTAACACTTTTAAGTATTACTACTTTGTTAATGGTTTAATTCACAGATGGTGTTAGAATCTTTATGTTCCCTCCACTTAGAAAGTACCCACAGTTGATCATCGATTGATTGAGAGCCAAATCCTGCAATTCATACTGCTTTGTAAAAACATTTAACACCCAGACCTCACATTTTGACAGGAAGACATCATCAATTTCTACATACAGTGGTGTTAATGAGGTGAGGTTATATCATTATAATGATGCTGGTGATTACAGAGTATGCATAAAGCCTTGGATTCAGTTCCATGTGCCACTGTGATAGTATACATATGTAATCTCAGTGTTTAGGAACTAGAGAAGTATTGGAGATATGAGCTGTCTTATGCTACACAGCAAATATGCAGAGAATCAGAGCTAAAGAATCCTCTCTATTAAAAAAAACAGTGGGTGTGGTAAATATGTTATGTGACATTCTCTAAGAATTATTAAGCTTACTGTTTAAAATTAAATGTAAAATGTTGATACTGACATGTATGTGATAATGAAGAATGTTATACAACAATTTAATATTAACATATATATATATATATATTTATATTTGTAAATATTTATAATAAAAACAGTGTGGACAGAAAGAAGAAGAGACTATTTCTCCATCCCTTTGGCTTATCTATGAGAGATTCTTTAAAAGTATCAAACTGTCGAATATATTATTCTTAAGAAAAGGCAGAAACATACCCACCTGATTCAAGCTTTCCCATTCATGTAACCCTCAAATAATCTCTTTAATGCTTCTGCTAAAACTATCCTTGAGTGCCAAGAGGTGACCTGAGACCATCAGTTCTTCATTCATTTTCTTTCTAATTTTTTGTTAATGCCTTTTAAAACTAAAGAAATATAAAATATATTTCCAAAGTAAGTTCATGAGCCAGGTTGTCAACCTACAATCTATCCAGCCTGTACCATTGGTTGGACAATGCATCTTCAGAACTTATGAGATTGACCAACCATTGACTGGTCTAATTTAGCCCCACACCACAAAAGGGAGCCCATGGCTGCCACTTCCTGGATGACCAGGAACCAGAGCTGGATAGTTCAGGGACCTATGAAAGAAAAATAATCAACAAAATAATTGTTAATGATAGTTTTATATACTTATAGATTGGTGCCTTGCCCAGAAGAGAGACTTCCTCAGACCTCCTCCTGATGGTAGGAGATACAGAGACGCTCACCAAAATGTTAAACTGATAGATAACCCAACTTGGCGATCTCTATTAGGACCCGCACCTTGCAGCCAGTGGAACCCCGTGGAGGAGAGGTAGGAAAAAGCGTAGGAGCCAGAAGGGTCAAGGACATCAGTAGAGAATGGGTCCAGATACATCAACTAATTTGGGCTCATAGGGAGTCACATAGAGTGAAGCTGAAAACATGGAGCCTGCCTGGGTCTGTACTAAGACCTCTGAATACATGCTATGGTTCTTAGTATGGTATTTTGTGGGACTTCTAACAGTGAGAATGAAGGTAGCACTGACTCCTTCATCTGCTCTTGGGATCCTTTTACTCCTAATGGGTTGCCTTGACCAGCGTTGAAATGAGGGGTTGTGCCTAGAGTTATTGTATCTTATTATGCCCTGTTTAGTGCATATCTCTCAGAGTCCTCTTCTTTTCTGATAAAAAACAGAGTAGATTTGGGAGAGAAGGGAGTTGTGGGAGGAGACTGGGAGCTGGGAGGAATGTTGTGGAACTGGGAGGTGGAAGAGGGAGGAAAATGTGGCCAAAATGTATCAGGGAGAGAGAGAGGGAGAGAAGGAGAGAAAGAGAGAGAGAGAGGTGTTAAAGATTATTGATTTTCCACTGTAACTGTACCTTGTACCCAAAGTAGAAGAGTATGAACTCATGCTAGGCTCTGCTGGAAGACAAGCAGTTAAGCAATGCCCCACATTTGATGTTTTTAAAAGTCATGCTTAAGAACTTGATCATACTCTTCTCTCTTATCATTGACATTTAAATTCAGATTTGGAGACACCTAGATAGGAATGTCACTCTATCAGTCACAGACTCTGATTTGGTGTATAGGTTGTCAGTCACTTTGAGACAAAGAAAGAGAGAGAAAGGGGGGAGAAGAAGAAGAAAAAGAAGAAGAA
>OU015751.1:107665224-107691077 GCA_907169655.1 Acomys percivali
TATATATATATATATATATATATATATATATATATATATATATATATGTTACCATATGTTACCATACTGAACAATGGTGGGAAAAGAGAAGAATTCACTAGAAAATTAAATCAGAAATCATCAGTCTCCAGGGCATGGTTTGAAATTTAAAGACTACTTTATAAAGAAAGTCAATGTCTCTCGAGCAATCTAGTGAAATCAAACTCTACCTACCACTGCTTCTTATGGAAATCTTCTTCATCAGTGTTTCGTAATGAATGCCATCTGACTTGGATCTGGATGTTACACACTCCATTTAAAATATGTTGATTATGTTCTTTGAACATCACCATTTCTTGTTTTTCTCTCTGTCTATCTTTTTTGTTCTGAATTTAGTAAAATTGCAAACTTTGAGCCTTTTTTCTAGATATATAAATCTGTCTCAATTTTCCTACAGAGACTGAACCACCAACCAGAGAGCATCCATGGGACCCTTCTGGCCTCTTCCCCTATATGTAACAGATGCACAGCTCGGTCCTCCTGTGGGACCTCTAACAGAAGAAGCAGGAGCTGCCTCTCATTCTGTTGCCTAACTTTGGATCCCTTTACCCTAACTGGGCAGCCTTGTCTAGCCTCAATAAAAGAAGATAGGCCCTTGATATCCTACTTGATATGACACGGTGGGTTGGTACCCATGGGTATCCTCCTCTGAGAAGAAAGGTGGTGTGGTACGAGGAGAAAATTGGAGGTGAGAGGGTGTGACTGGGAGGAGAGAGTAGGGGAGGTGAGAGGTAGGGACTAGATGAAGAGGAAGGAGGGGAACATAGTACTGAGATATAAATTAATTAATTAACTAATGAGAAAAGAAAACATATTTTCTCTCTCTTTTTTTTTTTTTGGTCAGGCAGCTAGCTTTATTTTTATTTACCTACGAGTGTCATAATCTATGAGTGGAAGCATAATAGAAGATACAAAGGAAGGACAAAGGGTCCCACTCTCGAGAAAATTAAATTTGGTCAGGTCTTCCACATCCACAGGCTTCTCATCCTATGTGACAGGCATTAAATACCATCTGGAGCTCACGTTCTCCTTTAGGCTTAAATAAACCAAATGCAATGGAGGTGAAACTTAATCACACAAAGCCTACAATAAGCTATTGGTATTTGTGTGACAGGAACACAAGTTGATGTTTTTTCCCACCTTCCATGATATGTTCATCAATTATCCTCCTCTACCTTATGCCATGGTCACTGATGGTTGTTCCTATGTGGAAAACATATTTCCTAATAGCCTTCCCAGTTCAACTTCTGGTCCAGGTTTCATGCCATGCTGCATTTCATTTGTTTAAAAAATGTTAAAAGTTTCCCTTCCCCTAGAGGCAGTGCAGGCATTGCTGCTGTGTCACATGTGGCTGCTGTGTTACTCTGCTGAGCCGCAGGAAGAATAAGACCAAGATAGATAGATGACAATTGCATGAGGTTATTCAGGCATGCTGGACAAGAATTAAACACAAAGACTCACCAGACCGGAACCATTGGGACTATACAGAGAGTGAGCCTGGATGACCATGTGTTAGGCAGTTTGCAGGACTCAGAAGCAGATGACACCTGAATGACCCCTGCCAGCTTCCAAATGAATATGTGGGTCATAGCACTCCTCTGACCACTACAGAGATGACCCCAGACACTCAGAGATTTAGGGCAGCACTAAGAAAGGAAAGTTGGTGGTGGAGAAACGGAAGAGAAGGAGAAACAGAAGGATTTGGACACAACAACAAAAAAAGACAAAATCGGAGACATGAGGGTAGTGAGGAAAAGTCTAATGTGAGTAGCCAGTGATGCCAACTGGGGCCATGGTGGGGCCCTGGCCTGTGCTGCCTGCCACTGGAGTATGGGTCTGGGTCTGTGGACCTCTAGCAGCAGAAGTCTGTTATCACCAAATGCCTGGGGTTATACCTAATGTGGGCTGCAGCCTGGGGTGATGTTGATGTCTGAGCCTGTACAGAACTGGATCTGCTCCTCACCTGGGCTTCTTAGGAGAGATGTCCCTGGTGGCATGAGAGCAGGAGAGCTGCCCCTGCCCCTAGTTAGCTGCAGTACTCAGAAGGGCAGTCCCTGCACTTGATTAGAGCTGCAGGTGGCCTGGCCTGAGGATAAGAGCATCGAATAGTTGCACTACCACTCCCCTCCTATTAGGTGGTGTGGACAGGAAAGAGATACTTTCCACCTCAGCCAAACCTAAACACATTCAGGCAGGAGAGAAATATGTCCCTGGAGTCATGAAAGCAGGAGAGCTATTTGGGCCCCTCACCAGATGGAGAATTGGCCCTGCACCTCACCTGGGCCAAATGTGTATGTGTGGGAGAGCTATCCTGTCTCTTGTCCTCTATGCAGTAGCATGGGCAAGGGAGAAGTCACCTCCGGCATTTTGCCTTCACCACCACCAGAGGTAGGCAGGAGAACTGCACTGCACCTTGCCTGGCCGGCAAAGTAGACCTGACCCTCAGCGTGTGAGAGTGGGACAGCCTTTGGGCTGAGCAGCTCAGATATGTCTCAGGCCAAGATGCAGGGCTTTGAGTTGGCCCACCCCATCTATGAACTACTGGACTGCATGAAGAGGCTGGTCCTGCAGATACAAACTTTAGAATCTCTAAGACACAGGGTAGTAAAATGATATCTAAGAGGAATCCCGATGAGGTTCTGTGGGGCATTGCTTATAGAGGTCCACCCTCCTCTGGTTAGCCATTTTATTTTATTTTATTTTATTTATTTTTTTTAAATTTGAAATTTTTATTTTATTTTATTTTATTTTTTAATTAATTTATTCTTGTTACATCTCTATGGTTATCCCATCCCTTATATCCTCCCATTCTCCCCTCCCTCCCATTTTCTCCTTATTCCCCTCCCCTATGACTGTTCCTCAGTGGGATTACCTCCCCCTGTATATGCTCATGGGGTATCAAGTCTCTTCTCGGTGACCTGCTCTCATTCCTCTGAGTGCCACCAGGTCTCCCCCTCCAGGGGACATAGTCAAATGTGAGGTACCAGAGTACATGAGAAAGTCAAATCCCTCTCTCCACTCAAGTGTGGAGACTGTCCTGTCCATTGGCTAGATCAGGGTAGGGGTTTAAATTTTACCGCCTGTATTGTCCTTGGCTGGTGCCTTAGTTTGAGCGGGACCCCATGACCCAAATCTGCCTATCATAATGTTCCACTTGTAGGTTTCTAGGACCCACTGGATCCTTCTACATTGCTATTCTCCCATTGTTCTCTCATCTAGAGTCCCGATAGGATGTCCTCCCCTCGGTCCCAGTTTCCAAAGCACTGTGAAAAGAGGGTGACTCCCTTTTGATCCCACCAGGCCTGTAAATCGCATCTGATAAGAGGTGTCAGAGACCTGGTCCTGTTCTAATAAAAACGCCAAAGCCACCTCCAGATTACCAAGGGCTGTTTTCCCTTCCCAAGATAAGATATTTATTTATGTTACGATGGAGCACTGTGGGCAGCTGGGTTGTTTGTCCTGCCTTTGTGGCCCCTTTTTTTGTTTTTAGCTTTTGGGTTAGCTTGAACTAACTCATGTACTATGCTTCTGGCTTTTTCAACTATTTCTTTCCGTCTCGTGATTCTGGTGGCTGCTTTCTGCACTTTCCAAGTCCCATCTCCCCTCCGTGCTTAAGAGAAACTGCATGAGCCGCTTCCCTTTGAGAGGTGTGACAACCATGGTAAAACCCTGGATTTATTCTGCTGGAGAGTACAAATCCTGGTAAAACCCTGCACTCCCTCCAGGAGAGTCGTAACAGTGTTCCATATAATCCTAAGCTCTAGGATGCAGTGACCCCTGACATCTGTTCATCCAGTTTGCCTGGTCCTCCTTTGAAGCTCCCTCAAGAGGGACCAGATAGGGTTTGTGAAATAATTGAAGCCTTCTGATCAGGGCATTCCCTCATATAGACCTAAGGTTCCTTAACCCTATCTCCTGACCCTGACAGCCCAACTGGGTGTAGGTAATGACCTTATAGTCTCTCACAACAACAACAACAACAACAACAACAACTGGTAATGCAGCGACCATGTTAAAGTCATTAGGATGGTTGATAGGCTCTTACATCTGCGGTCAGGCTTGTGTCTGGTGAGGAGTGCCAATCCCTCCTGGCAAATTTGCCTGGAGAGCATCATTTGTGACACTTGCAATACATCACAGAGGAAAAACCCTCAGGTTAAGATAGTACATAACCTCCTAAAAGGGTGGGGCATAACATTGGCCAAAAGAGAGATTCCCTCATTTGTGGAAGAATTAATCCAAAAGAGATTTCCACATTTGGGGAGGAATTAATCCAAATAGTGCCTCTTTCTAAGCAGCTGTATTATTTATGACTCTTACACATGGCCTCAAGTTGCTTCTCTCTCTCAAAATAGAGACAGCCGTGGAGGAAAAACATCTCCTTAATTTTCATTCATGTTAAACATGATCTGCCAGCGCTTAGGACCAATTCAATACACAGCTCTTCCCTACCTTCCCACCCCACTGCCACTCCTGCAAAAACAAATTCTGTGAGCACCACTAACTACTGGCCCCACCTCCCTCATTCCCTTTAATACAACAATCCAGCAGGCCCAGTGCTCCATCCTAACATCAGGTAACCCTTCCCCATTCTACCTCCCACCGTAAGAAGTATTATGCTGCTTTTCTTCTGAAGTCATTTGCATTAACTGATAGATTGTCAGTTTCCACAGCTCCCAATAGACCAGATTCACATAGCTAATGCCATTTTTTTTTTGGAGGGGGGGAGGAATTTTCTGATTAAGTTCATAAAGAGATTTTATCGGTCCGCCTTTTCTGTTTTTCCCAGAGTAACTGATGATGGATTATGAGTGAAGAACTTATCTACAGAACAGTAGGGGAGATCTTCTACAAAATTATAATGGTACCATGTTTAACAGAACATCGTCTCATGTTCAGTGCTCATTTATACCCTTCTCCCATAGAAGTTGGCGACTTAATCCTTCACTTACATTGATGGCCTGAGGAGTAAAAACCATGATTAAGCTTTTAAGATTTCTCAATTAAGTAGACACAGTAAAAATCAATAAAATAGTTGTATCACTTATTTTATTACCCTGAACTGTGCTTATTTTTATTAATGGATGATAAATTATTATATTGTTGCCTCAACAAAACTTATATTTGAAGAAAAGCCATTTCCCCTCCCCACATATTTGTTGAATTTTACTTTGTGTGTATGAATTAACTATTTTATTTAGAAGAATGTTTTGAAAATTAAGCAAGTCTATAGTCCAAATAAAACATTCAAGAGCATTCTTTAAATTTTATTGGAAAATTAATTTTACACATTGAGTACAATATTTACATTGAATTAAGCAATAATAGCTTCTAATACTTTTACATTTCTAGTTACATTTTCTAGAGCCATTTCCAATCATTGTAGAGCAGAATCATGGGAGAAATCTACCAATTCTGTCACTGAAATTGCTCTAAAATATTCCTTTTAAAGCAGAGTATTCTGTGATAGAGCTATCAGTCTTCAGAAATATTGTATCTATATGTTAGGTTAACTTAAGAGACTAGACATGAAATAATTTATCTTTTCACTGCAAAACACTAAATAGAACATTAAAGTATTGCATGCTAGATATAAATAAAATTGAATGATATTTGAAATCTTTATGTACAATCATAACTCAGTAGTTAGAATGTTTCAAAAATAACTCCCACTATACATTTTTAATTAGTATTTTCTTTTTTAATTAGTATTTTTCATGATTGTAATAATATTAATATAAAAATACAAATTGAAAACTCAAGTTGTCCATGTCAGTTATTAGCCCTTTTCTTTCTTGTATTCCCCCTAAAAATTTCATTTTCTTTAGAGACACCTTTTGAGGTTTTAGCGAAATAAGACTACCTGACACTTAGAACACAAGAAGTTATCATAAGATAGAGAGTTTCTTTGATAGGTAATTTAATTTTCACATGGTTATTTCCATTAGAATATAAGTAGTAAAACTTGCTGCTGTTAAAAATGTGTTCTAAGGAGCTGGATAGATGGTTTACTTGTTAATAGCTCTGGCTGCTTTCCTAGAGAAGCCAGGTTTGATTATCAGAACCCACATAGCAGCTTGCAATTTTCTGTAATTCCATTTCCAGTGAATTTGATGCCCTCTTCTGACCTTCGTGAAAACCATGTTTACAAATGGTACACATACACACATCCAGGCTAAAATACTCATGTACATAAAAAATATTTTTAATGACCTTCACTGTTTAAAGATGGCTTGTTCTTAAATCAATTATGGGTTTTTTACATCTACATCAAATTGTTAGGCTTTATTAGGAAAAAAATCCAAAGTAGATAAATCCACCCAAAACAAGGCAATTTAATGGATACTATATAAAATGATCTCCATGATATATAGTAAGTACTAATATTATAAACTTGATAATAAAATTAATATAATACAATCTAAAGCCATTTAAACATTAAAAAATGGGATCACTTTTATTTACATTAATATTCAATACATCAGAATTTGCATATTTTTACAGAAGACATGGTAGTGATCTTCTTTTATACAAAGTTTAAATTGTATGTTTGGGCATATAAGTTAGAAAAGTCCTTGAAAGACAAAAGAGATTTTATTATTAAGATATAATATGATGCAAGAAATGCAACAATTAGCAGATTAAATGAAAAACTGAAGGAAAAAGAAGAATTTAATAAAGTCCCAAATAACACATTTCATGCCATGATTAGTTAAAAATAATCTATACCAGTTTATAAGTTACATTAAAAATAGTAAATAAATTCCAATAATGCTGATTTATAACAGATTTTTAAATGATATTTTTAGAAAACAATACATGGCAGATAATATCACAAACATGTTATACATACTCTTATTTATATACTAAACACACATTACTCAAGTATATCACTATGTTAACTTGACGCAGGGTAATTAATTCTCAAAGATATATTTCAGTAAGACCTGCATTCTAGTGCTAACAGTTATCAATTTATTAATATAAACATGTTCCTCAATTTCTTTATCCTTCATTTTTTCATGTTGAATGTGAAGGGAGAGTTGCTTATGATACATTTCTTTTTTTCTTTTTTTATTATAGTTCTTTTTTAAAATATATGTTTATATTATTACACATGAATAAAATAAATTACATACCACAAGGAGAACCACGAAAAAAATCAGGAATCATATAAATGTTACATTCATAGTGCTTTGACTATTTGTATCTAGCAACCTTGAAGAAAACATCTTTCCTATCTTGGTGACTCTAAAGTTCTGAATGTAAATCAATATCTATCATATCTCATCATTGTCAACTTAAAATATCTATCTTGACTTAAGTACCTCTTAACCCCTAAAGAACTAAGATTAATTTTAAAAATAAACTATCTGGTCTTCAACCCCATTAGAGAACTGAGAAAGAATAAAATTAATTATCTGAGTATACAGGGAGTACAGGTAAGCAGCTTCCCAAATGTGAAGATGACAGAGAAAGTTTGCTGCCTGAACAGTCACCCAAAACTCTCTATAATGTTCAAGCATCATCTTCAGACTTCTGGACTAATATATCTGACAGATGTATTTGTGAGGAAGGAATTATTGAGGACTTGCTCACCTTGTCTTGGCAGAATTCAACTGTCCACAATGCCTGCAACCAAGTTTGCTCTTTATTAGGCAGAATTCTGTCTGTGGTAGAAACAAGGACATTTTTTCCCAATTGCTTGTTTGCCACATTTGAAGCTATCTCCTCTTTGAGGTTGTCTGGATACTGCCAGGAGTTTACCTGCATCATTGTCAATGAATATTTAAAATAATAAAAAGATCTTAAATGCCATATTCCATATGTCTTTGAGGTTTTTGAATTCTTATCTAACTAATATACCTTATCTATCTATAGAATCTTATCTATTTGTTACACCTAGGATGCACATTCTTGTGATAAAAATAGAATAGCAATTGATACAACCATGATTTGATCAACTAAATATTTGATCAACTTGTATAACTAACTTATCCTAAACAGGATGAATAATATCTTTGTAGGGGCCCAAATAAAATTGTGGAAAATGGTTAAGCAAGCTAGGAATAGCATTTGGGGTTCAGTTTCTAAACGTTGAAAAATTCCAGATTTAAATAGAGTCTTTTGAAGGACTGTCTGAAATGTGGGCCAATTGGGATTGGAAGCTTTCTTTGAAGCTGTCCTGGGAGTTGTCTTGTTCTGATGAATCACATCAACTGAAGCACTTTGTGCTGGAACATGAAGGGTGCAGGATGTCAGTGTCCTGCATGCTGAGAGGAATGAATCCTGTCAGGTCTGATCCAGCATCAGTGTCTGGTTCTTTTGTACTGAAAACATATAATTTCTCACAAGCATTATACAGTCCTAAGATTTTAAATATAGGAGATGTGTGTGATGCACAGAACAATTCAGGTCAGCTCTCTGCTCTTTGTATGAGCAGAAGAAAGACATATGTAAATCTTCATTCATACCATATGAAGAATGTCGTCTAATAATAAATCACAGGTGTTCTGTAACCAATAAGAAGCAATAGCTAAGCATAGACATTCATGTCTCGGCCAGTCTCAGAGCTATTACAACATAGTGGGATTAGCAATGTAAGTTACCTGTTTACTCTGCAGTATGAGTTCTACACATCCCAATTAGGGCCCCGTCTCTCATTGTCTCCTGATCTTCCTCTCCCTTTCTCCCCTACTCCTCAGGAAGGAGAGCCCTCCTCCCCTCACATCTGACCTTAGCCTGTCAATTATCATCTGTACTATCTGTATCTTCTACCTCTGTGGCCTGGCATTACCACCCTGCCAGGGGGAAGTGATCAACATTAGGAGGCCAGAGTACATGTCAGAAGTAGTCCATACTCCTCGTATTGTGGGACTCACAAAGAGACTGTGCTGCCTAAGGCACGACAGAATTAAAGCATCTAATATAGTAATACACAACACAGACTCATTATAGATAATTTTTAAATCATAGTTCACAGAAATGATTTCACTTAAATATATTGCTGCCTTATGAAATAGGAATGGTTTTCGTAGTTTTGTAAAAATATAATTGTACCTCTAAGAGAACAGTTAAATTTGATAATTATAGTTCTGATAAAGGTTTTATCTTAAACCCAGGATGATCAGACTGTGAAATTCATAACTTTTTCTGTTCTAAAATATTGCTTCATAATTAATATATTACTACTGAATTCTAGTGAGTTAAAATTCATGCACACAAAAATATGACTAATTTTGAAAATATTAGCTAGTATTTTTATATACACCAGACACAGACCTAGAAGTGTGCAATGTGAGGGAGAGAAGAAGACAGTATTACCCAGTGGCCTCAGCAACACCAAATAAGAGGCCTTGCCATAATATTAAGCTTATTATGTAACATCGTCAAAAATAAACCAGCAGTATATGAGTTCATAATTTTCTCTATTTTGCTTCAGTGTTTATAATTTTATTATGCTTGAGCTTGAATGGAAGGCTTTGTGAATAAGAGAAAAATACCATAATACTGAGCCACTTCCCCAGACCCAATCGTAACATTAATATAGGAATCTATAATTTGATATCACCTTAAAAATCAAGCAATTGATTCTGCCGATATAGTGCAAGTGTATGCATAAATATTCTACAAGTATTTTTTAAGAATTCCTTTAAGTACATCTTCACACACATGTAGAAACACAAATGTATGTGTGTCTATGTTCATGTTGCATTATTTCATTTATAGTTTGTAGAAATGTAAATTGTAGTCTATAAACCTTATCTGTTACTAACTTGCATAACTGTTAATAGTTAAGATGGGACAGCAGTATTTTATCCAAAATATGAAAATTTGGTGACATTATAAACACTTAGGTAATAAACAAATTTCTCACATTTCTTTAAAGTTGAATGACTTTGACAAAATTATCATTTTAAGATATATTATAATGTGGAAAAATTCTATTAACATACATCTTCAAGTTATGCTATAAGCAGCTCATTGCCTACCATATAGTACTTATGAACAAATCCTTATCTTAGAAATAATAAAAATTATGGTTAATAATTTATACATAATTGTGTTTACCTATACAGATTGCCTGTGTGTATGTGTCCATAAGAGGAACAAACAAAAACTTTGGGACTGAGATGAAAGTAACTCATTATATCAAAGTCAGAAGCCACATCAGTATCTTCGGATTGTTCCTGGGAAATACTCAACTGCATATAGACTGGGTGACATGGTCAGGACACAGCAACGTTCAGCATGAAGAGAGAAAATGCTAGAACCGAGAAATTCATGTTGTTTCCTGAGTGACCTCTACATGATAGCATTGGACTGCTATAATACAGTGAGTTATACTAGATAACTTACAAAAAATAAAAGACAAAAATATTGCCCATAAGCCGGGCGTGGTGGCGCACTCCTTTAATCCCAGCACTCGGGAGGCAGAGGCAGGCGGATCGCTGTGAGTTCGAGGCCAGCCTGGTCTACAAAGCGAGTCCAGGACAGTCAAGGCTACACAGAGAAACCCTGTCTCGAAAAACAAAAAAACCAAACCAAACAAAAAAATATTGCCCATATCCCTGGAGATTAGAAGGTCCCTGTTCCAAGGACTGGGATATTTACCCCCTAATTAAGTCTCTGTTTTTATCTTCTGAGGTCCTCTTTGATAGTTCTCAAGTTCAGAAGAAGAAAAAGCAAGTCTCTCTGGCTTCTTTGTCATTATCATTGCCCGTCCCTCATAAATGTCACTTCCTAAAGTTTTTTTTTTTATTTTTTTTTTATTTTTATCTCTTACATTGTATTTTCATGGCATGCTTATACTTTGAACCTTTAATCAAGACACGAAGATGAAATAAATATGAAATACAAAATATGTGTTAAAGGGAGTTTCCAGTAGTTGTTTTTATCTCATTAATTCCTCTCAGCCAAAGCACAGATAGATAAAGTAATCAGAGAACATGGGCAAGAAGGTTTGGTAGCTAATTCTCTAAAGGTATTTATTGGAGGAAGGGGTTCTGATGAGGCCATGGCGTCATTCCTCACATCAAGCACTCTACCAGAACACGTGATACAGAAGTAGAACAAATTCTAGCTGTTCCTTCAGAAGATCTACATGCCCTTGTGACATTTTTCTTTTTTTATTATTATTAATTTATTCTTGTTACATCTCTATGGTTATCCCATCCCTTGTATCCTCCCATTCTCCCCTCCCTCCCATTTTCCCCTTATTCCCCTCCCCTATGACTGTTCCTCAGAGGGATTACCTCCCCCTGTATATGCTCATAGTGTATCAAGTCTCTTCTCGGTGACCTGCTGTCCTTCCTCTGAGTGCCACTAGGTCTCCCCCTCCAGGAGACATAGTCAAATGTGAGGCACCAGGGTACATGAGAAAGTCATATCCCACTCTCCACTCAAGTGTGGAGACTGTTCTGACCATTGGCTAGATCTGGGTAGGGGTTTAAATTTTACCGCCTGTATTGTCTTATTTAGAAAAAGGAAGTCCTTGCATGGGGAGTCTACAAAGAGTATTGCTCGAACCTATCCCACACAAGACATAATAAAAATGGTTATTAGGAGAGGATTTTTTTCAATGTTTATCAGGGCAAGGGAAGATGGTAAATTTTCTGTGAGGCAGAAGTGGTGTCAGTAAAAGAAAAACAAACAAACGAACAAAAACCTACAGTACTCCTCAAGCTCGTGCGAATGATTATCCAAAGTAAAGATACAAAAATACATATGTTACACTGATGACAAGTAAATGTTATGGAGTGACTCAGACCTGATCATGCATAGTGAAATAACAATACATAGGAATTAGAATTAAAATGTTGTAATTGTCTATCATAATAGTTCAACCAGAAAATGTTTTGTCTCACTACGTCTGCTTCCCAGCAGTACATTTCTCCTCTATCTTACACCTATCAAGGCAGGCAGTAGGAATACAAAGACTTTCCTCTATTTGCTCATGTCATAACTGATACAGGAGTTTACGTAAATAATCCAGAATAATATTGTGACATGAGGAAATACAGGAAAGCCTTTGTATAACTCTTAATATTTTATTGAAAATGAAGCATGATTGCTCACAGGAAAAAAAGTGTTTATTTCTATATGTAGTCATGACAGTGAAAGTGGAGATTTTGGAGCCTGAATTCAGCACCTCGTGTAACCAGCTAGGACTTCCAGGGGAGGGAGGGAGATACTAACCCACCCATAAACCCTCCGACCCCAAAAATTGTCTTGCGAAAAAAGAAGTGTAGGGATAAAGGTGCAGCAGAGATTGAAGGCATGGCAAACCCATGACTGAACCAACTTGAGACTAACCCCATGAGAGAAAGCCAACTCCTGAAACTATTAATTATATTCTGCTATGCTTACAGACAAGAACCTAGCAGAATTGTCTTTTGAGAGGCTTCAGCCAGCAGCTGATGGAAACAGATGCACAGACCCACAGGCAAATAGTAGGCAGAGCTTGGGGAGTCTGGTGGAAGAGTGTGGGAAAGATTGAGGGAGCCAGAGGTGTCAAGGACACCACAGGAAGACCTACAGAGTCAACTAATCTGGTGCAGTAGGGGCTTACAAGAGACTGAACCACCAACCAAACAGCATTTATGGGCTGGACCTAGGCCCCTACCTATGTGTAGCAGATGTGCAGCTGGTCATCATGTGGGTCCCCTAATGATAGTTAGAGGCTGTCTCTTACTCTCTTGCTTGTCTTTTGATCTTTTTACCATAGCTGGGCTCCCTTGTTTGGTGTCATTTGGAGAGGATGCCCTTAGTCCACCTGTAACTTGAGATACCACAGTGGGATCGTACCAATGAGAAAAAAGAAAGGGAGAAAACAATGCAATGCCGGGAGTGGAGCAAGAGGGAAGGACAGTGGGGAGAGAAGGGAGGAGTCTGTGTTCAGGCTGTAAAGTGAATAAATAAGTAAATAAGTAAATAAATAAAAAATACGTTTCTGGTATATGATTTAATTTTAAATGATTATGTACTGTGATATCTATATAAGACAACTGCCACAATATAATTGACCTTCTTAAATTTAGACTTCAGTACAATATATGAAAAAGAATATTTTTCTAGGAATTAAGAAACCATGAAAGTAAGTCATAAATAAAATCTATTTTTCAAGTCTATAATATTGTTGCATACTTTTACTCTTCTGAAAATTGATTAAACCACATAACTTGACTAATTGATACTATAATAAAATTTCTATTTCAGAATAAAATTTTAAATATGGCATTGATATATTGTTTTTATTTCTCTTGCAACAATAAAACAGCTCATCTGTTTTTAATTCAGTTAACAGTTTTGAAAAATTACACGTTTATTTGCTCATTTCTATGTCCAAATGTTGATTATTGTTTCTCCTACATTGTTTAAAATGTTATCTTTCCATGAAGAATAGAAAAATATTAAACTTGAGTTTTAATTGTGTAATTTACCAATTTTTTACTTTTAAAGTTAAATAAATATTGATATTTCAAAGAGACTAGAAATGTTAACAGAAAATATTATTTAAATACACATGATTAATGATCTGATAATAATTATGACAAATTTTTGAGTGTCTTTGTTATTATAGGTTTCTGTTTGTTTGTTTATATACAAGTTTATACTCTGTAATGCAGATAGGCTTGCAAAGTTGTTGTAATCCTCTTATTTAAACCTCCTAAGTGTTCGGATTATATACTTGAGCCAGAGGAATATTTTTAAATGTTTTTAAGAGATAACATATGTAACAGAACACCAACAGCTAAAACTCCAAGGCCAACTATTAATAAATGGGACGATGGGGCTGGAGAGATGGCTCAGTGGTTAATAGTGCTGCTTGCTTTTCCAGAGGTCCTGAGGTCAATTCCCAGCAACCACATGGTGGTTCACAACCATCTATAATGTAATCTGATACCCTCTTCTGCAGATAAAGCATTCATATGCAATTAATAAAATAAATAAATCTTAAAAAAAAATAAGTGGGACGTCACATAACTGATAAGCTTCTGTAAGTCCAACAGAGGGCTAATATCCAAAATATATAAAAAAACTAAAGAAATCAAACACAAATAAACCAAATAATCCAATTTAAATATGGAGTACAGAGCTAAACAAAGGATTCTCAACAGAGGAATCTCTAATGACAGAGAAGCACTTAAAGAAATGCTCAAAGTCCTTAGTCCTCAGGAAAATGCAAATCCAAATGACTCTGAGATTTTATCTTATACCCATCAAAATGCTAAGATCAAAAACTGAAGGTACAGCACATGCTGGCAAGCTTGTGGCGAAAAGGGACTACTCCACCATTGCTGTTGGGATTGCAAACTTATACAACAACTTTGGAAATCAATTTGTGCTTTCTCAGAAAATTGAGAATATTGACATCTCAAGACCCAGCTATACCACTCCTGGCCATATACCCTAAAGATGATCCACCACACAACAAGGGCACTAGCTCAATTATATTCATAACATCTTTATTAATTATAACCACAATCTGGAAACAACCTAGATGTCCCTCAACTGAAGAATGGATAAAGAAACCGTGGAACATTAACACAATGGAATATTGCTCAGCTATTAAAAACAAGAACATCATGACACTTGCAGGCCATGGATGAAACTAGAAATGACCACCCTGAGTGAAATAAGACAGACCCAGAAAGACACACACGGTGTGTGCTCAGTTACAAGTGGATTTTAGGTACATAGTACAGGATAAACATACTGCAGTTCACAGACTCAAAGAAGATAAGTAACAAGGAGGACACAAGAGAGTATGCTTGAATCTCACTCAGAAGAGGAAATAGAATATATTGAAAAGGATAAAGAGAGGGGATGAGGGAGAAGGAGAGGGAGCATGGAGAAAAATTAGGATGGAGAACAGGTTTCTTACCAGGAAAGGGTTGAGTAAGGTCTATAATCTTACCTAAGGGCTATGTAATTCGCCTGAGAGTATCTGGGGATCCCAGGTCAGGGGCAGAGAGAACTCTGCCTCCTAGCCTACAATGAATACAGATTACTATTGGTTAAATTAACATACCCAATTTTACTTCAGATCTATGTTCTGAAAAGTTATACTATTAATTTTGTTTAAACAGTGGTATTCTTAATTTTATGAATACAGGCAGCAAAAAGCATTAATTTGGAGAAAACAGATATGATGAACATATCTGAGGATAAACCTTTTTCCTTTCAGCTGATAGCAAAAAAAAAAAAAAAAAAAAAAAAAAGACGGGTGGGGGAGAAAGAAATGCAAGTGAATAGGGCTGAAGGCAAGAAAAGAAGGAATAAGTCTAATCAGTACTGTAGATGTGTCAAGATCTTGCTGGAGGCACATACATTAAGTCTGAGTACAACAGTATACAGTGCTTGACACAATTTTGTCTTCTTTAGGCATCGTGTAGCAGAAGTGCCAAGAAAATGTGGTACAGCCCTACTCTCTGCATGTGCCCAGGTGATTTTGCAGCAAATTTCTACTTTCTCAGTTACCACAGATTTACCTAACTCAGCCCTTTCCTGGTAAGAAACCTGTTCTCCATCCTAATTTTTCTCCATGCTCCCTCTCCTTCTCCTACCTCACTCCCTCTATTTATCCTTTTCATTGTATTCTATTTCCCCTTCTTGGGCTTACTCTCTGGAAACACCCCTATTTACTCAGTGGATTTTATACTTATAGAGTGTAATTAGTAAAAGGTGCATTCAACATGCTACTTCCCACTGTATCACAAGTTCCCGACTTAGAATGCCTTTACATCTCATTTTCTTATAATTCTCATTTGTACTTATAGTCAGTTGAAAAAAATAACACTCATGCTCACATGAATTTACTTGTATCTAACACCGACGATCATTTATTGTGTTTACGTCTGTTTCTAAACAAATTATTGCTTGACATGTTATTTTCTGTATCTAACATGAACTTCTTGAAGTTAATGCCCATGTGCAAAAGGAAGCCCTACTCCTATACTGAATAAGAGTCTTAATATTCAATAAGATAAAAACTTAAACAATTTGGATTTGGGTATTTAAATGGCTTGTTCAAATAGTGCTCTTGAAGACTAGAGATTTTATGCATTTCTGGCATGCTGTGTTTAGCATAAGACATGTGTTACCCTTTGTTAAGCTTTGGTGTAAGACATTCCAAACACTAATATTTCCTCCTTCTGAGAGAGTCTTTTGTTAATGACTAGTTATAGAACATGAAACATGAGCTCTAATTCATGGAGCTTTTCTACTAAAATGAATTTATTAAATCATTGTGCATTTCACCTCTGCCATATTATTATGCAGGGGTTTTCAACTAAGTCCATGATCTAATGTTTCAGAAAATTCAGGAGTATTTTTATATTTTACCTAATAATTTTAGAATTTTATAGGTTCAAGTTTAAAGTTAAGCCTAATTTACATTGGTTTGCTAATTTTACCCAATAATTTGATGCATTTGTATATAGAAAAAACTGGCTCTCTGTATAATTATCTTCATATAAATACACACACACACACACACACACACACACACATATATATATATATATATACATATGGATTGTTATATAAATATTTTAAGCAAATTTTGATTATATAGATGATAAAACATATTTTAAGTATCACTAAAATATATACATAAGGATTCTTTAAATATCTAATTCATTTAGCTTGATATAGAAATATGAATTAATTTTCTAAACAACAAAATTAAAGCCATGCTTAAGAATATACCACAATATAGAGTAACAATTTTAGTTCATTCCCAATTGGTTCAAAAATAATTTTATGATGAAGTAAAAAAAAAATCAATGTGCTTATATAAGATTCATTCCTAGGTCTCCAATCTTATTTTGTTTTGTTGAGAACAGTATATTCATTGAAAGTTTGTCCATGTATCATTGGAACATGATCCAAAAATGCAGACATGTGAGAAGAATTATGAGTACTTGTGAGAAAACTCCAAGCGAACAAGACAAGAGTCTTGTGATCTCAGTTTCCTCAGAACAAGGAATTGTTCTTGAAATATTTGTGTGTTCATATCTGGTGTAGCAGGTAAGAATGAGTTTACTTCATATTACTCGTAATTCTTGCTTATATTTTTCAAATATGTCTGTATTAAAAACATATTTTTGCTAGTCCTGCTTAATCCTTTTGATTGTACATAGTTTAAACTCATAAAAATTTCCTCAGATAACCTTGCTTAGCTCTTACAGTATAAACTATCTGATGGTTGGAATAAAGTTGGCAATTGCATGGGACTTTAGTCTACCTTATTACTGGCTCCATTCTCCCAGGTCCTGCTGCCTCTAGATCAGTAAACTAGTGCCACATGAGTAGGAAGCTGAAGTCAGATAGGAGACAAGAGATTAGAGACTCTCAGAGAAGGGCAGAGAGGGGGTGGATTTGCTTTTCACCAAACTTGTGTATGATTTTTTTAAATAAAGAGGAGGGACAGAAGTATTAAAATCACAACTGTTAGATTGCTTTCAAGTATCGATGATTTATAAACCTTGGTTTTCAAAACAATGAGGTGTAGATGAACGATGGGATAGTTTAAAAAGATGGATCCATTGAAAAAGTCAGGATTTCTCTTCCAGTCCTCTATCCTTGGTCCATCATGAACAAAAGAGGAGGGTGAGAAGACAGTGGGAGTTAAAGAAAGATGGTAAACCTCCATTTAAACAGCAAAATGAGACGTCAATCATGTTATCAGAAGTCAAGTCTTCTCAGCTGGAGCCAAGATAAGGCCCTAGTCAGGCCTTAGTAAGGAAGATATTATTGTACAAAACACAGAGCTCCATGTCACAAGAAAATCTCATTTCAGCAATGTTATCCGCTGTGTCCTGTAGATCTGCAATAAGTGCCTCTGAACAACTATATAGATCTTATATTTCTTATATTTCTCATCCTCCTTTGTTAAACTTGTATATTAGATAGACCCAGCTCCTGTTATTTTTTATAATAAATCTGTACTTCTGATTAAATCTTGAGACTGTAATAGACTCATTCATTCATCTGGAAAATCGACTGCATTTATTATTTGCTTGGGATTTTATTCATTTTCTATTTGCATAGGATATCATAACATCTATATTTTATTGCCGGCAAATATCGGTTTACATTCTACAAGCTACAATAACTATTAATCCTATGAGTACCTTTTCAATCTATTCTCTCGATTTTTCTGATCAATATAATAATAACCAATAATATTGAAAATGCATTCATTAATCAAATGTTATTCATTATGTTTATTATTTGCTCACTTGTAGGATATTTATGCATCAAATGACAATGAAATATATATCCATCATTTAAAATTTCAATTACTGTATGAAGTGGAAGTTTCTGGTTTCTTTAGAAATTCAGTTGTGGCATGTGATGTTTTTCTGGAATCTGTCTTATGAGAGGGCATGTGATGTTTTTCTGGAATCAGACACCTGAAAGGATGTGGGATGTTTAGAAAGAATATAAATAGAACCTCAGAGACAGTTAGACAACACTTTTGCATTGCTATGACATGCAATGATTCACTGGTCTTCCCTGGTTTGCATTTCATAGAAATATGCCAGAGAACTTCTCATGGCACTCCAGCTGATTCTGGCTGCTTTCACTGACTCAGGCAGATTTGGCAGAGCCTTGCTCTTTCTTTTGGATTCTGAATCTGGTAGTGATTCATGTTGCTGTTTGTTGTTTGCTATTTAAATGTGCTCTCCTGGTATCCTGACAATTCAGAGTGGAATTTGTCTAAGGAACTACTTCTAAGCAGGTCCACAACTTCCTTTTCTTATTAACTTTCGTCTCTGGTCAGTGGGTTAGAAGGGAGATAGAAATGTTTAGGAGTCCTGAATTAAGTAGGTTTTGAAAAATATAAGCCTACAACTCTGCATAGCTTGCTGTTAAAAAATAAGAGGAGAGATGTCAGAACACAGAACAAGAATGGAATCATATGAGAAGTTTGAGTGCTTGTGAGAAAACCTACAGAAAACAAGACAAGAATTTTTAATAACTTTACCTGAAGAACTTAGAATTTTACTCAGGTGACCTTGCTTAAGTCTTAGAGTATAAGTGTCTGATGCACTGAATAAAGTTGGCTATAACATAAGACTTTAGTCCACTTCATTTATTGGCTCCATTCTCCTGGGTCCCACTGCCTATAAAGCAGTGACAATGTATTTAATTCATTGCATTGTCAAGCAGGTCAGTGATCTTTTAAAATGATTCAAATTATTTAATTTATAATAATCATTTTAGATAGGTTTTATGGCTGTATGTATCAATTCACAACTTATGTTTTCAAATGGCTTTTAATCCCTGTAATTATAACTTTCATATCAGGAAATATTTTTATAAGTTTGGTCTTGGTCTTCTTTGCATATTACATAGCTATTTTAGTCACTACTGTGAAGAGATACCATGACTAAAGCATCTGTAATAAGAGAATGCATTTCATTAGAGACTCACATATAGTTTTATAGGTTTAGTTTATTATCATTATGGTGGGAACCATTACAGATGACACGGCAGGTATGCAGCTGGAGAAATAGTTGGAAGCTACATCCTAATACTCAGGAGACACTGGTCTTGGCATGGTGCCTTTTTAAAGGCTTCCATTACTGTGAATAGACACCATGACCAGGGCAACTCTTATAAAGGAAAATATTTGATTGGGGCTGGCTTACAGTTTCAGAGTTTCAGTACATTAACATTCATGGAGGGAAGTATAGCAACATGCAGGTAGTCCTGATACTCTAGGAGCTGAGAGTTCTACATCTTTATTTTCAGGCAGCCTAAGGAGACCCTGTTGCTGAGCATAGCTTGAGCATATGTAACCTCAAAGCCTGCCTCCACAGTGACACACTTCCTCCAACAAAGCCACTCCTACTCCAAAAAGGTCGCATTTCCTAATAGTGCCGCACCCTAAGTGCTTATTGAGGTCAATTGCATGTCAAATACAATCACATTCCATTCCCTGGTCCCGTAATCTTGTGACTATATTATAATGTACCATGCATTTAGTCCAATTTCAAATGTTGCCATAGTCTATAAAATTGCCAACCTGTTTAACAGTCCAAATTTCAAAGTTTCTTCTGACTCATGTAATCTCTTAGCTGTAATCACCTATAAAATCAAAATCAAAAAGCAGATCACATAATTCTTTCATATAATGGCATAGCATATAAAATACCATTTCAAAATGTAGGAAAAGGAATGTAGTAAGGAAATGCTGGACCGAAGCAAGACTTTAAACCAGCTGGGAAAACTTCAAACTTTGGTTCTCCATGCCTGATATCAAAACATACCTCAGACCTCCAACTCCTTTCAGCTTAGTTGACTGAAACGCTCTTCTTCTTTGGCTGTTTCCACTCCTTATTAGTAGCATTCCTTAACAGGTATCCCACAGCTCTGGCATCTCTATCAACTAGGAGTCTCCAAGGAAATCCAGGCATACCTTCACACAACAGCTTTTCTATGCCTCTGTGCAGTGACACCCTTAACATATATCTGGCCTCAGGGAGTTTCCATCATCACAGATGGAGATTCCATAACTCTTTCCTTCTATGCTTGAGTCTAAAGACAGAACCACATGGACAAAGCTGCTCTACTGATTGCTGGGGTTGGAATATGGTTTCTTATATCTTCACCGGTTTTCTGTTTTCAGTGATTTCCTTCACTACCTAAGCCTGCCTGTCCTGGAACTTACTGTGTAGACCAGGCTAGCCTACAAAGATCTGTATGCCTCTGTTTTGTGGGTGCTAGTTTAAAAGTGTCTGTATGAGCATGCTGAGACTTAAGCTTTCCTTTAATTCAATTTCATAAGATGGAAGTTTAGCTGGGTGGTATCTTGCCCCAATGTCACCATACCTTTAATGTCATTTAATGTCTTTAATTTGTTGGTCTCCTTCCACATAAACAGTTGCTCCAACAAGCTCCAAACATGTAAGTACAGTATTGAGTAGGTTCAGATTCTAGCTGTATAAGCTCAAAATCTCACTGTGCTCCACTCCACTTTCAGGAGGCCCATTAATCCTTGAACTATACATTGTGGGTTTTTTTTCTTGCTCTGCTTGCTCCATTTCATCAAAACGCTCATCAAAAGAGTGACCCATAGTACAGAGTCTATGCTGGATGTTTTGATATTTCCTTTGTCAATGAAATTAATATAAATTTTTTTTACCATAGCCTCAGACTAAGTAAACTATTCAGACAAAGGCAAAAACGAGCCACATTCTTCACAAAAGTATAACAAGAATAATCTCTAGCCAACATACAAAAATTCTTCTCTTCTGAAATGACTTGATCCACGCCCCTATAGTTCAAATAACTTTCAGCACTACTGTCTTCCATGTTTCTGCTATAATTACCCATTAAGCATCACTTAAATCTTTTAACTATGTTCCTAACCCAGAGTCTATAATTCCACATTCCTCCAAACAATAACAAGTAAAGTCTATTACAGCAATGTTCCAATGCCCTTTACCAACTTCTGTTTTAGTGTTTTCATTACTGTGAAGAAGCGCAATAACCAAGGAAACTCTTATAAAGGAAAACATTTAATTGATGCCAGCTTTCAAGTTGTAGAAATGTAGTCTATTATCATCATGGCAGGAAGCATGGCCGCGTGAAGGCAGACACCCTAAAGGGGCTAATAGTTCTATATCTATATCTGCAGACAGGAGACGGAAACTGTTTGACTGGGCATATCTTGAGCATATTTAGCCTCAAAGCCTTCCTCCACAGTTTCACACTTCCTCCATCAAGGCCAAGCCTACCCCAATAAGGTCCCACATGCTCATATTGCCACTCCCTAATGGCCTATGGGGGCTAATTACGTTCTACAACACACTCCAACACATGGGCTTTTGAAATCATAAAGCACACCCCAGTGACACTTCTTCCAAAAAGGACATACCTCATAATCCTTCCTTTGAAATAATGCCATTCCTTGGTGACTGAGCATTCATACATATGAGCTTATGTGGTATATTTTCATTCAAAGCACCCTATTCCACTCCCTGGTACAAATAGGCTTGCTGCCATATCCTAAGGAAAAAAATATGTTCATCCCAACATCAAAGATCTCAGTAACTTACATGGTTTAAAACGCTACATAATTTAAAAGTCTAAAGGTCTCTTCTTATATTTGTGGCAGTCTTTTAATGGCTACCCTCTCTAAAATAAAAATAAAAAAGCAGATCACATAATTCTAAAATAAAATGGCACAGAACATACATTACCATTCTAAAAGGGAGAAAAGAAAGAAAACGAAATTTTGGGGCATAGCAAGACCGAAAACAAACAGGGCAACCTTCAACCTCTGCAGCACTGTCTTTTATTTCAATGTGCTCTTCAGATATTCCACCTCCTTTACTTTGTTGACCGCAACATACTTCCCTCTCTTGTGATGGTTTCACATCTTGTTAGCAGCCTCCTTTGACAGGTATCATGACATTATCATCTCCAATATCCTTGAGTTTTAAGCACAATCAAGGCTTTACCTTAACAGCTTCATGTAATGACCTTTCTGAGTATCTGTATAGGACACCCCTGACACATATCTGACCTCAGCAGTTTTTCTAGACATTGGGCTGTTAAACAGCATCTTTCTTGTGTCCATGACTATAAAAGCAGAACCACATGGCTATTTGGTGAAGCTGGAACACGGCCTCCTTGTTTAATTGTATTTGTATCAGCTTTCTGTTGTTGGAGGGTTTCCTTCTCTGTTGAAGCCTTGCTTTGAGTCTTTTGTAAGTTGGATGGGATCTTGCCATGAGATCACCACCCTTTTTATTCCATTCAGCATCAAACTCTTCTTTAATCTTTCTATTTCATTCTTTTCCTTCTTAGCTCCATCATACTTCTTGGTAAATCTTTTGTCTTCACATTGTACATGCTGTATTTCTCTTTATCTAGCTTTCTCTGTTTCTTTATATATTTGCATGAGAGTGACCAATAATAACCTTGCTGCATAGTCAACAGAAAGCTGTCTTCCAAGCTAGTGCCATTAACTTAAACATTTCATTTTAGGCATAGTTTTTGAACAAGAGCGGGAAAAAAAGCTATATTCTTCTCCAAAATATCACAAAACAATGTCTAGGCCTCTTATTAATCTTCTTCCTGTCTGAATCTTCTGGAACCAGGCCATCATAATCTACATCACTCCCAAGACAACTATATTCAATACTTTTATCAGGTTGGCCCAGTAAGCCCCATTTAAAATCTCAACTACTTTTAGCTCAAAGTCTGAAATTCTTCCATATTCATATGATAAACAACACAGTCAGGCCTGCAACGGCAAAGCTCTGCTCCCTGGTCGTAACGTCTGTCTTTGTAATCATTCTACTGCTGTGAATGGAAACCATGGCCAAGGCAACTATAATAACTACGTTTGTATATAGTATGTGCTCTTCAGTTATTAGGACTACTCTAATTGAATCAAAAAAGAAAATAAAATGAAAGGACATGACTATTCCTAGGAACAGTGTTGGAGAAAGTGTATTGTAGATAAAAGAGAGAGCATAGTCAGAGGCAGAGATTACAGTGTAGAACTGTCCGCCCCCCCCCCCCCCCCGAGCCATGTCAGGAGAGAGGGGAGAGAGAAAGAGAGGAAAAAGAGGTGAGCCATATGCAGCAGGCAGGAGGACAAAAGTAAGAGAGGCAAGTAATCAGAATGTCTGCATTATAAAATGAAACATATCTGGAGGTGGGGCAACCCAAGCCCTGGGTTTTAGTGTTCAGGGTAAAGGGCAGTGTATGGCAGCCACACTCCGTAACTGGTGTGGACAAAGGAATGCTGGGAGAATCTGGTGGTCAGGTCTGCTTTGTTAAGTTGAGTATGGACCTCAGCCATTTGTCCCTTTGTACTAATATGTTTGGTATCTTTAATATCTAACTAGATCTGAGACAATTTTAGCTTTTTTAACATACTTCTCATTATTTCTCAGATTGCACTCTTCTTCACCTGGCCTGTTTATATTTTTTCTTTTTAAAGTACCACACATCTAATGTTAACTCTTTAGATGTGTTTCTAAAGTGACTTTGGTTACTAGAGAGAGCTTAGTCCATGTTAGTTTTAGGCTGTGAAATGCTGGGTTATATATACCAGGACAGAATTTATTCTGGAGCTGCCTACAGTCACATGAAAAAACACCTCTCTTTTCAAGTGTTGTGCAGTTTACCATAAATTACATGGTATTTCCTGTTGGCTTAAAAGGAGCATATTACATGCATTAAGCAACGTTTTCATGTTTACTGTGCTTCTTTCAAAAGATTGTTTTACAGCTTTCAGGAATTTCCTTCCTCTGCAGTTGTATAAATTGGACTCTGTATACAGCAGTCCCTCTGACATCTAGCTACTCTTGTTCCCTTGATATCTACCTACTGGAATGAACTGAGGTTTTCCTTCTGTCTTAGGTTTGGCTTTATTGCTTTCGAAAGAAAGAAAGAAAGAAAGAAAGAAAGAAAGAAAGAAAGAAGAAAAAGGAGGAAGGAAGAAAATGAGATAACTTGACAAAGTGACTTGGGAGAATATGTTTATTTAAGCTTAGAGTTTCAGGTTGCAGTCTATTATTTCAAGGAATTCACCATGGCAGGGATTCAAGAGAACTGTTTACTTCCCATTTTTAGTCAAGAAACATCAAGGAAAGAATTAATGCATGATGGTTTTGCTCTGCTTAGCTTTCCTACTTGTAGATAGTTAAATATTCTTCCTCCTTTACGTAATGGTGTCATCAGAGTGTATGAGGCTTCCCATTTCAATTAACAAAAGAAGACAATCCTTAACAGACTTGCTCAAAAGTCAGCGTTATTTGCGTTATCTCTCAATGAAACTCTTTCCTCAAGGAGCTTGACACCTTTGTCAGGTTGACAATTAAAACTAACCCTCACACCTTATTGATTTCACAAATACCCTGTAGCAAATTGAATAAATTAAGAGAAGACCTATCACCTTTATGGTTCAGCTTATTGTACTTTTAAATCTTTTGTATCAAAACTCTGTTTTCTCATCTATATTTGTATGATAACATTTTATATATTATTTTTAAGTAGGACTGCTTTTGATGGACATTAGAATGCACTTTCTTCCTGGAGAGAAGTAGTAAAGTGTAAAAGAAAGAAATAAAAATACATGCATAAATTTTAAAGAAGTACTGTTGCACACATTTTACAGTATGAAATATAGAAGTTCCAAGTAATTGTGAGAAATGTGAATGGGGCCAATAAATATCTTATGAGATCTAAAAAAAGAAAAAAAAAAGAAAAAAATAACTGTTGAATATTAAGAAAAACCAAGGGTTAAGTGTTTATCTTAATATTAGAGTGTCTGCCTATCATGTACAATATGCTGGAGATGAAATAAACCATCACAAATATTTAGATAAATTATTAAAAGGGTTCTGTCACATCCACTTTTAATTCTAGCAAAGGAAAACAAGGTAGAGTCTCCCAAGGGCAATAGCTTCAAGTTAAGAAAACATAACGAGATACTTTCACACACTAATATACTACAACTCCAGGTTTATTAAAACTTGCATAAATTTAAGGTCAGATTCCTTTATTGTGCACAAATACTTGTCCATTTTAATTGCGCACGTAGGCAAGGAAAACCTAAAGAGTTATAACTTTGTAGAAATAAAATATCTAAGTGCAAAGACATATTAAGGGGCTAAATAATATTTACTGTACAATTTAAGCAAGAAATTTAGATAACCATATGTTTAAAAACTAAAAACATACAAGGTTAGTAGATTTCATGTCTTGGTATGACAGAAATACATCAAAGTAGTAGCATTAAGGGGAGTATCTTTGAATGATAAGAAACTCCAGTGTAA
>OU015751.1:107711585-107725151 GCA_907169655.1 Acomys percivali
ACAAGTCTAATGAGATATGATACTTTGTCAGAGGTATTACCCTCCCCCAAAAAAAACATCCCTAGAGAAACAGCTGGAAGGGGACATAATATTTAGAAAAGAGCCACAAAGTTCTAAAAAAATACACTAAAGATTTTTAAAAACAAACTTTAAATATTACTGATTATATTAAAGTAAAAAGATAAAATTTTCATCTAGTTCAGTAGTTATGTGATAAAGTTAAACAATAAATATATGTCAATAAAAGAGAAATATCTGAAACCAATATTCTGAGAGTTTAGTTTAGGCAAATAAAAATAAGAAGAAACAGAGTCGGTATAAAAGTAAGCAAATAAATTACCAAAGTTGCATAAAAAATCAGTAACTGTCCAACCAATGTCTGGTCTAACCTGAAACCCACCCATGGGAGACAGTCAATCCCTAACATTATTAATGAAACTCTTCTATGCTTACAGATAGGAGTCTAATGTAGCTGTCTTCCGAGTGGCCCTACCCAGCAGCCGATGGAAATAAATGCAGAGACCCACAGGCAAATATTGAGTGGGGGCAGGGTGTCTTGTGGAGATGTGTGGGTGGGGGAGTGGAGAAGGAAGATTCAGAAGGGACAGGATCTCTACAAGAAGACCAACAGAGCTAATTAAAAAGGACCCAGGAGGGTATGTGGAGACTGAAGCTCTAACCAAGGACCATGCATCGAAAGGAACTAGGCCCCTTACACAGATGTAACCAATGGGTAGTTCAGTCTTCATATGGGTCTCCTAGTAAGGGGAATAGAAGTTGATTCTGACATGGACTCTGTTGGCTGCTTTTCAATCACTTTCATGTGGAGGGGCTCCCTAGCCAGGCCACAGGGGAAGAGGATGGTATCAGTTCTGATCCAACTTGACATGCTAGGGTGGGGCTCTTCTTCTGTGAAGAGTAAGGGAGGAGAGGTAGGAAAACCAGGGACAGAGGGTGGGACCAGGAGGCAAGGAGGGAGGGCACAACGACTTTGATGTAAAGTGAATAATTAATAAAATTAAAACATCAGTAACTATATTAGAGTTAGGATTTGTGATGTCAGAGAGGGCCTGGTGACAGCCACTGGCATCTGGGAAGGACTAGAGCTCAACTAAATATGGGAAGAAGTGGGCATGAAGCCAATGGTCAGAACATTCTCCACAGTTGAGTGGAGAATGGGATATGACTTTCTCACGTACTCTGGTACCTCACATTTGACCATGTCCCCTGGCGGGCGAGACCTAGTGGCACTCAGAGGAAGGACAGCAGGTCACCGAGAAGAGACTTGATACCCTATGAGCATGTACAGGGGGAGGTAATCCCTCTCAGGAACAGTCATAGGGGAGGGGAATAAGGGGAAAATGAGAGGAAGGGGAGAATGGGAGGATACAAGGGATGGGATAACCATTGAGATGTAACAAGAATAAATTAAAAAAATAAAATAAAATAAAATAAAAAAAGAAAGTGGGGTAATAGATGCTATTACCTTCCTGCAGCATAGCTCCATATCATAAATATCCCATATTACCTCTAAAAATATCAACGTTCAAGGAGTAGCTGTTTAAACACATGATCATATTGGGAACATTTTCATTCAAACCGTTTCAATAACATTGACAACAGGAAATCATTAGAGATAATTAACACTGAGTTTCTTGAAAACTATAGTACATTAACCAATAACAGAGCATAAATTACTAATATTAGAAGTGTAAAAGATATTTCTGTTGATTCTTGGACATGAAGTCCTCAAAGGGATATGTGAAAAATAGCACTGTTGCACTCATTTGATCACCTCAATGAAATGAACCAACTGTTTGAAAGTTAGTATCTGCCATAATTTACACAAAAGATACAGACTTAAAATGAAAAAATTCATATTTAACAAATCAATAGGCAACTGTAGAACATTGATGCTCAACGTTTGTAAATATTTTAACAGTTTTAAAAGTCACAGTTAAAATCTAAACTTAGAACTTCACACATAAAATATACATATTTAATTCCCTATAATAGCTTAAGTATCCGGCCCTGACTGTTTACTTTTAAGATCTAGGAAGATTTAAAGAGAAATTTCAGGCCAGTTTTGTCAATATCTTCTAGAATATATAGTAAGTGAGAATAGTTTCTAATTCAATCTATAAGACATCTCAGGAACAAACAAACAAAATAAGAAAAACAAAAGCATTAAAAGGAAGGAAAAATACCTGTCATGAAAGCAGTTACAGTATGTACACAAAATAATTAGTCCAGGCTGATTACAACTATTAATCCTCCTGCCACCAACTCCTCTTCATATCCTATAAGTATGCACAAATGCAACTAGTGCACTGGGTGCAAGGTTGAAATTATAGAAGGATTAAGAAAATACATAAAAATTAGCAATCTAAATATATCTACAAAGAAAAGAAGTATTGCAGTAGGACCAAGTAATCTTTATAGAAGGTTTGCAAAACTAGTACAAGGATTAGCAAGATGGCTCAGCAAGTAAATATGCCGGCATATAAGCCTGCTAACCTATGTTTGGTTACTGAGACCTACATGGTGGAAAGAGAGAGATGAATCACGTAAGTTGTCCTCTGGTAACCACATCCATGCAGTGGCATGTTAACACTCAAAAATCAGAAAAAAAATGAATAACAAAATACTTATTTGTGACTAAATATTTCAGCAAAATGGAAACAGACAGGACTTTCTCAGTCTCCTGGGAAATCTCTATCAAGTGGTACAGCATATTTATGAAGAACTTCTGTAACCTAAAGCTTCTAAAAATAAAGTCTATTATTTTTATTATTACTATTAAAATGCTAACAATGATTATTGCATGGCTTTTGAGCATAATGAAAAAAATATAAAGTGAATGTCAAGTAAAAAAAATAGTGCCTGTTTACAGCATGCATTGTCCTTGGTACAACAGTTTGTGCTGGTTCCTCTGGATGCAGATCCACTGGTCTTTTTGTGCTCCTGAACACTGTGGGTTCTTACATCCCCCCCCCCATTCTTCTAGACCACTCTCACCCAGAGTACAGCAGCGACTCCCAGCATCTGTCCTGATCCCTTACTGTGTGGAGTCTCTGAGGACATCTAAGTTGGGCTAATATCCACATATAAGTAAATATACAACATGAGTGTCTTTCTGGCTTAGATTACCTCTCTCAGAATCATCTTTTCTAGTTCCATCCATTTGCCTGTAAATTTGAAGATTCCCTTGTTTTTAATAGTTGAATAGTACTCCACTTGAGGAATATATAGGTTGTTTCCAGATTCTGGCTATTAAGAATAAAACTTCTATGAATATTGTTGAGAAAATTTCCTTGTTATATTGTGGAACATCTTTCAGGTATATACCCAGGAGTGGTATACTAGTTCTTGAGGTAGTGTTATTCCCACCTGTCTATGAAAACTCCAGATTGATTTCCAAAATGGTTGTACAAGTTTACACTCCCACTAGCAATGGAGAAGTGTTCTCCTTTCTCCACATCCTCACCAGCATGTGCTGCAACTAGAGGTTTTGGTCGTAATCATTCTGAAAGGTTTAAGATGGAATCTCAAAGTCCTCTTGATTTGGATTTCCCTGGTGACTAAGGATGTTGAACTGCTTCTTATCCATTCAATATTCTTTTGTTGATAATTCTCTGTTTAACTCTGTACTCCATTTTTTAATTGGATTATTTGGTTTGGTGGTGTTTAATTTCTTGAGTTATTTATATATTTTGGATATTAGAACTCTGTCAAATGTAGGATTGGTGAAGATCTTTTCCCATTCTGTAGGCAGCAGTTTTGTTCTGTTGAAAATGTCCTTTGTCTTACAAAAGATTTTCAGATTCACGGGGCCTGAGCTATTGGTGTTCTGTTCAGGAAGTTGTCTCCTGTGTCAATGAGTTAAGGCTCTTCCCCACTTTTTCTTCTAATAGATTTAGTGTGTTTGGTTTTATGTTGAGGTCTTTAATCCATGTGGACATTAGTTTTGTGCAGGGTGACAAATAAGGGTCTATGCATTTTTTCTACATGGAGCCATCCAATTAGACCAGCACCACTTGTTTAAGATGCTATCTTTCATACATTTTATGGTTTTGGCGTTTTTGTCAAAAATCAAGAATCCGTAAGTGTGTGGGTTTATTTCTGGGTCTTCAATTCCATTCCATTGGTCAACCTGCTTATTTCTAGGCAATGGACAGCTCATTTTCCAAAGTTGTAGGTAGATCTGGGAGTGCCTGTGACATGAACTCTGGTGCCCCAATTTGATCACTTCCTTTGGTGGGGACAAGAGGCACACAGAGGAGTGGGAAGCAGGTTGTCTGCATGAGACCTGATAGTCTTTGGTCATATGGTGAGAGAAGAGAGAGGTGTAAGGAACAAGAAGGTGTGGAAGAGGGAGGGAGGGTAGGAGTGGGAAGATGCAAGTGAGAAGACAACAATTGGTATGTAATCTGAATAAATTATAATAAATTAAAAAGGCACATTTGGATGCAGGCAGAGCCGATGGCCAAATTCTGCCAAGACAGGGTAAGCAAGTCCTCACTAGTTCTTGACTTACAAATACATCTGTCAAATATATTGGGACAGAAGGCTGAGGATGACACTATAACATTATAGAGATTTTTGGGTTACTATTCAGGTAGAAAACTGTCTCTGTCATCTTCTCATTTGGGAAGCTACTAACCTGCACTCCTGGCATGCTCAGGCAATTAAGTTTATTCCTTCTGAAGTCTCTGATGGGGTTGAAGACCAAGTAGTTTAGTCTTTTACAATGAAGCTTAGTTGTTTAGGGGTTAAGATGTTTTTAGGTTTAGATAGATGTTTTAAGTTGATAATGACAAGGTATGGTGGAGATTGATTTACATTCAAAATTTTAGAAGCACCAAGCTAGGAAAGATACTTTCTTCAAGGCTGTCAAATACAAATAGCCAAAACACTAAGAATGTAACATTTATATAATTACTGATTGTGTCATGGCTCTTCGTGTTATAGGTAGTTAGTTTTTTGTATATATGTGTAATAATATAAGTGTATATGTAAAAAAAATGTTTAATTAAAAAACAAAAACAAAAAAAATTCAAAATAATATTACCTGTAGTTTATACCTTAAATGAGTTAGGGGAAGGAAAGGTATTCTATTTATGTGCAATGTTGTTCTTCTACATATCTGCAAGAATTCATTGGTTTCATAATAACTTGACAATTTCATTTATATATTCATATCAAAATTCTTAACTATAAGCACATATCAAATAATTATATTTATATTTTAAATGCATATATTGTACGCATTATATATAAATAAAATTAAAACAGTTTTACATACAGTATATTAATATGTGATTTAAATGTTTTGGAATATGGTAATATTTTCTATAATTTAAAATCAGATTACTGGTTGATACATTCTTTTATCATGGCATATTTAGAAACCATTCAAAAATTTAAAAAGCTATGATTACACAACCATCACCATTTATATACACTCTACATGTAATATATGTACACGCATATGCATGTGGTTAAGTCATACACTCTAAATCTTTTCCTTAAGTGTATTAGTACAATAGCAACACCAATGTAGGAAACAAAGGATTTAAAATGTTTTAACCTATCTATCACCCAATAATGTTATGATTGCATTTGAAAGAAGGATGTATCCCCAAGGAATTCACTTCCTCATACCTGACTGTTGAATTGTTTTATATGGCAAAGGGAGATTATAGAGATGACTAACAAGAAAATTGTAATTTGTGGACATTATTCCTTACTAATTAAGTCTATAAAATGAATACTTAAGAATCAGAAGTGAAGGCAGGAAGGCTGGTAAGAGAAAGGAACATGCTGAATGCTGCAGAACTTGCCATGCTAGAGCTGCTCCCAACTGAATAAGGGCCCATTAGCCATAGAATACAAGAACCCTGCCTAAAGAATCTAACACAATCTCTTCAATCATATCTTCTACCCCTGAGACTGGGGCATGGAAGGAAGGACCAAGAGCGGTCAGGAGCACCACAAAGAGACCATCAAGCCCAGTGGTTCTGGACTCAGGAGGGCCTACGCAAACTGACGCACTAGCAAAGGACTTTGCAAGCAGTCACTGTTCAGCTTTGGTCAATGGACACCACATTCTCCATGTGTAGGTGGGGGAGCGCAGTGGACTGCCTCTGAAAAGAACTCTGGTCCTTGGTATTTGATCACTGCTCCTTGGAGGAGTGGCCTTGTGGGCACATAGAGGAAGGGGATGAAGGCTATGCTGATGAGACCTGACGGGCTCAGAGGTCTAGGGGAGGGGAAGAAGGCAGAACAGGGAAGGAGGGTAAGAACACGAAGATAAGAGCCAGAGGATAACAATCAGGATGTAATATGAATAAATTATAATAAATAAAACAATTTTTAAAAACCTAACACAGTAAGGAAAGAGATTCAACTGAGAAGCCCCAGGAGAAGCATGTATAAGCCTGTTGATATCTTGCCTTTATTCCAATGCGACACATGTTGGGCTTCTGATCTAAGCTTGTGATAAAAAAAAATTTTATAGGGACAGTGGAAAATTATTGCTACCTATTTGGGTAGATTAGCAATCTGCATTTAAGGTGAATTCATTTCAATATTCTGTACTAAATAAAATATTATTTATCTTCTAATATTCTTGATCAAATATTCTCGAATTACAAAGTACTATGGTTTAGAGATGTACATTTCCAGATATGTTCAGGGAATGATAAAAATATGCATATTCACTATAAAAATTGATTTGCATACTATGATGTCATATTAATCATCTCTAAGCCTCATTATTACATGATTTTTATTTTAAATGTTAACAATATAAATGTGATTTAATGATTAATGTTAAATAATTTTTGATGAAAATAAGTATCTATAAGCATGAAAGTCTTTTTTAATGGTCAATATATTTAAAGATGGGTGAAATTTGAACAATGTTTTAGCTCAATGCTTGTAAATATTTTCATTGTTTTATAATTCACATTTTATTTTTAAAGACAGCATTTCATTTACAAAAACTAATTTTTTATTTGTCTTATAATAGAACACAGTTTAACCCACCATCTCTCACTTTTCTTTGCAGAGATGGGGAGAAAAGTGAAAGCTTTTAGAAAACTCACACACTTGGTAAATAAAGGTCACTTTCATGAAGTTGAAGACTTGAGGTAAGACAAATTCATGGTTCTTCTTCTCCAGTCATTTTCTCCATTTTCCAGGTGTGAGTGGGAGGAGATGGGACTATTAATCACCATGTCTCTAGGCCACTGATTTCTAGGCTTGAAGTAAATAAAGATTCTCAGGCCCAGTCTGATATATTGGATCATTTCCACCGATTTACTGCAATTTACTGGGCAGAATGACCTGTCATCAGTGCCCTCTGGCTCCTTGGGCAAACTCAAAATATACCCTGCAAACCCTTGGCTCTATCTTTTAAGATAATCATTTTGTGGTTTTCTGTCCCATTGTTGTCATCTCCGGTGGACATATCAGTTCTGTCAGACAAGCACATTGTTTTATTTTGTCCAATTCTTAAGGATATTTTATGGCACTGTTGGAGACAAGAATGAACTCCCCAAATCTTTGTGCACTATTAATGAAGGGGCCATGACACAATGTGGTCGGAATATCCATATGTGCAAATGCTGAATCTGCTCCCATACCTTTTATATGCTTTTCGGATGAGACCTTCCCACCTGCTGAAGGTACAGTATTTCCCTTTGATCTGTAATAGTATCACTAATTTATATCTTTAATTCATCATCTTCAACGTCATGATCAGTAGTAATAGTAAAATAATTGTGGGTAAATTGGAACACTCCTAATCTTTAATATTTACAAACATACTTTCAAAGTTAAAAAAAACTAAATATTTACTCAGGTATCTTTAAGAATAAATTATTTAGTTAAGCTACTTAGCAAAGTTAAATTTAAGCCCTCAGTTTAAATACCGAACTTTAAAGTTTTAAAGCTCCCTTAAGCAGATACTACAAGTTATGAAAGAATTAGATGAACTAAAAGCAGTTGGGAGCTAAAGCAAATTGGTTAATATTGTATGACATGTGGTTTCCACTGTGGTCTGACCCAGCAAAGAACAGGAGAGTTCTTTTTGTGCAAGAGAAGTAGTCAACTTTGATGTAAGTTCTCTAATATACTAGACAAATTTGTAGTAAATATCTTTTTGTTTCAATCATTTTAATTCTGATTTGAATCTGAAAGATACCCTATAGACTCATGTGTTTCAACCTTTGGTTCCTAGCCAGAGTGGTGTTGTCCAAGTTTGTGGAACAATTGAAATATGGGGTTAATCAAAATGTGAGTTGTTGGGGGCCAGCCATGGCATAGTATCTGCTTAACGGCTCTACTCTGTAATGTGCTAAGTCAGGAAAAGCAATGGTTGGTATCTTCTAGTACCACAAGTGAAACTCCTCCACTATGACTTAAAAAAAAAATCGGAAGCCATTAAAAAATTATTTTCTTACTTAAGTACTTTTTCCAGGTAATTTATTGCAATCGTTAGTTTGAGTCCCTAAAACTATTTTAATAATATTAAAGTACTTATGGTGGCTTCTAAGAACACTATTATTAATTAAGCTGTGTCATTGGTGGGCTAGCAGTGTGAACCTGTGTGGAATAATTTATGCTTCATTTTTTTCAACCAAAAGAATGACATAAACATGGATATACATATTCATTTTGTATCAAGTGAAAGAATGTTAGATTAGAAACTGTGCACATAGTTCTATGATTGGCAAACATGATTCTAGTCATCAGCTCTGACAAAAATAATAAAATGCTTGCTGGCAGTGGATATGACTAGTGTCATTCAATTTATAAAGATCACAGGACGATTCCCAGGTGAGGATACTTCTCATTCACTGGGTATTTATGTGTTAAGATGTTTTGTTTAATTATTATGTTTCCTTTTAATATATACATTTATATTATTGTACATGAATGAAATAAACTACATACAGCAGGAAGAACCATGAGACAATCAGGAATTACATAAATGTTACATTCATAGTGATTTGGCTATTTGTATTTGCTCACTAAACCTTGTGTTAATTTTGTAGACAATTTCATTTTTTTAAATTAATTAATTAATTCACTTTATCTCCTGGCTATAGCTCCCTTCCTCGTTTCCTTCCAGTTCCACCCTCCCTTCCCCACTCACTCTCCCCTGTTTCTAAGAGAAAGGGAGCCCCCTACCTTTCCACTACTGCTTTTCATGTTGCCTCAGGATTGAGTTCATCCTCTTCCCCCACGGCCTACCTGGCAAGGAGGTCCTGCCAGGGGAGAGTGATCAAAAAGCAAGCAACATAGTCCATGTAAGAGACAGCCCCTGCTCCCCTTAGTAGTGGACCCACATGAAACCTAAGTTACCCATCAGCGTCATCTTTGTAGAGAACATAGGTCCAGTCCATGCAGGGTCCTTGGTTGGTGCTTCAGACTCCACAGGCCCCTCTGCACCCTGGTTATTTGTGTCTGTTGATCTTGTGGCACTCATGTCACCTCTAGGTCCTTTTATCCTTTCCCCCAATTTTTCTTCTAGATTCCCTGTGCTTCACACATGTTTGGCTGTGAATCTCAGCATCAGTTCTGAACTGTTGTTGGGTGGAGCCTCTTAGAAGACAATTATGATAACCTCCTGTCTACAAGCATAGAAGAGTATGTTTAAGAGTGTCAGGCATTGGCTCTCTTCTAGGGCTGGGCCTAGGTTTGGGCTAGGGATAGAGAGGGTGAGTGGAGAGAAAGAATGGAGATCAGATATGGGGAGCCCTGGGGAAGGAGGAAAGAAAGCCTACAGCTAAAAAGAGGAACTGTGGGTCGGGCATCTTTGTGGCAGCCTGGAGAACCAAGTCAAAATAGGCTTCTGGGATGATATGAGGGGGACTCTAGATGAGACCCCTACTAGCAGGGGCCATGAAGACTGAACAGGACACCCTATAACTAGACATGACTCTTAGTGGATAGGAGAGAACAGCAACTCACCCAGGAAAAAATTTGCAGGAGTAGAAAATTATTGAAAACTAAAATGTAATGTACTAAGACATTTACAGAATTATAAAAGACAAAAAGTTCAGTTTTGTGAGTTTTAAATTCTAAAGAAAATTATTACCATTTGAGAGAACAGTGAAGACTACTATTCTTTACGTGCTTCTCAGCCATTTGAGAGTCCTTTCTTGAAAACTCTGTGTTTAGCTCTGTTCCCGATTTTTAAAAAGTTATTTATTTATTTTAAAATATTTTTTTACGTTTACATTTATAGGATTACACAAAAATACAATATGCTACCTACAGAAAGAAGAACCATGACACAATCAGTAATTGTATTAATGTTACATTCATGGTGTTTTGGCTATTTCTATTTGGCAATCTTGAAGAAAACATCTTCCCTATCTTGGTGCATCAAAAATTCTGAACATAAATCAATATCTATCATATCTCATCTTTATCCACTTAAACTATCTAGACCTAAAAACATCTTAACTCCTAAACAACTAAGCTTATTTGTAAAACTAAACTCTCTGCTCTTCAACTCCTTTAGAGACTTGAGAAGGCATTGGGTTATTTGTTGGTGTTTAATGTTTTGATTTCTTTTTCAAATCAATCTGGCACTTTCTCAGAAGACTGGAATATCTCAACTTCAAGATGCAGCTGTACCACTACTAGGCATATACCTGAAAGATGCTCCATGAGTATACAAAGAAGACACTTGCTCAACTATATTCATATTTGTAAAACCCAGAATCTGGAAACATCCTAGATGTCCCTCAGCTAAAGAATATAGAAAAATTGGGTGAAGTACAAAAGGGCCTGGAGGTGACAGGAGCTTCACAAGAAGACCAACAGAGACCACTAAACAGTGTCCGGTCCAGAGTGCCTTGCTGAGACTGAAGCACCAACTAAGGACCTTGCATGGACTGGACCTAGGCCCTTATAAAGATGTGGCTGTTGTTGGGCAGCTCAGGCTTCATGTGGGTCTATTAGAAGGGGAGCAGAAGCTCTCTCTGACATAGACTTTCTTGCCAGCTTTTGGCTCATTTCCCCCTGGCAGGACTGCCTTGCCAGGCTACAGGGGAAGAGACTAAGCTCAGTCCTAATATAACGCGATGTTCTGGAGTGGAGGGGAAGAGAGACTCCCCTTCTCTGAGAAATGGGGGAGGTGGAATAGGGGAGACAGAGGAGAGGATGGGACTGGGAGGTGAGGAGGGATGAGGCAATGACCAGGATATAAAGTGAATAAATAAATAAATAGAAAATCACCCGACACCTCTAATGGTCCACAGTGATCGAACTGATGTGTATTAATTGATACTTTATGAATGGAAAAAGTCTGATTTCAGAGATATATTTTCTATCACCACATCTGGCAAGAATCAATTCAGAGCTTTCATTGCAGACCCACTGTCTCTGATTTATTATACACATATTATCCACAAAAATGAGAGAAGCCAGAGGTAAAATCGTCCTTTAAAGTTAATGTAGGTTTAGCTGTGCTTCCTTTTCAGGATTTTTTTCATATAACGAAATATATGTGAGTCATATAACAAATAATAATCATAAATAATATATTTTGTTGGACTTCAACTACTACCAAATTCAGTAGATCAGAGTCTGGCATAAATTACCACCAAGCATAAGTTGATAGAAATAGATTAAGTACTGTTCTTTGAAGATCGATGACTCCGTATCTTGTGTACCTTCTGAAAGTCACAGCTGAGTAGTGCTCTGTTCTCGTGTTCTTTCATGTCCCTCCGCTGTTAAGTTTGCTGTTATCAATGACTATAAGAAAGTGATTTTAATCCATTTAAGTATGTTCCATTGTCTTTATGTTAAACCATATAGTTTTTCAGGAAGTTGTGCCCCTTTCTAGTCACAATTCTAAAATTCATACCAGAAGTGAAGTCCAGGAATATGGACTATATTAAAGTCCCTTGTATCATAATTTTTTAATCTCTCAAGGCAAGATATATGGTTTTATATAAGTCTCTTCAAGCCTTTCTGAGTTTTTATTCATTCAGGCCCCTTATCCAATGGAAAACTCAGAATAATTTAATAAATTGTTTTTATATTTTCTCTATACACTTAAAATTAGGGTCACCCTGGGCCCATATAACTTTGAGCTATCAATCTGTTTAACTGAACTTTTAAACATTGTAGTATATTTGTATAGAATAAATGTTTTATATTATTTTGAATGCTTCATCAATGTGAACATTATAAAGGAAACCCCAGAAATTTATAATATTTTTCAATCTGTACGTATATAATTTGAAATGCCTTTATGATTTGGTTCTATTACAGAAAGTTTGAATACTTTTGTCCTTTTTTGTTCAATATAATCCAAAGTTTCAAACTATGCATTAGCTTTTAAACTGAATAAAGATAATTTCTTTTAATATTGAACTTTTACTGGAAGTGACCAGATGGATATTTGCATATAATTTTAATTTAATGGATTGCAAGTTCCCATGACAACAGGTTCAATATAAAATTTAATAGTTCAAAATAGTTGCATAATTTATCATGAAATTAAATTGCATATATAGTGTTTTAAGTTTTTCAAATGAAAACCCAAAATTTTAATAGCATTTCTCTAAACAAAAAACTTTGTAGAAACATTTGACATTGCATAAGATACATTAATGCTATCTTTCATATAATTTTAGATAAACCAAAGGTATATTTAAATACCAAATGCATTTCTACTCACTGTTTATATATGGAAATGATTCTAAAAACAATTATGATTTATAAGAAACCTTAATGACATGACAGCTAAATTATAAAGGAAAATAAATGAAAATGTTCTATACTAAATTACTAAGCAATGTTAAGGAAAGTAAGATCACCAGCAAACAAACCCTTAGCTTCTATCATAGGGAGACTGAGATGAAATGAGTCTACATCTTACCATGAACAAAATCGTAATTATTACAAATTAAACTACTTAAGGAGAAAGATGAAAAATTCGTTGCATAAAATACATACTGTCAGAAATGAGAAATTTCCTTGACACTGCTGAGGCAGAATTTGAGTTGAAGCCTAGTATCAGAATTACAGGGAGACCCGTTTCAAGAGAGAAAGGGAGATGGTGATTCTTGTGATGAGGAAAAGAGGGAGAAGAAGGAGGAAGAAGAGGAGGAGGAGGAGGCTGTGGGGGAAGAACAAAATTTCAGCTCAGAGATATCAGGGTTTATCTGTGCTGGACTTTCTGACATCCTAATCAGTGATGTGTAAGATTGTTTTTCTTTCCCTACATCTTTCCCAAAACATTTATTTATTGTTTTCTTGATAAGAGCTGTTCTAAATGGGATACTATGGAATTACACAGGAGGTTTAATATGCCTTCTAGTGAAACAGAAGATAGGCTGATCATTTCTTCAAATGGATTGAGCTAGAGATGATCATAATGAGTGAGTTAACCCAGAAGCAGAAAGACTCAAATGGTATATACTCACTTATATCTGCATACTAGCCCAATGGACATGTCCCATGAAAGCCTTCCCTTACCAGGAAACTGGGACAGAGGGGAGGACATCCTATTGGGACTCTAGATGAGAGACGCATGGG
>OU015751.1:107725251-107749970 GCA_907169655.1 Acomys percivali
TGGGACTCTAGATGAGAGAAGCATGGGAGAATAGCAATGTAGAAGGATCCAGTGGGTCCTAGAAACCTACAAGTAGAACATTATGATAGGCAGATTTGGGTCATGGGGTCCCGCTCAAACTAAGGCCCTAGCCAAGGACAATACAGGTGGTAAAATTTAAACCCCTACCCTGATCTAGCCCATGGACAGGACAGTCTCCACACTTGAGTGGAGAGAGGGATTTGACTTTCTCAAGTACTCTGGTGCCTCACATTTGACTATGTCCCCTGGCGGGGGAGACCTAGTGGCACTCAGAGGAAGAACAGCAGGTCACTGAGAAGAGACTTGATACCCTGTGAGCATATACAGAGGGAGGTAATCACTCTGAGGAACAGTCATAGGGGAGGGGAATAAGGGGAAAATGGGAGGGGAGGGGAGAATGGGAGGATACAAGGGATGGGATAACCATAGAGATGTAACAAGAATAAATTAATTAAAAATAAATAAATTAAAAAAAAGATCTAAAAAAAAAACCAAATATTTACTGGCCATTTGTAATACTTCTCTTCCCTGAATATATATTTACCCCATGTATTCGTCAGAAGATTTTATTCATTGTTAATGAAATCCTATATGGAACTAAAAAATTCCCTAAAATTCATATGAATATACAAAATACCTTCAATATCCAGAGAAACTCTAAGAAAAAAGAATAATGTTGAAAATACCACCATAAGTAATCTCAAATGTTATTATAGAGCCATACAACAACAGCAATAAAGATGGTATTGGTACAAAAATTATCCTGTATTCCCAGAACTAATGTGCACAGCAATGGTCAACTGAAGTTCTCTTTTTCTTTGGAAAAATTTTTTTCGTACAATATTTTCTATGGTATCCTCTCTGCTAACTCCACCCAGGTACACCACCCTTATCAAAGCACTAATCTATATCCTTTTTCTCTGTAAACTACAAGCAAACATTTAAAATTAATAATAATCATCATTATATATTATTATAAACTATTATCATAATAATATAATTATTATATTATGGTTATAATTAATTATGATGATAATTATTATAAACAAAAACAAACCAGAATAAACAAACAACTAAACAGATAAAAGCCAAACAAAAGCATAAGATACTCATACAGATGCCTTTCCCCATAATTCTCCTCTTTACTCCCCAAAGGCTTCTTTCTCAAGTTGGTGCTAGGATGGTGGCAATCAAGCACTTGTAATCCTCAGGCATCTGTCCAACACAGAATTGATCTTACAGCCATACATGCTGCCATACTGGGAATTTAATCTCGGGTCCTTGTGTTTGCACACTAAATACTCTTTACCACTGATCCATCTCTGCAGTCCAATATTTGCTTTAAGAATTAACTACCCATCCATTTGCCTGCAAACGTCAAGATTTCCTTGTTTTTATTACCTGAACAGTATCACATTGTGTAAATATACCACAGTTTCTTTATCCATTCTTCAGTTAAAGGACACCTACTTGGCTTCCAGATTGCTTTTTTATTTTAATTTTATTAATTTATTCAGATTACAACTCAATTGTTACAGCTTATCACTTGTATCCTCCGATTCCTCCCTCCCTCCTGCTTTCACCCTACTCCCCTTTCCAGATTCTAACTGTTACAAATGAGGCTGCTATGAACATAGTTGAGCAAATGCCCTTGTTGTACGATGAAGTATCTTTTGGGTATGTGCCCAGGAGTGGTATAGCTGGGTCTTGAGGTAGCACTATTCCCAATTTTCTGAGAAAGCACCAGATTGATTTCCAAAGTGGTTGTACAAGTTTGCACTCCCACCAGCAGTGGAGGAGTGTTTCATTTTCTCCACGTGCTTGCCATCATGTGCTGTCATGTGAGCTTTTGGTCTTAGAAATTATTATCCTGAGTGAGGTAACCCAGGCCCAGAAAGACACTCATAGTACGTACTTACTTATTAGTGGATATTAGCTCTACATAGCTTTCCTCTGAGAGACTCCAACCACAGGAAGATGGGGACAGATGCTGGGATTTGCCGTTGTACTCCAGGTGAGAGTGGTATGGAAGAATGGGGGGATGGAAGGACTCAGAGGGTCCAAAAGCCATGCAAGAAGACCACGAGGGCCAGCAAATCTGGATCCAGGGAGGCCGGCACAAACTGTTGCACCAGCCAAGGACAATACATGCAGTAAACCTACACCCCCTGGTCAAATATAGCCAACAGACTGCTCATCACAAGATTGTGGGGACTGCCACTGACAGGAACTCTAGTGTGCCTGATTTGATCACTTCTTCTTCATGGGGAGGCCTGCTGGCACACAGAGGAAGGATGAGAATTGATAGGCTGTAGTCATATGGTGGATAAAGTGGTTCTCTTCTGCCAAAGGTCAAGGTGAGGGTAACTGGGTAGAAGAGGGAGGGAGGGTGGGAATGGGAAGATACAAGCATGGTGATAGCTGCCATGATCTAATCTGAATAACATAATAAATTTGAAAAAAATTTAAAAAGAAAACAATTTAATTACCCTCTCTTGACATATATCTCAGTGCTAGCTTACTTAATTTATATTATATATATAGTATAAATTATACTATAATTTATATTACTCCTGGTTAAGATAACAAATGTTATACAAAAAAAAAAAAACAGCAGAAGCAAAGCTTTCAAAAATACATCAGTGGTGGATATTTTTATATGCACATTGTCCTAAGTTCATTTCATGTACTTTCTAAAACTACGAATTGATTACCTTCATTTATAACTTCCAAATACGCTCCATACATAGCACCTCATGTGGTACGGACTCCACTGGCAATTCTCAATCTTGTATCACCTGATAGAAATTTGATACAATTGATCATTCACTCGTCCTCTTCAGGTAAAGAAATTCTATGACATATTAATAAATAGTCCGAGTTTTAATAACTTATTTAATCTTCCTAGGACAGTAAAAACATTCTTTGTATTCTTCTTAAACAAATAAGGAATTTTAGATGAAGGGATATTTTTCTCTTTCATCTCACAATATTCAACACCAGTGAGAATTTGACATTTTACTTTACCAATGCAAATAGAATGAAGAAAATAATGAAGACACAAAGTATATGATCTGTGCTGAGTTATGCGGGGTCAGAGAGAAAAAGGAATGTAATGAAAATTAGACAAGAGGTAATTTACATTACATGTTGATAAAGCTTCTAGCTACATTCTTCTCAAGTCCAGAAAACAGAGATCTGGCTGATTTTAGAAGGAACAAAGTAAAGCAGTTTGGTGAAGAAAATGCCAACAAAAATAACTTTCAGGCAGTTGCGTGCTTACTGCCTACTGATTTTTAGCTAGATTTATGTTTAGAAAGAACATAGGGTTGAGCAATAAGACATGAGAAAGGTGAAGCTCCACATTCATATCATAAGTGAATTAAATGCTAATAACAACATAACTGTGGCTAAGATAGACGGTCATTACCTAACACATTAAAACAATCAAGGAGAAACCTCAGCCTTTGCAGTGAGGCAATGGGAGAGATATCAAGGGAAAAACTCTTCTATTCAATGGCTCTGGTGTGTAATGCTTTAAATTCTGTAGAATGTGTTTTTAGAGAAAGCCACAGAGCCTGTACTTTTTTTTTTTTCAAAACAACACCTAAGGAAGTGTCTCCCCAGTTGTATTAATTCAGCATACAGAGCATGCTGCAACTAATGGTCTAAAGTGCTAAGGCTACACCTTGTGCTGTCAGGAGAATTTGCTATCTAATTAATTTCTGCTTCGTGAGAGTTACAGGGTTATGCAGGCTTTAACCAAGGCTGCAGAAAGTTGCCTGAGGCCAGGCAAATGTGTGAATTTTCTACAAAGAGGCCCAGAAGTGCCACTTCCTGAAGCTGCAGTGATGGTGCTTACCTTTCAGTGGACAGTTCAGCCTAATGTGATGCCAATGCTGTCTTAGTTTGTGGTTTCTATTACCATGACTAAAAAAAAAATTTGGAGAAGAAAAAACAGACTACTGTTTATACATCCATATTGCTGTTCATCATCAAAGTCATTCGGAAGAGGAGCTCAAACAGAACAGGAACCTGGAGGCAGGAGCTGATGTAGAGGTCAAGAGGGTGCTGCTTACTGGCTTGCTCCCCTTGCTTTGCTCAGCCTTTCTTCTCACATACAGAGGACCACCAGGCAGGAGGTGGCTCCACTTGAAATGGCCAGGGCCCACCCCTCATCTGTCACTAATTAAGAAAATGCCCTAAAGCTAAATCATAGAGAGGGTTTTCCTTAATTGAGTGTCCTTCCTTTCAAGTAACTCCAGTTTATGTTAAGTTGACAGAAGATTAGTCAGCACAAGTTGACTCCTTGTCAACTTGACACGAAAATACATCACAATTAAGCTACAACCCTTCCTTTTTTCTTTAGTTATTTGTTCCCGAGATCTCACATTAAAAACATAATAACTTGAAAAATCTCACGGTTATTAACATTTCAAACTCATTAAAAATTTAGCCCCTTTGACAAATCTAAAGTCCTCTTCCAAAATTCAAAATCAACTGTGAGATGCTGTAAAAAAAATAAGTTTACTTTACTTTTTTATTTCAAGAGGGAAGAACCAAGATACAACCACAATCTGAACTAAGCAAAACCAAATTGCAATTGTATGAAAAACTCAATGTCCAATGTATAAGATCCACTCAACATCTTCTGTGGTCCTCCAAAGGGCTTGGGTGACTTCTAGATCTCTGCCCTCTGCAGGACAAATAGCTTATTTTCTAGACTACAGCTAGTTTCATTCTACTACTGCGGATGTTCTTGGTTTTCATCTATTGATATGAACATCTTCAAGATACTAAGGTATTCTGCTGCAACTAGGGAGCACTTTACCAGTATCCTCTCACAGGCTGTCTTCACAGTACCAAGCCGCAGCTGTGTGCATGAGCTCTTCATTCCTGGGTCTTCAATAGCCTCTCATGTCATCTCATATTGACAACCGCATCATGTCTTCACAACCAATACTACCTAAGTGTCTCTTACACTTCAAGTGTGGCTGCCAATGTGAGGTACAACCTTGGCAATCTTTGGAACACAGCTTCAATGTGCTGACTCTAAATAAACACTTCCAGAACATTTCACTTAAATGATGCTGGTCTCTTCTAAAATGATGGCTGATTTATTAGCTCCAGATAACCAGCATTAATTGCACACTAATTCAAAGATTTCACTTCAGTAGCACTCTTTTCTTAATTATGGCTGACTCTTTAACCCCAGTTGATCAGAATGGCACAATCTTAATTCAAGATAGCAAATGGCCATGGTAGAATCTTTAAACTTTACAAGCCAAGCTTCCATCTTCTGCACTGCTCTCAATACTCTTATTTTCCTGGATCATACTGAATATCCCACTGAGTTTTCCACACTCAATGGCTTTTCTAACCAAAGCTTTCAAAATCCTTTCAAAAGCATGAGCAGATCTGTCGTCATGATACTCCACTATGCTGGTATCAACCTGTCTTAGTTTGGTTTCTGTTGTTGCAAAGAAACACCTTTACCAAAAAGCCACTTGGTTTGTTTGGTTTACACTTCCACACTGCTCCTCATCAAAGGAGATCATGAAAGAAACCCAAACTCAGCAGGACCCTGGATGCAGGAGGCATGGAAGGGAGCTACTTATAGGCATGTTTTCCATGTATTTCTTAGCATGCTTTCTTGTAAAACTAGTACACGGATGGCATCACCTACACTGGGCTGTATCTTCTCATATCACTCACAAATTTTAAAATGCCTTACAGCTGTGTCCTATGGAGGCATTTTTTCAACTGTAGTTCCCTCCTTCCAGATAAATCTAGATTTTTGTCAAGTTGACATAAAACAAGCTGTTCCACTGTCCTGGCACAATATTCAACAAAACATTTCTGTGGGAAAGGAATATAACCAGCTCAAGAAAGAGAATCTGTATGCTTTATTAACACAGTTGTGATGGCAAGGTTACCCAAGTTCTTGAAGGTTTTATAATAGTGGTCTGTTTTGGTAATATTTGAAATTGGAGAATAAATTTATTAATTATTATTGTAACACAGAGGACAGAAGAATCATATTTCTTACAATAGAAAACTGAGAAAAGCCAGGGACAGTGGTGCATGCCTGTAATATCAGCACTCATGAGACAGAGGCAGGCGGATCTCTGTGAATTAGTGTGGTCTACAAAGACAGTTTAGGACAGCCAAGGCTCTGTTACACAAAGAAACCCTGTCTCAAAAAAAAAAATACTGAGAAAATTTTGTGTGATTACATAAAGCAATTGCAGTACATATTTTAAATGTAATACTTGTTTGAAAATAGTACCTTACTAAAACAAGGGTAAAATTTATTTTATTTTTATTGAAAATAGATTTTTTTCATACACTATATTCTGATTAAGGTTTTCCTGGTCCAAACTCATCCCAGATTTCCCCAACTCTCTCCTTATTCACAAATATTTAGACTCTTTCTCAATAGGAAAGGAACAAACTTTAAAACTACTACTACTACTACTACTACTACTACTACTACTACTACTAATACTACTAATAATAATAATAACAACAACATAAAAACAAACAAACAAATCTGAATAGAACAAAACAAAAAAATCAGAAAAAAAGAGTGCCAAAAAAAAAAATCAATCAAAACATATACTGACCCAAGGACACATACATTCATACACACATAAATGATGTAGGACACAAAACTCAGAAAATAGTATATAAGCAGAAGACACAGAGGGTAAAAAGTAAATAGATAAATACATAAAAATAAATAAACAAATGGATAGATAGAAAAACACATAAATAAATTTCCGCACAAATCATTATGTTATTTTTTCAGCTAAGGTCTTGTTGTTTTATTCTCTCTTTTCACTATAATCTATAAAATGCTTAATGAAATCTAACAAATCTTCACTTAATATGACTTTGTATTGACAGCAGTATGTATCTCCACTTTCCCCTCTTTTATTTTTTTAATTACATATTTTTATTTTTTACATATACATTTATATTATTACACACATATACAATAAACCACCTATAGCAAGAAGAACCGTGACACAATCAGGAATTATATAAATGTAATGTTCTTAGTGTTTTGTCTATTTGTATTTGACAGTCATGAAGAAGAAAACATATTTCCTATACTTTAATTTTTACAAATCACTTTTTAAAAGACAAACCCTGTAGTCTAAATAAACATAAAATATCTTAGAAGTTAGTTCCGAGACTTTCTGTATCATTTATTAGATCCGTGTAGCAAGAGAAACTAACTAGTTAAGAAACATGAAATATGAAATCATCATTTACATTGAGTTTAGGAAAAATGACAAGGTACTTAGTCAGGATTTTATATTTTACTATACCTTTCTATTTATTTTAGTCATATAAATAGCAATTAAAATTAAATTCATGTGATCATGACATATCCTGAATCTGTAGTCTTTGCTGATTATAGAATTCTCCAAATACAGGCTTCATAAAATATAAAATAAAACACTAACAATATATGTAGTTTCCTGGTATTTCTGTGTTGATGCAATAATGTTTCATTAGACAGAACTATTATCTGCTCTGTCCTTTCCATGACCCTCAATTTTATCTGAATTTGTTTTAGATTTTGACAGAGAAATGCAAATACTGCAGTGTTGAAACACCCGGCTGAGGATAGAACAATGCTGTTTGCTTTCAATCTCTTGTCCAGGAAGATTTACAGGCCAGCTATGGTGTAGAGTTGCCACTGTGCTGAACTCCCAACGCACTTGAGATTTTCATAGATCATTCAGTCAGCAATTTGCTGTTTGTTTTATGTTACTTTAATCATTCTAATTCATATGATAGTTTTCACATGAAATCACTTGGGTCTTCATAGTAGCTCAGTGAGGTTAGAGAGGGTTAAGTATGATGAACTACAGTGTAAGGTGGAGAAAATAGAAATTTATTACTCAGAGTAAATGAATATTAGAAGCTCCCAAGAAAAGTCTAAAATCAAGAGCTATTTTCACAGTGTGTTAGGGTTAACATTTCTGTTTCTGCTGTGGTGAAACATCATGACCAAAATCAATATATGGAGGAAATGGCTTATTAAGCTTAACTTCTACAGCAGAGTTTATAATCACAGAAAGTCAGGTCAGAAACTCAAACAATGCAGGATTCTGGAGGCAAGAGTAGCTTGCTAGCTTGCTTTCCATAGCTTTCTCATCCTGACTTCTTATAGAATCCAGCACAACCAGGCAAGAGATTGCACAATCCAGGATGTGTTGGTCCTCCCCACATCCAACAATAATTAAGAAAATGCTCTACAGGCCTGCCACAGCCGGATCTTATGGAAACATTTTCTTACTTGATGTCCCCACTTTTCAGAAACTCTAGTTTGGATTCAGTTGGCATAAGACTATCAAGTACCATGTGTTGCAAAACATTTGGAAGTTTCATAATTCTTAAATTCAAATTCAAATTGGAATCTACAATTTAAAATTTAAATGTAATATCTTATGTACTTATTACATTTCTAGTTTTGGCTAGTTTCTTCAAAGAGCCTTAGATTAGGTTTTCAGACTGTTCTTTGTATTGTATGGGTTCAGAAGTTGAAGTATAGAGGAAGTTACAAGATTATCTTCTAGATAATATTTTCAAAGTTAAAAATTATTTACTAAAAATTATGACGCCTGAAACTTTGCCAACAATTTCCAAATATGCATACTTATATGAAAAATAACATTATTATAACATCCTGAACTGTCTCTTTAGTACACATGGGATTTGACTATATTAATTTATTACAGAGTATGATTCCATAATAGTCATATATGCCTTGAATATTGCAGTTACACACTTCAGTTGTTATTGGTACAAAAACAAGCTCTCCAACAGAGAGACGTTATGAGTCGTCAGGATAATTCCATTCTTTTTTTTTTTTTTTATTTTATTTATTTTTTATTTATTTATTTATTTATTTTTTAATTAATTTATTCTTGTTACATTTCTATGGTTATCCCATCCCTTGTATCCTCCCATTCTCCCCTCCCTCCCATTTTCCCCTTATTCCCCTCCCCTATGACTGTTCCTCAGAGGGATTACCTCCCTCTGTATATGCTCATAGGGTATCAAGTCTCTTCTCAGTGACCTGCTGTCCTTCCTCTGAGTGCCACTAGGTCTCCCCCGCCAGGGGACATAGTCAGATGTGAGGCACCAGAGTACTTGAGAAAGTCAAATCCCTCTCTCCACTCAAGTGTGGAGACTGTCTTGTCCATGGGCTAGATCAGGGTAGGGGTTTAAATTTTTCGGCCTGTATTGTCCTTGGCTAGGGCCTTAGTTTGAGCGGGACCCCATGACCCAAATCTGCCTATCATAATGTTCTACTTGTAGGTTTCTAGAACCCACTGGATCCTTCTACATTGCTATTCACCTATTGTTCTCTCATCTAGAGTCCCCAATAGGATGTCCTCCCCTCGGTCCCAGTTTCCTGGTAAGGGAAGGCTTTCATGGGACATGTCCATTGGGCTAGTATGCAGATATAAGTGAGTATATACCATTTGAGTCTTTCTGCTTCTGGGTTAACTCACTCATTATGATCATCTCTAGCTCAATCCATTTGTCCACAAATTTCGAGAATTCCTTGTTTTTAATAGCTGAGTAGTATTCCATAGTGTATATGTACCACAGTTTCTTTAACCATTCTTCTACTGAGGGACATTTAGGCTGTTTCCATGATCTGGCTATTATGAATAAGGCTGCTATGAACATGGTTGAGCAAATTTTCTTGCTGTGTGCTGGTGCATCTTCTGGGTATATTCCAAGGAGTGGAATAGCTGGGTCTTGAGGAAGCCCTATTCCCAGTTTTCTGAGATAGCACCAGATAGATTTCCAAAGTGGTTGTACTAGTTTGCATTCCCACCAGCAATGAAGGAGTGTTCCTCTCTCCCCACATCCTCTCCAGCATGTGGTGTCGCTTGAGTTTTTGATCTTAGCCATTCTGATGGGTATAAGATGGAATCTCAGAGTCGTTTTGATTTGCATTTCCCTGATGACTAAGGAGGTTGAGCATTTCCTTAAGTGTTTCTCAGCCATTTGATATTCTTCTGTTGAGAATTCTCTGTTTAGTTCCAAGCCCCATTTCTCAATTGGGTTATTTGGTTTGGTGGTGTTTAATTTCTTGAGTTCTTTATATATTTTGGATATTAGACCTTTGTCAGATGTAGGGTTGGTGAAGATCTTTTCCCAGTCTGTAGGCTGTCGCTTTGTTCTCTTGACCGTGTCTCTAGCCTTACAGAAGCTTCTCAGCCTCATGAGGTCCCATTTATTAATTGTTGACATTAAGGCCTGGGCTGTTGGTGTTCTGTTCAGGAAGTTGTCTCCTGTGCCAATATGTTCCAGGCTCTTCCCCACTTTTTCTTCTAACTGACTTAGTGTCTCTGGTTTTATGTTGAGGTCTTTAATCCACTTGGATTTGAGTTTTGTGCAAGGTGACAAATATGGGTCCAGTTGCATTTTTTTACACATAGACATCCAGTTAGACCAGCACCATTTGTTGAAGATGCTATCCTTTTTCCATTGAATGGATTTGGCTTCTTTATCAAAAATCAAGTGACCATATGTGTGTGGATTCATATCTGGGTCTTCAATTCGATTCCACTGATCAACCAGCCTGTTGCTGTGCCAGTACCATGCTGTTTTAATTACAATTGCTTTATAGTACAATTTGAAATCAGGTATGGAGATTCCTCCACAGCACCTTTTATTGTACAAGATCGTTTTTGCTAATCTGGGTTTTTTGTTTTTCCATATGAAGTTCAGAATTGAACTTTCAATGTCTTTAAAAAATTGTGTAGGTATTTTGATAGGGATTGCATTGATTCTGTAGATTGCTTTTGGTAGGATGGCCATTTTTACTATGTTAATTCTCCCTATCCATGAGCAAGGAAGATCCTTCCATCGTCTCATGTCATCTTCAATCTCCTTCTTCAGAGTTTTGAAATTTTTTTCAAACAAGTCCTTCACTTGCTTAGTTAAAGTAACTCCTAGATATTTTATATTGCTTGTGGCTAATGTGAAGGGTGTGGATTTCCTAATTTCTTCCTCGGCAAGCTTGTCATTTGTGTATAGGAAGGCTACAGACTTTTTGGAGTTAATTTTGTATCCAGCCAAATTGCTGAAAGTATTTATCAGCTGTAGGAGTTCTCTGGTGGAATTTTGAGGGTCACTTATGTACACAATCATATCATCTGCAAATAGGGATAGTTGGACTTCCTCCTTTCCCATTTGGATACCCTTGATCTCCTTTTGTTGTCTTATTGCTCTGGCTAGAACTTCGAGTACTATATTGAAGAGATATGGAGAGAGTGGGCAGCCTTGCCTTGTTCCCGATTTTAGAGGAATTTCCTTGAGTATCTCCCCATTTACTTTAATTTTGGCTATTGGCTTGCTGTAGATAGCCTTTATTATGCTGAGGAAAGTGCCTTGTATCCCCGATCTCTCTAAAACTTTAAACATGAATGGGTGTTGGATTTTATCAAATGCTTTCTCTGCATCTAAAGAGATGATCATGTGGTTTTTTATTTTCAGTTTGTTTATATGGTGGATTACATTGATGGATTTCCGTATATTAAACCATCCCTGCATGCCTGGAATGAAGCCTACTTGGTCATGATGAATGATATCCTTTATGTGTTCTTGTATTCGTTTTGCAAGAATTTTATTTAGTATTTTTGCATCGATGTTCATAAGAGAAATTGGTCTGAAATTCTCTTTCTTTGTTGAGTCTTTGTGAGGCTTAGGTATCAACGTGACTATGGCCTCATAGAATGAATTTGGTAATGTTCCATCCAATTCTATGTTTTGGAGTAGCTTGAAGAGTATCGGTATTAGCTCGCCTTTGAAGGTCTGGTAGAATTCTGCACTGAAACCATCTGGCCCTGGGCTTTTTTTGCTTGGGAGACTATCAATGATTGCTTCTATTTCTGTAGGGGAAATGGGACTATTTAGCTTGTTTATCTGTTCTTCACTCAACTTAGGCAAGTGAAATTGATCAAGAAAGTCATCCATTTCCCTTAGGTTTTCAAATTTTGTGGCATATATGCCTTCAAAGTAGGATCTTATGATTCTTTGTATTTCTTCAGTGTCTGTTGTTATGTCTCCCTTTTCATTTCTGATTCTGTTGATTTCAATACTGTCTCTCTGCCTTTTAGTTAGTTTGGCTAACGGTCTGTCTATCTTATTGATTTTCTCAAAGAACCAGCTCTTGGTTTTGTTGATTCTTTGGACTGTTTTCTTAGTTTCTAATTTGTTAATTTCAGCCCTGAGTTTGATTATTTCCAGACGTCTACTCCTTTTGGGTGTTTCTGCTTCCTTTTTTTCTAGGGCTTCCAGCTGTTTTGTTAAGTTGCTTGTGTGCAATGTTTCCAATTTCTTTTTAAAGGCACTTAGTGCTATGAGTTTTCCTCTTAACACTGCTTTCAATGTATCCCACAAATTTGGGTATGTTGTTCCCTCATTATCATTGAATTTCAGAAACTCCTTGATTTCTTTCTTTATTTCTTCCCTGACCCATGTGTCATTTAGCAGAGAGTTGTTTAGTTTCCACGTATGTGTAGGCTTTTTGTTGTTTCTGTTGTTGTTGAATTGCAGCCTAAGAGCATGGTGATCTGATAGGATACAAGGTATTATTTCAATCCTCTTGTATCTGTTGAGGCCTGCTTTGTGACCTACGATGTGATCAATTTTGGAGAAGGTTCCATGGGGTGCAGAGAAGAAGGTATATTCTTTCTTGTTTGGGTGAAAGGCTCTATAGATATCTGTTAGATCCATTTGACCCATGGCATTGGTTAATGATGTTATTTCACGGCTAAGTTTCTGTTTCAATGACTTATCCTTCAGTGAGAGTGGGGTGTTGAAGTCTCCCACTATTATTGTGTGGTGATCGATGTGTGGTTTAAGTTTTTTTAGCAGATCTTTTATAAATGTGGGTGCCCTTGTATTGGGAGCATAGATGTTCAGAATTGTGATGTCATCTTGGTTGGCTTTACCTTTGATGAGTATGAAGTGTCCTTCTGCATCCCTTTTGATTAATTTTGGTTGAAAGTCTATCTTGTTTGATATTAAAATGGCTACGCCTGCTTGCTTCTTGTGACCATTTGCTTGGAATATTTTTTTCCAACCTTTTACCCTGAGGTAATGCCTATCATTATAGGTGAGATGTGTTTCTTGAATGCAGAAGAATGTTGGATCTTGTTTATGTACCCATTCAGATAGTCTATGTCTTTTTATTGGAGAATTAAGACCATTGATGTTGAGAGATATTAACGACCAGTGACTGTTAAGAGTCTTAATTTTGATGTTGCTTCCAATCGAGTGCTTGTGTAGTTGTGTTTTTGCCATGGTATAATTACCTATTTCCTGAGTAGTTTTGGTTGTAGCTTGACCCTTTGGGATGGAGTTTTCCTTCTAGTACCTTCTGTAAAGCTGGATTTGTGGATAGGTACTGTTTGAATTTGTTTTTGTCATGGAATATTTTGTTTTCTCCATCAATGGTTATTGATAGTTTTGCTGGGTAAAGTAGTCTGGCCTGGCATCTGTGGTCTCTCAGGGTTTGCAGGATCTCTGTCCAGGCTCTTCTGGCTTTTATGGTCTCTGCTGAGAAGTCTGGTGTAATTCTGATAGGTTTGCCATTGAATGTTATTTGGCCCTTTTCCCTTGCAGCTTTTAATATTTTTTCTTTGTTCTGTATGTTTTGTGTTTTGATTATTATGTGACGGGCAGTTTTCCTTTTCTGGTCAATTCTATTTGGTGTTCTGTAGGCCTCTTGTATGTTTATAGGTATCTCTTTCTTTAGGTTGGGAAAATTTTCTTCTATAATTTTGTTGAGAATAGGTTCTGGGCCTTGTAGTCTGATATCTTCTCTTTCTTCAATGCCTATTATCCTCAGATTTTTTCTTTTCATGGTGTCCTTAATTTCTTGGATGTTTTGTGTCAGGAGTTTTCCAGATTTGGCATTATCTTTAATGGTTGCTTCAAGATCTGTGATTGTATCTTCTAGACCTGAAATTCGTTCTTCCGTCTCTTGGATTCTGTTAGAAAGGCTCACCTCTGTGTTGCTCGCCTTCTTCTCTGAGGTTTCACGTTCTCGTTTTTCTTCTGTCTGTGTGTTTATCATTGAATCCATTTTTGTCTTCAGATCTTGAACTGATTTTTTTATTTCTTTCACCTCATTTTTTGTATATTCCTGAGTTTCTTCCATTGCCTCTTTATAGGTCTTCAGAGCTTGAACCGTTTTAATTATTTCTTCCATCTGGTTATTTGCATTTTCCTTAAATTTTTCCAGTTCCACTCTATGTGCTTCTTTTATGTCTCTCACCTGTTTTGCTGCATCTTCCTGTATTTGATTACGAATTTTATTTGTTTCCTCCATTAATATGCTCCTTATTAAGGATTTGAGGTCATTTTCTTGTATTTCCATTGTATTTGAGCTCTCTGGGTTGTTTTCTTTGGGATAGCTGGAAACTGGAGACGCCATGTTGTTTTGAGGTTTTTTGCGTATGCTTTTACGCTGTCCTTTAGACATCTTGCCGGCTTTGTTTTCGTTGGGTAGATTCCCGAGTTGGATGGAGGGAGTCTGATGATAGATTCACTTGTTTTCTCACGGTTTCCGTAGGTTGGAAGCTCTTATGTTTCACTGTTGTGGATGGCAGGAGGTTAGCCCTGGCATTTTGGGCTCTCACAGCCAGTGATCCTCAGCTCTCCTGTGCTGTGGGTCCTGTAATCGTTCTGGGTCTCTGGATGAGCGTTGGGTCAGGCCAAGTTATCCACAGCCTTCTGGGTTCCCTGCCAGGTCCAGCCAGGGAAACTAGTCCCAAACCACCGTCCGAGCTCAGCTAGTATCTCAGGGCCTGAACCGTCTGCCGAGCTTAGCTAGGAATTCTGGGCTCAAAATGCACACAGGGTCCAGCCAGAATTTTCGGGCTAGGACTGTGCACCAAGCTCAGCTAGGGGTGTTTGGCCAAACTGCTTGCTGTGGTCAGTTATTGACTCATGCCCGAAACATCCGCGCAGCTCAGCCAGGAATTCTGGATTCAAACTGCACACTGTGTCCAACCAGAGTCTTAGAGCCGGGACTGTGCCAAAGGCTCTACTACAGACTCTGGGCCCAATCTGTCTGCCAAGCACGGTTAGGGACTGTGGCCCTAAGCTGCACGCCGAGCTCCACCCGAGTCTCTGGGGCAGAATTGTGCTCCGAGCTCAGCCAGACACTATGGACCCACACTGCACGCTGAATTCAGCCCGGGCCTCCAGGCCTATACTGCGTGCATAGTCCAGCCAGAGTCTTGGAGCCGCCGAGCCCGTGTGCACAGCTCAGGAAGAATCCCTGGGCCTAATCCGCCCGGCAAGTCCAGCTAGGGCCTCTGGGCTGAATCTGCGTGCTGACCTCAGCCTGCGTCAGCGCCCTAAAACTGCCCTCTGAGGAGAGCTAATGTCTTGAGCAGAACTGCTTGTTGATGTGTGCTAGTGCCTCCGGTGGGACTGAGCGCTCCGCCCAGCCTGCGTCACAGCCGGTGAACTGGCTGCACTGAGGTGGTCCTTCGGTGGACCTGAGCGCTACCGCCCAGCCTGCGTCACAGCAGGTGAACTGTGGCTGTGCAGAGACGGGCCTGGGATGGAACTGAGCACTCCGCCCAGCCTGTGTCACAGCAGGTGAACTGCTGCTGTGCAGAGACGGGCCTGGGGTGGAACTGAGCACTCCGCCCAGCCTGTGTCACAGCAGGGGAGCCGTGGCTCCGCTAAGCTGTTGTCTTGGGCAGAATTGCCCGCTGCGCTGAATCAGCACTGCGCCCTGAGCTGTACCCGGGACTCTGGGGCTGAACTGTCCGCCGTGTCCAGCTTGGGTCACAAAGCACCACGCGACCCAAATCCTGTCCAGTGTCCCCTCTCCCGCAGCAACTCCCACCAGCCACCACACTAACCGCCTCCACTGGATGGCTCTGAGCTGCAAACCTCAGTCGCTGCTGCTGGTGTTGCTGACGCCGCCTGTGCCGCCGCTGCTCTGATCCGAGAAAATCCGCACTCCTCCCGTGTGTAAGGGCACGCAGGTCCTCCGCACCCTGGTCCTTCCGAACCGTGGAGCACTCCTGCTGCCGTGGTGTCGGGATCCTGGTGTTCCTGGCTCAGAAATCTGTGCAATTCCCCGAACTGTTCACTGGAGCTTCCAAACACGGTCCACACTGCTCGCCGCCATCTTGGATCTCCGATAATTCCATTCTTTATGTCCATCATATACACTCTAATCTCAAAACTGATACTCAAAACAATTTTAAGGAGCAGAAACCTATTGTTCATGTTGGTATTTAAATTTTCATAAACATCTTTCTCTTCTAATTCCACATGCTTCCAGAGGAATAGGTTACCCTGAGGACATGGCCAAGTCCAAGAAGTGCACCACTCACAACCACAGGAATAGCATCAGGAAAGCCCAGTTACAAAGATCTGAATCTCTTAAGGGGATTGAGCCCAAGTTCCTGAGGAACATGTGCTTAGTCAATAAACAGAACAAGAAAGGTCTGAAGAATATTCAGGCAAACAATGCAAAGGCAATGAGTGCTTATGTAGAGGCTACTATGGCCATTGGGAAGCCAAAGGCAAACCCAAAATGACAAAGGGCCCCAGCCACAAACTCTGCCAGCTTGCTCATCCCAAGGTTCAAACCAAGGCAGATGCCACACCTCCAGCTAAGCCCCAGACTTCAGCCTCAGCTCAGGCTCTCAAAGGTGCCCAGACCCTTGTGAAGGCCCAATAGAAAAGACTTCTGCTAACATATAGTCAAAGGGACTGAAGTGACAGCCTACCTACATACTTTTTACAGATGACCAAAACACTATGCTATTTTTACAAATAAACTCAAGTCAAGATCTGTTAAAAAATATTTTCATATACAAAACCAATGCTGGCTTAAAATCCAGACACAAAAAGATATCATAGTCTAATCATGGTCTACATGAAAGCTCCACCCTTGCTGGTACTTATAGATAACAGAGCATTTAGATGGCTTCATACACCTATAATTGTCTTTTCAAACAGCTTTCTCATTTATGTAAGATACCTAAAGGAAGCCATGGGCAAAGAGATACCTTGGTGGTATTCTATCAGTAAGGGCCAGAGCAGATGGCCGTCTTTTGTTCATCCTAGCTTCATGCGTAGCTTTCTGCCCTTGTGGCCAAAGTTGTCTTATGTCTAATACTCACAGAAAATCAAATCAAATCAAATCCAGGCATCACTGAGTGAGAGGAGGAAGGCAGACTGACATGAAACACACATATCTGCCCTGAAGATCGTAGCACAGGGGGGACACAGATATTTGGCTACTGCCACACTGTGCAGCACAGATGGAGAATGTCACCTAGGGTTCCATGAGCAGTTTGGCCAGACTGTAGCAGGACCCACAGTGTGTGAGTATGTGATGGTCAGATGAGAAAGAAAGAGAAGTGAAGCATCTTGAACATCATACAGAGAGATGGAGATGGAGACTCAAGGGTAGAGAGAAGCAGCTTGTTGTGGGTTGCTAATCCTGTGCTGCTGCTCAGAGCCATGTGTTAGTGCCTGGCTACTCTGCAACAGGGGTAAGTGCTGATGTCTGTGCCTCATATTACCATAAGATAACATGGGGAGGTTTCTGGTCATGGTAGCCACTGGGGACCATTTCGATTCCAGGGGCTGTACATAACTGGCCTTACCCCTGACTGGATGAGGCACTCTGGAAAGCTAGCCCACTCTCATTGGAAGCATCCCTTGACAGAATAGGTCCCTCACCTTACTTATGCTGCACAGTAAAGATGGCCCTGGTGGCAACAGTGTGGGTGAGCCACTACTAGGGGATCAGTGTCAAGTGGCTGACCCTAACCCTCATCTGCCATGGTTGGCATGGAAACAGAGGTAATGCCTCCCACCCAGACTCTTACCTCTGGCCATTGGGAATACTGTTCACATGGCCTTGAACTATTAGATCATCCAGGAAAGCTGGGCCTGCACCTTGCCTGGAGAGTGCAGCAGAGATCACCATGTTGATAGGAATGGGGGGGGAGGAATGAACCAGCCCTGAGAGTAAGGGTGTAGGAGACCTGGTCTGGCCACTGCTCTGCTGTGATGTTGCCCTGGGCAGTGGGAGAGATGTCTTCTACCCCCTCACCCATGGCCACCTGAGGCAGTTGGGAGACCTGACTCTTGCATCATTAGAGCGGATGAGTTGTTCCTACCCCTCACTGGCAGCAGCACACTGGAGAACAGATACAGCACCTTGCTGAGGTAACAAAGTAGAGCTGTTCTTGGTAGAAGGGGTACAAATGAGTCACCTCAAGGGCAAGAGTCTCCGTTTGGACAAGAGCCCTGGAGAACTGGCACTTCCATTGGTCTGGCATAATGTGGCATGGGTGCAGGTGTGGGGGTGATGACCTCCCCCTCCTCCTTCCTCTGTAACTTGCCTGGACAATAGTGTGGAGTGGTCCTTATAGCAAGGCATGAGTAAGCTAGTCCTGAGGGTGTGAGAGTAGAAAGCTGGCACAGCCCCTCGCAGGCTACAGTATTTGGGAGAGTGGGCCCCACACCTTGACTGAGCAGCACAGTACAACTGGATCTGGAGACGTGTGTGATCCAGCCCTGAGAGCAGGAGAGCAGGAGAGCTGATCCTGCTCCTAATGATGACAACATTGGTTGGACTAGCCTGTAGCAGTGGTGGAAAGTTTGCTCTGGTAGTGCAGATAAGGGAGAGCCAGCAGGCTGACCAGCTCAGCTATCACGCAGTCTCGAAACTAGGTTTTGGCCCATTCCAAAACCTGTATCATCTGCAAATGGTTGTGTGCATCAAAGAGCCAGTCCTGCTGTTTCAAAGCCCTGGGAACTCCACGACACAGAGTCCCCTAGAGGGAATAACCTAGAGGAGTCTCATGAGGATTCAATATTGATGGTGTCATAGAAGCCAGAGACCTTGAACCAGACCAATGACTCATTGCAATGAATATTTGTAAGTGAAGATGTGTGGACAGAGCGATATAGTGTGGGACAAACTATGACATACTACAACATTCACAATGAGATGATTTTCTGTGCTTTGTTATAATTTGGTGGGTTTTGTTCTCTCTCTCTCTCTTTCTCTCTCTCTCTCTCTCTCTCTCTCTCTCTCTCTCTCTCTCTCTCTGTCTGTCTCTCTCTCTCTCCCCTCTCTCTCTCTCTCTGTCTCTCTCTGTCTCTGTCTCTCTGTCTCTCTGTCTCTGTCTCTGTCTCTCTGTGTATCTATGTTTTTATTTTGAGGAAGAAGTTGGAAAAAAAGGTGGATATGAAAGGCTTGGGGAGATGAGTAGAGCTGGGGTTGCATGATGCAAAACTCACAAAGAATCAACTAAAAAATGTCATAGCATCTGTCATGATCCCTCACTGAGTGAAGACTCTCAGAGGACATCCATGTTAGGTTAGTATCAAATTATAAGTGAGTAGTATATACCATGTGTATCTTTCTAGGACAAAGTTAACTCACTCAGGATGATCACTTCTAGTTCTAGCCATTTGCCTGAAATTTTCAAAATTTTTTGTTTTTAATAGCTGGGTAATATTTCATACTGTAAATGTATTACAGTTTCTTTATCCATTGTTTGACTGAGGGACATCTATATTGTTTCCAGATTCTGGCTATTACAAATAAGGCTGCTATGAACATGGTTAAGCAAATGTCCTTGTTGTGTTTTTTGTTAATGGGACTCCAGGTGAGAGAGGTAAAGGAGAATGGGAAAAAGAAGGACCTAGAGGGTCCTGGAATCCTACAAAAAAACATCAGAGCTGGCAGATCTGAACTCAGGGTGGCGTGCACAAACTGCTGTACCAACCAAGGACAATGCATGAAATAAATCTAGACCCCATATTCAGATGTAGCCAATGAACAGTACATTCTCTACATTTGTGTGAAGAGCAGGGACTGACTTTAACATAAACTCTGGTGCCCCCTATTTGACCACTTTCCCTTGATGGGGAGACCTGGTGGCACTCAGAGGACCTGATAGGCTGTGTTCAAATGGTGGGTGAGGAGATCACATATCTCGGGGAAGAGAATTGGGTAAAAGAGGGAGGGAGGGGGAATGTGAAGGTCCAAGTGAGAAGATAGCAAATGCGATGTAATCTGAGTAAATTATTAAGAAAATAAATCAAATGGTACACAACTTTTAAAAATATCCATCATAAAAAATAATTCTGAAAGGTCCCTTTTACCTCCAATTCACATCACACAGCCTGAATGGCAGCTTTGTAGCAGACCAGGTGCTGGTCCTTGTCTTTCTCTCTCTCCTCATTCCTATGGGTCTATTGAGATTCTAGTGACACATTCAGTTTTCCTCCCTTCTGTGGACCATACAAGATTTCCCTGTTTAGCTCATCTCCATTTCTTTGTGTCAGATCTCAATACTTAGAAGCATGTTCTGTATGTGACCCTTACTGACCACATGTGGCACAGTCTCAGAATCAAGCAGCCCACAGCCTCCAGACCCTTCTAAATAACCAGAGAGGAAGACAAAAAAAAAAAACTATAAGTAGAACACACATTCAAAAACTACAATCCCAGATATCTGAATCAATAACCCCAATCATCCCAATCAAACTCAGTGCCTAGATGCTAGCATAAACATACAAAATAACAACAACTACAACAACAATATGTGTCCACTGGAGCCCAACAACCCTACTATAGTAGGCCCTACGGAATATAGCTGAAGAGTAAGGCAAGGTCTTTAATATAGCTATTATGAATATACTCAAGATCTTAAAATGAAAAAATTCATAAATGAAATATTTGAAAATACAAACAGTGGAAGAAATTGAAGGAAACTGTTTAATACATAAAAGTAGACATTGAATAAATACAGAATATCCAAACTGATGAAACTGGAAACTAAAATTTAGGAACTCAAGTAGGAACCTTTGAAGTAAGCTTCACCAAAAGAACACATGAAAACTATGTCAGGCATTGAAGACAAGATAGAATAAATAGATTCCTTGATCTAAAATCAATGCTAAATCAACCACATGCTGGAACACAAAGAAATGCTCAACAGATGCAAGAAAATTGAAATAACAATGTTGAACCTATCAGGCCACCAGTGATTAAAGCTTGATATCAATAACAGAAAGCTGTTAATAAATATACTACAAGATTCAGCTATTACTACTCTTAGGCAGGTACCCAAAAGACATTCAACTACAGATATACTTGTCCATGCATGTTCATTGCTAATCTACTCATAATAGGCATAAATTGCAAAGATCCTACATGCCCATCAACAGATGACTAAAAAAGAAAATTTGGCACATTAACACAAAAGAATATTATTCAGGCCTTTATAAAATGAAATCATGGCATTCACTAGAAAATTGATGGAGCTATAAATAAGTAATCCTGAGTTAGGTAACCCAGACCCAGAATGACAAATATAGTATATATTTGTTTATATGTGTGTCATAGCTGTTAAGGACTCAGTAGGCAAGGTACAATCCATTAAAAGAATCATAGAGATTCAGTATAGAGTAAGGGAATGAAGGAGAGGGATATATCTTTCTAGGAAGGGGAAATGGTATAAATAGTTATGGTTAGAAGAGGATGGAAAAGGAACAAGAGCTTCATAGAGGGAAGGAAAGGAAAGAGGCATGTAAAGTGGGGAATACCAGAAAGGATAATTAACCTTAGTGCCATTTGAGTTGTTATATGGAAATCTAGTAGAGTAGAGCTTCCTAAGCATATACATGTATGTAGACAATAGAAATAAAATTGCTAAATGACATGGTATGCAGGGTCCCAATTTGACCTCGCTCATCACCAACAAAGCTTCCAATGGTTATATTTAATCAAGTAGTTGGCCAGGAGGGCCCTATGCTAACCTCCATACAACCCAAGCTATTGTCCAAGCTAAGAGTTGTTTTCCATAAGCTGATGGTAAATCCCTGTTGATGAAGACAATACTTACGACTCACTGAACAAGGCTAAGTTGAGCTCTTGTCTAGCTAGAACATTTACCCCTACTGACTAGAATTTACATTACTGGAACGTAATCTGCACACTACCAAAGGAGAAAGGGAAACACCAATCCTTCTACAAACTGTTTGACCTACAGTTATGAGCTGCCTGCAAGATGTGCTAATGTAATTGTGGCACAAATCTCGTGGGAGTAATCAACCAGGATCTTATGCCAGGAGATGTAACTCATCTTTAACAGTGCTACAATGAGAAAAATATGAGACTAGAGAAGTGAGGGAACCTAGTGGAAAGCCAAATATCACTGTTATGCTAAAGAAACTTAGCCAGAAAAGGACCTCTGACAACATTATGCTATACTCATAGATCAGTGCTTTGTTCAGTCAACACCTCAGCAGCTACTTTCTGTCCTAGATTGGGGACATGTACAGAGACACACAGTTGGAAAATATGCATAGAATGAGAAACTTTTGAACACTCACCCCTAAATGGGATATTTGTATCAAATCTCTTCTCTCAGAGCTCAGGGAACACTGGGGAAGAAGAAGAAAGACTATAAGAACTAACTCCCAGTGGCTGGTCTGCTACATTTGAAGCCATCTCCCTAAGGAGGTTATTTGATGCTCTTAATCTTCTTTGAGGTAGGCTAGGTGTTGCCAGGAGTTAACTTGTCTTGTTGTCAAAGACTCTTTAGAATAATAAAAATAGAATCATATTTATATGTTAGACCTAGGATATATTTTCTTGTGATAAAATTAAACTAGTACTTGACATGACCATGATTTTCTCAACCAACAATTAGCTTGTATTACTTAATTATCTTAAATAGAATTCAGCACCACTTTCAACGTATTGGAAGTAAACCATGTATTATAATTGAGTTGGATGGGTACAATACTGCATATAAGAGTAGAATATATATAATATGTGTGTGAAGAATAATATTTAGATTTGAATTCTATACCAATGTATCAAAATTACACTTATTTTATATCAACATAAAAAATTCTATACCTATGTATTAAAAATATCCTTTTTCATGAGTAACACTTAAGGCCTTGAGTTGAGGAGTAGATTCAATAAGGTAACTTTTATTCTATCATCCCTTTATTTTTATACCCCCTTTCTTCCTTTTCAGCTCCTATCTTCCTACCTTCAAAAGAAAGATAAAGGAAAAGAAATACATTGCTGAGTCCAACCTAGTTTTATCTCTGTATAAGACCAATAATAACTTATAACAAACTCCTGATAAAAATAAGCATCTGTAGCCCAAGAGAGCAAACAGAAACCTACACAACCCCCCTTAGAGTAAATAGGAAATCATTCTCTTATGTTTTCTACAGGCTAATTCAGGGTGAATAATACCTTTGAAGTAGCCCAAATAAAATTGGGGAAAATGTTTAAGCAAGCCAGAGATAGTATTTGTAGTGCATTTTCTAAATGTTGAGAAATTCCAGGCTTAATAGTAGTCCTGTGTGGGACAATCTGAAACGCTAGACCAATTGGGATCAGAATTTCTACAATACTGGACCTGGAAGCTGTCCTGTTCTCATGGGTACAGCAAATGAGGTTCCTGGGGCTGGAATGTGAAGGATTCAAAATGCCTCTTTTCTGCCACAGAGTTCTGCCTAAAAATAAGCAAGCTTGTATGCTGGCAGATTCAATGGCCAAACTCTCTGCCAAGACAGGGTAAGCAAGTCACAATAGTTCCTGTGTTGCAATTGTGTCTGTCAGATGTATTTGGATAGAAGGCTGAAGATGCAGCTGCAAGGTTTAGAGAGTTTGGAGTGATAGTTCAGGCAGTAAATTGTCTCAGTCTTTTTAAATTTTATTTTGGAAGCTGCTAACCTGCACTTCTGGTTCACTCAGATAATTAAGTTTTATTCTTTGTCTTGTCTCTAATGAAGTTGAAGACCAGATTGCTTAATCTTACAATTAAGATTAGTTGGTTAGGGGTTAGGATGTTTTTAGATAGAGAGATGTTTTAAGTTAATAGAGATGAGATATGATAGATATTGGTTTTCATTCATAAGTTTTGACTCAACAAGATAGGAAAGATATGTACTTCAAGTGTGCCAAATACAAATAGTCAAATCACTATGAATATAATATTTATATAATTCCTGATTGTTTTGTGGTTCTTCCTGCTGTATGTACTTCATTTCATTTATGTGTAATAACATAAATGTATCTGTTAAAAAACAGAAACATAATAAAAATGGAAACAAATTTAAGCAAACAAACTAAAAACAACTAGTGTCAATGGAGGATACTAAGAAAACAAGACCCCTTAGGCACAGTAGGATCAACACACATATGGACTCTAGTAGACCGTGGGAGCATGTGAAGAGCCTGTACATGTCTGCAGCACATGGCTTCCCAGTGCTGAGAGGGGATGCAAACGCAAGCCTCTTTCCCTAATCCACAAGCTATCTTCACTTGATAACCACACAACAATGGAAAATTAATCCTCTCCAACATAATCCCCTTGAAGATGCAAACCATACTTAAGGACAGGCTCCATGTCCACCAGTAAATGGCCAACATAAAAGTAACTCATGGCATAGTTGGAATTTCTTTGACTCCTAAAATATTGTCATGGCATTTGTTATTATTTTAACCTTATAAATCCTTTGTATATATATTATGCCTTTCAATTTTGTGCTGTTATGGGATTCCTTTATTGTGAATGTGTGTGTGTGTGTGTGTGTGTGTGTGTGTGTGTGTGTGTGTGTGT
>OU015751.1:107749980-107781090 GCA_907169655.1 Acomys percivali
TGTGTGTGTGTGTGTGTGTGTGTGTGTGTGTGTGTGTGTGTGTGTGTAGGTAAATCATGCTTTTTCTTTGTTTCTTTTTCTTCTGTTTATTTCTTATTTTGTTCTTTTGTTTGTGTTAACTTTAATTTTATTTTCTTTCATTATTGTTCTCTAGATACCTGTTTGATTTCTAACGAGATACAGAAAGGGTGCAGATTCAAGTGGGAAGGGAGATGGTGATGATCTCAGAGAAGTTTGGGGAAAGCAAGAAATCATCAGAACATATTGTTGAAAAATCTATTTTCAATAAAAGAAAGATAGAAAATAAGAAGAATACAGAAAATAACATAATGAAAAGTAAATTAAAGGTCATATATATGTATATATGGATATGGATATTGCATTTATAAGTACACTCAAAAAGACTGAATAAAATAGCTGATGAAATGCATCAATAAAACAATGCTAGGTTATATCTCCAGTAAACAGATTTTAGACAATCAATTAAAATTAAACTTATATTTGTATATGTAATAGCGATGTATGCTGTTTTCAAAGATTAAAAGAAAAGTTTAAGCTCCAGCTTCATAGATTGTGAAAAGGAGATGAGACTATACACCATCAATTCCTAATTTATTAAGAGAAATTTTATTAAAGTAAGAATATAATGACATGTTCTTAATTTCATCCAAAGCATTTATTAAAATCTAACATTATACATCATCTTTAACTGGAAGACTCTAGACAGTTCCATTAAAATTCCCTAATCACTGGTTTTAATAGAGGCTTAGTAAAGAACATCTTCTATAATGTACAGCTTAAGAAAGAATTGTGCTATGAATTAGATATCACTAGCTTTTCATTTACACTAACTGGATTTACAATACTCTTACATCACTAAGTTATGCATTTGTGTGCAGTCTACACAACAATGAAAATTAAATAGGTATGAGCAGAATCTTGACTTGGTATTCAAAATAATAATCTCATAATATTTATCTAAAGGAGACTGCTTTTATTTCTGAAACAGTACACAACATGGTAGGTTGGAATTCTATTCAAACAAATGTTGTGTTACATTCAGTTATGGATTGGTAATCAAGTTCTACTTACTAAACTAATTCACTAGTTTAGCATCATAATTCCAAATCTATCCAGCAAATTATCATATGTGATCTTTTTACCCTGAATTCCACTGAAAAATGCATATGAAAAAAAAAAGAGAGAATTTCAAACCATTTTCTCTTATGAACATTGACGCAAAATTACTCAATAAAATATTCGCAAAATGAATACAAGAACACATCAAAGATATAATTCACCACGGCCAGGTCAGCTTCATTCCAGTCATGCAGGGATGGTTTATTATACAGAAACCCATCAATGTAATCCACCATATAACCAAACTGAAAGAAAAAAAACACATGATCATCTCCTGAGATTCAGAAAAAGCATTTGACAAAATCCAACACCCATTCATGTTTAAAGTTTTGGAAAGATTGGGAATACAATGCACATACCTAAACACAGTAAAGGTTATATAGAACAAGCCAATAGCCAAAATCAAATTAAATGGAGAGATACTCAAGGAAATTCCTCCAAAATCGGGGACCAGACAAGGCTGCCCACTCTCTCCATATCTCTTCAATACAGGTCTTGAAGTTCTAGCCAGAGCAATAAGGCAACAAAAGGAGATCAGGGGGATTCAAATGGTAAAGGAGGAAGTCAAATTATCCCTGTTTGCAGATGATATGCTAGTATAACTAAGTGGCCCCCAAAATTCCACCAGAGAACTCCTATGGCTGATGAACACCTTCAGCAAATTGGCTGGATACAAAATTGACTCAAAAAGTCAGTAGTCTTCCTATATACAAATAACAAACATGCAGAAGAAAAAAATAGGAAAACTACACCCTTCAAGATAGCCACAAGCAATATAAAATATCTAGGAGTAATTCTAACCAAGAAAGTGAAGGACTTGTTTGAAAAACCTCACAAATCTCTGAAGAAAGAGATTGAAATTGAAATCAGAAGATCTAAGGATCTCCCGTGTTTGTGGATTGGGAGAATTAACATAGTAAAAAATGGTCATCTTACCAAAAACAATTTACAGATTCAATGCAATCCCTATCAAAATACTTACACAATGTTTTAAAGACATTGAAAGATCAATTCTCAACTTCATGTGGAAAAACAAAAAACCCAGAATAGCTAAAACAATCCTATCCAAGAAAAGATCCTCAGGAGCAATCTCCATACCTGATCTCAAGTTGTACTATAGAGCAACGGTAATTAAAACAGCATGGTATTGCAGAGCAATAGGCTGGTCGAAGACCCAGAAATGAATCCACACACATATGGTCATTTGATTTTTAACAAAGAAGCCAAATCTATTTAATGGAAAAAGGATAGTATCTTTAACAAATGGTGCCGGTCTAACTGGATATCTACATGTAGAAAACTGCAATTAGACCCACATTCGTCACCATGCACAAAACTCACATCCAAGTGGATTAAAGACCTCAACATATAACAAGAGACGCTAAATCAGTTAGAAGAAAAAGTGAGGAGGAGCCTGGAACACATTAACAGAAGAAACAACTTCCTGAACATAATACCAACAGCCCAGGGGTTAAGGTCAACAATTAATTAATGGGACCTCATGAGGCTGAGAAGCTTCTGTAAGGCAAGAGATACTGTTAACATAACAAAGCAACATCCCACTGACTGGGAAAAATATTCACCAACCCTACATCTGACAAAGGTCTAATATCCAAATTATATAAAGAACTAAAGAAACTAAAACACCACCAAAACAAATAACCCAATTGAGAAATGGGTCTCAGAACTAAACATAGAATTCTCAACAGAAGAATATCAAATGGCAGAGAAACATTTAAAGAAATGCTCAACCTCCTTAGTCATCAGAGGCATGCAAATCAAAACAACTCTGAGATTCCATCTTACACCCATAAGTATGGCTAAAATCAAAAATTCAAGTGACACCACATGCTGATGAGGATGTGGAGAAAGAGCAACACTCCTTCATTGCTGGTGGGAATGCAAACTTGTACAACCACTTTGAAAATCTATCTGGCACTTTCTCAGAAAACTGGGGATAGGGATTCCTCAAGAAACAGGTATTCCATTCCTTGGAATAGACCCAGAAAATGCTCCAGCACACAACCAGGACATATGCTCAACTTGGAAACAACCTAAATGTCCCTCAGTTGAAGAATGGATAAAGAAACTATAGAATACTACTCAGCTCCTAAAAACAAGGAAATCCCGAAATTTGTGGATATATGGATGGGACTAGAAATGATCATACTGAGTGAGTTAACCCAGAAGCAGAAAGACTCATAGGGTAAATACTCACTTATAATTGGACACTAGCCCAAAGGACATGTCCCATTCAAATCTTCTCTTACCAGGAGATTGGGATAGATGTCCGGACACCCCCCTGGGACACTAGGTAAGAGAAATATAGGAGAAGAGGAAATAGAAGGATGCAGAGGGTCTCAGAAACCTACAAGAGCAACATTGTGATGGGTAGATCAGGGCCCAGATGGGTGTGCTGAAACTATTATACTAACCAAGGACAATACAAATAGTAAACCTCAAACCCCTACTCTGATCTACCCAATGGACAAGACATTCTCCAGTTATGTGGAGAGTGGGGACTGACTCTGACATGAACTCTAGTGCCCCATTTTTGACGACTTCCCTTTGTTGGGGAAGCCTGGTGGCACTTAAAGAAAGAATAAGCAGGCTACCAAGATGAGACTTGATAGTCTATGACCATATAGTGAGTCAGGAGGTCCCCCTTGGGTATAGACCTAAGGGAAAGGAAAGTGGGAGGGAGGAACTGGAGGATACAAATGATGGCATAACAATTTAGTTGTAATCGGAATAAATTAATTAAGTATATAAAAACGAAAAAAATGCTTAGGTTCATAAACACCAAGTAAACTTCTGTTATAAGTAAGGTTCCAGACAATTATCTACAATCCACAGAAGGGTTAATAACTATCACTGTAACGCATCCTAATGGAAAAAAATCAGATACAATGAAGTCAGCTAATAAAGGAGATATGAATATAAGGCCATTGAAGCACCCAGAGATTAGAAATTATTGTTTCTGTGTTTTGTAATACTTTTCCCACCACTAAGTAATCATTTTAAGACACTGGCAATTTATCTCAGTGATTTAATTTTCCTATGGTTATTTAGTAACTTCCTTGAAATTGCCATAAACAAATTCAGAATGCCCAGTATCTTTTTTTTCCTTTAGTTTCCAGACTCATTAACTGGTACAAACAATGAAATATCTTTCTTGATTTTACTGTTTCAGAAATAATTAGAAAATAATTATCTCTTGTTCCTTCCATCTGCTGAGGGACCTAGATTAGATAAGTTGCTAAAGTGCTTGCCACACAAGCACGAGGACTTGAGTCTATTCCCTAGCACCTACAGGAAACCCCAGGGAAATGGCATATTCTTCTGTATCCAGCACTGCAATGGCAGAGACAGAATTCTCTCTGGAGCTCGATGGCCAGTAAGCTCATCTAGTTAAGGCATTATAGATCCAAGTGAAAGACTCTTTCTAAAAAAATTAAAATAAAAAGGAGATATTTGAGGATCGACACCTCTGGTTTTCACGTACACTTGCACACCTGTGTAGGTATATATGAATCTGCATAGAGATCCTAACATTGTCTTTTGTATAAATAATTGAATACACAGAAAAAGAAAGAAAGCTAAGTGACAAGTTACTAGCATAATCAGTCTCTGCTGTACCGTAGCCAACATTAAGATTTACTTATCTTTACTTTTAAAACACAGCTATGCCAGGGAGTTAAGATGAAATAATAAAAAAGGTCAGTTTAAAGCATCTATTGGCTGAAACAATTCAACTATTTCCTACCACACTTGATAACAATAAATTTTGGCAGAGAATAAACATAACACTATATGACTAAATATAAAATTAGAAGATGAATATGGGTAATTTTTATATTTGAAAATTTTCTCCATGAAGTCTTTTGTGTTTTTGTTTTCTTTTCATCTTTCAATCATCTGGCATACTACTTCTTTTTGACATTTCCATATTTTAGCCTCTACTACTTTAGACCTCATTAATTGATTTAATTTTCTACAACATTTTTTTCAAAATCCAAAGTCACATTATTTTTTATAGTTATTTCATATTACTTGTTATTTATTATACTTAAGAATTTCATGAGCAGATTATTTCAGCTTCTTACATGCCTATTCTTTTCTCTTTTCTTAAAACTAGAAATTTAAATTTTACTAAGACAGAAAATAGAATTCTCCATTTGAAAATCTGTGAAACCATGCCACTGTCCCACCCTATTACTTTCTATTCTATACAACAGTTCAACAGTTTTGCCTCAGAGAAGGTGCTACCTTAAAAAAAAGCAAATTAGTCAATGTCTAAGTGAGTGAATGACACCTTCAGAGTGTATGTTTTACAGTTGTACAGTTACGTGTAATTAAAGACTTCATGGGACCCAAAGGCATCCATTTATTTTCATTAATTTATCCTAACCTAAATATCCTGCAAACAATAAATAATAAGGAAATTCACTTTGCCTGCAAATTATTCCTATCTTTTATTCCTTTTTTTACTCATTTTTATGAAAAAATCTATAGATGTTATAAATTGTTATTACACATTAATAATTTTTATTATATTTATAATTCTCATTCAAATGAATATACATTGTCCTATTAACTAATTGAACAAGGTGTCTCTATTACTGATGGGCATTTTGATCACTAATAAGAAATTTAATTGGATACATATACTTTTTATATAGCTATAGACCCTGTCTTCTTTCTAAGTTTAAATTTTCACATTTGCATTAACCAAAGAAAGACTACAAACCATTTTTACTTTCTTTTCAAAATTTATTTATAATAATTTATTCACATTACATCCTGACTTTTTTTTTAAATTTTTTTTATTTTTAATTAATTTATTCTTGTTACATCTCTATGGTTATCCCATCCCTTGTATCCTCCCATTCTCCCCTCCCTCCCATTTTCCCCTTATTCCCCTCCCCTATGACTGTTCCTCAGAGGGATTACCTCCCTCTGTATATGCTCATAGGGTATCAAATCTCTTCTCTGTGACCTGCTGTCCTTCCTCTGAGTGCCACTAGGTCTTCCCCGCCAGGGGACATAGTCAAATGTGAGGCACCAGAGTACTTGAGAAAGTCAAATCCCTCTCTCCACTCAAGTGTGGAGACTGTTCTGTCCATGGGCTAGATCAGGGTAGGGGTTTAAATTTTACCGCCTGTATTGTCCTTGGCTAGGGCCTTAGTTTGAGTGGGACCCCATGACCCAAATCAGCCTATCATAATGTTCTACTTGTAGGTTTCCTGATTTTTATCTCCTAGCTCTCATCTTCCCGTCCGTACCCTTCTTCCCTCTTCTAGCCTGTTCTCCTCCCCTAGACTTCGGATAGGGTTGGGGGGCCTTCTCCACCACTGTCTAATCACACTCTATCAGCTCTCAACAGGGTATCCTGCATCCTCTTCCTCTGTGTGCCTGCAAGGATGCCCTGCTTTGCAGTGTCCAAATCTCAGATGTCAGAGTTCATGTCAGAGACAATCCCCTCTCTCCCCTCTCTCCACACATATGTCTATCAGCTACTTCTGATCAGGAGTTGTAGGTACTCAGCATGCATTCTTCTTGGTTTGTGAAGCACCCTCTGGGTCCATATCCATGGGCATTGGTGGTCTCCATGTGGGGCTCCTGACGCCTGTGGATCCTTCCACCATCACCACCATTCTTCCATACATCTCTCCGCTCTCTGCCCAGACTCCAGCTGCAAGTCCCAGTATCTGTCCTGAACCTTCCTTGGGTGGAGTTTCACAAAGGACCTCTATGTTGTGCAAATATCCACTCAGAAGTAAGTATATACCATGTATGTCTTTCTGGGACTGGGTTACCTCACTCGGGATGATGTTTTCTGGTTCCATCAATTTGCCTGTAAATTCAATTTCCTTGTTACATTATGTAAGTGCAACAGAGCTTCTTTATCCATTCTTCAGTTGAGGGATCTCATTATCTACAGGAAGTAGAAAAACAAAAAAAGGGCATCAGAGACTTTTACCTTTCCTACATAGTACTTATGATATGAGAAACAAAAGGACTTTATAGTTAATGACCTAAACATACCTATAATAAAGATTTTCAAAGTATATGTGCTAATAACTACTGTATATTTTATCAATTGATACTTTTGTTAAAAGTTTTATAATCTGACATGTTTGGTCAAATATTGCTAAGTTTTTAATATTTTACTTAATATGACCACTAGGTAAACATTGTGCTAATACATTGAAACCAGATATATTGTGTTAATTATTTTACTATAGTTCTAGCTTTTTAACTGAATCAAGCCATCAAGTATAACTAATATATAGCTTTGTCAGATCAGATATTGTACTACACGGGTGCTGGTTACTAAGTAATTACTTATTCAAGCCACTGGGGAAAATACTCTCATTTCTGACACAGGCAGAACTCTGCCTTAAAAAGAGCAAGCTTGGATGCAGGCAGAGTCGACTTCCAAACTCTGCCAAGACAGGGTAAGCAACTCCTTAGTAGTTCCTGCCTTACAAATATGTCTGTCAGATATATTGTGCAAGAAGGCTGAAATTGATGCTCCAACATTATAGAGAGTTTTGGATGACTCTTCAGGTATCAAACTGTATCTGTCATCTTCTCATTTTGAAATCTACTAACCAGTACACCCAACATACTCAAGTAATCAAGTTGATTCCTTCTCAAGTCTCTGTTGGAGTTGAAGACCAGGTAGTTTAGTTTTACAATGAAGCTTAGTTGTTTAGGGGTTAAGATGTTTTTAGGTTAAGATAGATGTTTTAAGTTGATAATGACAAGATGTGTTGGAGATTGATTTACATTCAGAATTTTAGACACACCAAGATAGGAAAGATGTTTTCTTTAAGGCTGTCAAATACAAAACGCCAAAATCCTAAGACTGTAACATTTATATAATTCCTGATTGTGTCATGCATGGTTCTTCTTGCTATAGGTAGTTTGTTGTATGTATGTGTAATAATATAAATGTATGTGTAAAAAATAAAATATGTTTAATTTAAAAACACCTATGAGGTGAAATTTTGGCTAGGAAAAATGAATGTTATGAGTTCATGGTTCTTTTCTTTCCTGTTGGAGCTACCCTTTGTCCTTCACGAGAAGTCTATACCATGGGTCCTCTGAGATAGGTTTTGATGAATGGCTATAGTGAACAAAAACTGTTCTCAAGAGGTTTAACCTATAAGTTCAGGTAAAGATTTGGAGGTACAAATATTTCAGATTCTGTGGTTCATTCTTTCCTTAATGGAATGCCAGAGTCAGTTTCTGTAACGGAAAAATTACGGTAGCCTAGATACACTTAACACTCATTTTTGTCCCTGAAGAATTTTGTAGTATAACTTTTATATCCTTGAGATATTTGATAAAATTTCTAGAAACCAAGTGTCACTTTTATAATTTCTATAACACACTAATATCTGACAGATTTTTTTCCCAGCCTTTTAGGAAAACCTGAGAGAACCTCGGAAGGTTTCATAATAGTTTCTTTAGCTAAACAAACATTCAAAATCAACTAAAACTAATCCTGAAAATTATTCTTTTGAATTTGGAGGAATTTATGTTGATCTTATGTATACTCGAACATGTGTAACTAAACTTCTGTTAACATTTAAAAAGCAGTAAACAATGAACGAATGAATGAAAAAATTTCATCTTCCCATACAATAGGCAGATTAAAGTATAGTCACCTTAGCAAGAGGTTCTCCTTCATAATTGTTTACTTTGACTCTTCCACTATATATTAGGTTGCTCAGGTGTTCTGAACATTTACCACAATAATAACATTGGGGTGTTTACTGGTCCTCATGGATTCACTGTAGCTCCAGGATTGTGTCTGGTCAATAGAGTGTTCCTGCAATGTAGATTTGTACTTTTTTTCATAGGACTGTGAGAGAGCGGATGATAAGAATGATCTAATATAAAGATGGCTGTCTCTTTATTCGCAAGACAATTTCAGAGTTTTGGGAATCATTGTGCTATCTTATAGTTGGGATGGTTGTCAAGGCAATACATTCCAGCCTTACCCTACATAAAACAATTCTCTTAAACCTCTAATCTCCAATAACCAAAAATGGAAACAGGGTAAACCAGCATCCTTTAACTACTATGTCATTTTCATTACATTCAATCAGTTTGGTGGGCATAGGTACTTCCTTTACTGTGACTTCTTTTAATATGGCTGACCTGTAAAGAACTTTTGTCTATAATGACATAATGACTTCAGATTTCTTAGAGTTTCTCAATGGCCACAATGAAGAGAGATAGTCAAACATTGCAGGAGCAGGGCCACACTTTACACCATATCTGGAATGCCTCACTATTCCCTTAATTTTGATACTTTGTGAGGCAAATCTGCACTTGATATTAAAATATATTTTATGCCAGAAATGTAGAATTTAGTAGACTTAAGACATATATATTATAAATTATAAATTATATATAATTTATATATGTAAATTATAGAATTACAAATTATAAAATAAACTCCCAAGTAGCAAATTTAGAATGAACATAAAATGAATTACTCAACACAAGGGCTCTCTTTTCCTCCACTTTCACCATCATAGTCCATGCTAATAATTACTTAGAGAATAATAGTTTTCTTCTATTTACAGATGGAATAAAATTAAATCAGGGTGATGATCATGGTGATAACCTAAGTGATATTAGGAAACTGGAGAGACAAAATTCTACAATATTTCACTTGAAATTATCAAAGAGCCTTGGTATTTTACTAATTATAATGTCACTGACATTGTACTTACAGTGGAAAAATATTTTATTAGCTGGGAATACTAAAATTTATGGTTGCACATTAAGTGGTCAGTACTAATTCAAAAGAAATACATTAAAAGAATTAAGATCTTAAGTCTAGATTTGGCAGTTGCATATATGGATCTTTTACTGCATCATACAAGTGACAGATTCAGATTAGTTATTAATTACTATTCCCAGGAGTGAATGGAAGAGATTCATCTCTTTGGTTTTTCAGGATACATGGAAATTATATACAGAATGCTATTATCAAATTACATACTTGCTAGAAATGGCTGACAATTCATTCTTTTTCATAACTTCACTTGCTGTTGTGAAGCACATGAACTGTGCCACCAGGCACTCTGGGATGGAGAAAAAGCAAGGTGGAGAAGTATCCAAACCCTGGAAATCTCATTCTTGAGATTGGTGGAAGTAAGGACAGCAAACACGCTGTTCTCTGCCAGTGTGCCTGACACACATCGTCTTGAACTCTGACCCCTGCAGTTCTCTGAGCAGTCATGTATCCTGGCACCTGGAATTCCTCTCCAAACAAATAAAACATCACTAGCATCCCAGCCCCAACCAATGATATGTGTTCGCCCTGAGAATCCCTTCCCACGTTCTCAGGGTTCATTCATATAGCCCTTGTTCACTCCCATAAATGGATACAGTTGTTTCATCAAATATTGTCTAAGGGTTGTTGTTTCACTGGGGGCACTCCAAGCTAAAAGGCTATAACACTTTAAGAGCTACTTCATAGAAGGCTTTCTCTCTCTGGGCATTCACAGTTGGAATGGGATCCTTGGCTTCCATAATACTTTTGTTTTATGATATGAAGCATGGACACACTGAGGCATGCATGGTGCCAGAGAAGTAGCTGAGAGCTACAATATGATCTCTAAGAAGAGAGGAAGAGAAGCAACTGGGCCTTGTATGGGCTTTTGAAATCTTCATTGCTACATTAGTGACCCACTTCCTCCAAGCAACTTCTAATAATTCTCAAAGCGTTGTTAGTCCCTGATGAGATGAATTTCCTGGCCATTCATATTTGAACCACCACACTATTATACAGAATTTTTTAAAAAATCATTTTGTCATCTTTGTGGGTCCAGACTTTAGCAAACATGTTTTTTTCTGATTACAGTGCCACTCCCTGGTGACTCTTCAAACTTATGAGCCTATGGGGCCATTATTATTCAAACTACTACAGTGTTTGTAAAAAATTGGTATGCAATTATCTTTGTTGGTCTTTATGTGGTTAAGGCATCAAGGTCACTGTGGACTCTTAAAAAGAACTTGGCAGTGTTACTTCTGCAGAAAAAAAAAAAAAGCTGAGCAAACTGTGGTGTCACATGTCTTTAATCCCAGCACTAGGGCGGCAGAGGCAGGAGGATTGCTATGAGTTCAAGGCCAGCCTGGTCTACAAAGGAAGTCCAGGACATCCAAGGCCAACACATAGAGACCCTGTCTCCAAAAACAAAAACAAAAAAAAAGAAGAAAAAAAAAAAAGAAAAAAGGAAAAGGAAGAGAAAAAGGAAAGAGGGAAAAAAAGAAAAAAAGAAAAGGAAAAGGAAAGAAACAAAGCTGAAACACTAAAGGAAAGCATAAATATCAGAAAACTGGCACAATGTAATTGAACAAGGAGGCTGTTACAGCCAGAACAAGCAGGAGAACATGGAAGATTTAGGGAAGTGGTTCTGACTTTAGAGTCAAGGGCACAAAAAGAGTCTTATTGTGTAGCTAAGAAAAGCTATCAGAGGTGTCCCTCCATTGAGGTGCAGTGAGGCCACTGTGTGAAACTATGTTGGAGGCCCCAATATATTAGAGATGCCTCAGTTATAGGACACCTCCCAAATAAAGCTGCAAACTGGGTGTAGAAATAGATTAAGAAAAAAACAATTTTTCAGTCAACAAAGCAAAAAGGAATTGAATATCAGTAGTACATTTGGATAGTGTATGTGAAGGTGCAGAATTTGGAGTTAGCACTGCTGGTTTAGGTTGTGCTTTTTCCAGCATTGCCTCACTATGATCTTTTTTTTTTTTTTTTTCATTTTCTTTTTCTTTTTCTTTTTGGAATGGTAAAGTGCTATCCATACCCTTGTAATGTTGGAAGTATGTGATCTGCTCTTTTATTTTATTTTTACAGGGGCTTATGAGGAAGAGAATCCCATGAGGCTCACAGTCTTTGAACTTTGGGCTTTTAAACAGGGTTGTGACTGTAAAGGATGAGGAGCTTCTGAAGCTAGGCTAAATGAATTTTTTCCATTATACTGTGGCTAAAAGCCTGTGGGAGGCAGAGAATGGAATATGGCAATTTGAATAAGAATGTCCCCCATAGGCTCACATTTGAATGCTTGGTCAACAGGCAGTGGCATTGAAAAGATCAGGAGGTATGTCCTTGTGTGCCACTTGGGGAAAGACTTTGAAGTTTCAAAAGGCTAAAAGGCTGTGCTAAGCCTTGTGTCTCCCTCTAACTTCAGATAAGGATGGAACACTCAACTGCTTCTCCACCACAATATCTGCTGCCACGCATCTAACGCTGGTGGAAAGGCGTTAAACCTTTGAAACTGTAAGCTGGCTCCCGATTAAGTTCTTTTATAAGAGTTTCATTGGTTGTGTTGTATCTTCATAGAAATAGAGCAATGACTAAGACAAACATAGATGCAAAATTTTTTCAATGAAATATTTGCACACTAAATCTACAAATACATCAAAAGAGTCATCCATCATGATCAAGTAGGTTTCATCCCAAAGTTTTGCAGATATTCAAGAAACATTAACAGATAAATGTAGTCTGCCATATAAACAGATAGAAAGGAAAAAAACACATTTTCAATCCATTGGATATAGAAGACGTCAAAGTATCTTTATTTCAGATGATATGATAATATACATAAGTGACCATAAAACATTCTCAAGGAAACTTCTATAGTAGATAAACTCTCAAAAGAGGAAAAACACAAATGGCTGAGAATTGTTAAATGCCTTTAGCCATCAAGGAAATGGAAATCAAAACTGCTTTTAGGTTTTTATCTCACACTTTCCAAATAATGATTATGACAATAAAAAGTGATACTTCCTACTGTCGAGGACATGGAAAAAGGACCTATTCATCCATTGCTGATAGGAGAACAAACCACTCTTAGGGTAGACTGGCATCATTTTCCTGTCTCATAATGCTGTGGTAAGTTTTTAAAGTTATTTTCTTCATTTTTTTTTCGTAATTTGTTTTTTAAACCTTCAGGTACTTTGTGTATGTTCTTTGGGGCTTTATTTTTAATGTGATTCCTGAGTATGTAAAACAATATATCTCTGCTTTTATATCTTTGCTCGGGCACTTTTTCTTCTGATTTTCTGTTTGTTTGTTTGTTGATTTTTTTGGTGTTGTTGTCATATTATGATATGTTTGCTTTGTTTTATATTATTATGTTTTATTTTATTCTATTTTATCCCTTATAACCCTGTTTCTTTTTTTTTCTAATGAGAAATAGATAGGAGGATTGTATCTGAATGGGAGATGTTATGGAGAGTAACAGGAAGAATTGGTCTATATATAATAATATATATTATATTTTTAAATCCTATTTTTAATTTAAAAAAGAAGATTGAGGAGCTATAACAAGCTCAAAAATGGTAAATATGGCTCTGTAGGGTTTTGCCTTCTCACCTTTCCTTCTTCCTTGCTAAAGCCATTAGAGTCCTTTATTTACACATTTCCACATTCCTATGGCTAGCCAAGATCTAGTTCTTTTTTTTTGGCCACGTTCTTATGCCTGACTAATATCTGAGGCTGCTGAGCACTGACAAACTATAAAACCTCAAAGTCTATTAATCAAAAACTCCCATTTGGCTACCCTGACTAATGTCCAATCAGAATTTACCTAGCTCATTCTAACACTTCTCTCTTCTTTTCTCCCCTTAAAATTGCCTCTGCAAAGCAATTTTCTGCTATTAATGCCTGATTTAGATTCATCAACCTTGTCAGTTTGTCTTGTTTAATAAAGGATCTCTTTGTATTGGAAACTGGTTTCTGGGAGTGGTCTGTGCCTAGTCTTGGGTCCAGAGGGGCACGTGTCCTATAAAGTTAGTCTCTCACATATCACCAGAAACATTAAAATTCAAAAAGTATCCAGCTTTTCCTGCAATCCCAGAGATGGTAACCACCTGGGACTACCAGCAGCACTGAGATCTGTTCTATGACCTTAGGCAACAGTTCCCTGTTACCAACTGTGCCTCCAGTTCCAGAGTCAGGAGCCATTGGAGACTATCTGCAGAGGTGTTGTCTGCCCCAGGCCATCCATGCACCAGCTCCTGGGTCTCAGCTCTGCCTGCAATCCCAGATACAACAGTCATTAGAGACAAGGCCATCAGAGAGCAGAGGCCCCAGCTCTGCCTGCAGGAGGAGAGGCAGCAACCATTGGAGACTGCCAGCAGCTGTGAAGTGTGTTCCTTAACCTCTTCTCACCAGTTCCCAGGACTCATCTTTGCCTCAAGTCCCAGAGACAACAGCCACTGCAGACTATCAGCAGCAATGCCTTCTGTGTACAGGAAAATACAGTCAAACAGAAAACGGAAATGAATAAATCTGTTGAATACTTGTAAATGTAAATAGAAGCAGTAAAGAAAACACAAACTAAGGCAATCTTGGAGATGGAAAGCCTAGGAAAGAAACAAGAAACTAAAGACACAAGTAAGCCAACAGACTACAAGAGATGAATCTCAGGCACAGGTGATATGATAGAATAAAGTGATATGTCAATAAAAGAAAATAATAAATTTAAAAAGTTTCTAATACAATACATCCATGAAACTCAGGACACCATGAAAAGACCAAATGTAAGAATAATAGGAAATGAAAAAAGAGAACATTTCTAGCTCAACGGCCCATCAAAGTCATAGAGGAAAATTTCCTTCACCTAAAGAAAGAGATACTTAGAAACATCCAAGAAGCCTACAGAATACCAAATATATTCGGCCAAAAAAGAAAATTCTCACACACATAATAATTAAAACACTAAATGTACACAACTAAGAAAGATTATTAATAACAACAAAGGATATGGGCCAAGCAACACATAAAAGCAGGCTTATTATTATTACAGCCAACTTATCAACAGAGACTTTAAAGGCCAGAAGGGTCTGGGCAGATATCTTTCAGATCCAATTGCCACCGATGCCAGGCAGGACTGTTATACCCAATAAAACTTTCATTATCCATAGATGGAGAAAAGATATTCCATGACAAAAACAAATTAAAACAATGTCCTTCTAACAACATAACCCTATAGAGTATTCTAGAAGAAAGACTCCAATACAACAAAGGTAACTACATTCAAGAAAACATAAGAAATACAATATTTCACACAAGCAAAAACATAAGAAGTGATGCACACATACAAACATTACCACAATCAATATCAAAGTTACAGCAATCAACAATCATCAGTCACTATCTCTCAATATCAATGGATTCAGTTTCCCAATAAAAAGACACAGACTAAAATAGCAGATATAAAAACAGGATTTATCATTCTGTTGCATATAAGAAACACGCTGCAGCAACAAAGATACATATTACCTCAGAGTAAAGGGCTGGAAAAGGCTTTGCAAGCAAATGCACAAAAGAAACAAGTGGGAGTAGCTATTCAAATATTGAAAAAAAAATATACTTTTAAGCAAAAGTAATCCAAAGAGATGGGGACGCTCACTTCATACTCATCAAAGAAAAAAAGGCACAAAGATGACATCTCATCTCTGAACATTTATGTTCTAAATGCAAGGGGACTCACAGTTATAAAAGAAACATTATTAAGCTTCAATTACATGTTGAACCCTGCTCATTTAAAGTAGGAAACTTCAATACCCCACTCTCACCAATGGACAGATCATCAAGATAGAAGCAAAATGGAGAAGTCATGAAACTAATAGAAGTTATGAATCAAATGGACCTAACAGATATGTGCAGAACATTCTTTTCAAACACAAAAGAATATACCTTCTCAGCACCATGTGGAACCTTTTCAAAAATAGATCGTATACTAGGTCACAAAGAAAATTTCAACAGATACAAGAAGATGGAAATAACACCTTGTATTTTGTCAAACTACTGTGGATTACAGAAACCCTACAAACTCAAGATAACTGAACAACTCTATATTCATTTGACCACTGGCTCAGGGAATAAATAAAAAAATGAACTAAAGCCTTTCTAGAAATCAATGAAATGAAGGCACAACATACCCAAACTTATGGGACACAATGAAAGCAGTGCTAAAATGAAATTTCATAGCACTAAGCATGTCATAAAGACATTGGAGAGGTGACAGTAACAACTTAATAGCACATATGAAATATCTAAAACAAAGAAAAGCAAACATACCAAAGAGAAGTAGATAGCAGGATAAGCAAAGTCAGGGCTAAAATTAATCACTTAGAAACAAAGATAACAATACAAAATATTACCAAAACTAAATGCTGGTTTTTGAGAACATCAACAAGATAGACAAACCCTTAATCAAACTAACTAAAAGGTAGAGAAAGGATATCCAAATAAGAAACTCAGAAAAGAAAAGAAACCCAAAGAATCATTAGGTCTTATTTCAAAAGCCTATTCTCCAAAAAACTGGAAAATAAAAAAGAAATGGATAATTTTCTTGATAGATTTTATTTATCAAATTACATCAAGATCAAGTTAACAATCTAAATATCCTTATAACCTATAAAGAAATAGAAGTCATCACTAAAAGTCTGCCAACCAAGACAAAGCCTAGAGCCAGCTGGTTTTAACATAGAATTCTACAAGATTTTCAAAGAAGAGCTAATACCAAAACTCCTCAAACTATTACACAAAATAGAAAGGTAAGAAACATTGTAGAAATCATTCTATGAAGCTACTATCATTTTTTTTTACACATAAAGGTTCAACCAAGAAAGAAAATTTCAGACCAATATCCCTCATGAACCTTTGGACAGAACATTCTCCACAGTTGAGTGGAGAGTGGGGTATGACTTTCACATGAGCACTGGTGCCTCATATTTGACCATGTCCCCTGGAGGAGGAGACCTGGTGGCACTCCTACGAAGGATAGCAGGTTACCAAGAAGAGACTTGATACCATATGAGCATATACAGGGGGAGGAAATCCCCCTCAGGAACAGTCATAGGGGAGAGGAATAAGGGGAAAATGAGAGGGAGGGAAGAATGGGAGGATACAAAGGATGGGATAACCATTGAGATGTAACAGGAATAAATTAATAAAATATTTAAAAAGAACATCATCCACCATCATCAAGTAAGCTTCATCCCAAGGATGCAGGAATGGTTCAACATATGAAAATTCATCACTGTAATTCATCTTATAAATAAAATGAAAGAGAAAAGCGTGATCATATCATTAGATGCTGAAAAAGCCTTTGACAAAATCTGACAACTTTTTGAGATAAAAGTCTTGAAGAGATCAGAATTACAAGATCCATACATAAACATAATAAAGGCAATATACAGCAAGCTGATAACCAACATAAAATTAAATTGAGAGAAACAAAGCAATTCCACTAAAATCAGAGACAAGAAAATGTTGCCCACTCTCTCCACATCTATTCAACATAGTACTTGAAGCCCTAGCTAGTTCAATAGGACAACTAAAGGAGATCAAATGGATATAAATAGGAAAGAAATTAAAGTATTACTTTTGAGATATGATATAATAGTATATATAAATTACCCCAAAAATTCTACCAGAGAACTTCTACACATCATAAACATCTTCAGCAAAGTGGCTGGATATAAAATTATCTCTAAAACATGAGTAGTCTTCTTTTATACAAATGATAAATGGGTCAAGAAAGAAATGAGAGAAATCATAATAGCCATATATAATATGAAATATCTTGGTAGAACTCCAACCAAACTAGTGAAAAACCTGTATAACCAGAACTTTAAGTCTCTGAAGAAAGAGCTTGAAGAGGATATCAGAAGATGGAAAGATCTCCCATGCTCATGAGGTAGTAGGATTAACAATAGTAAAAATGACCATTTAAACTAAACCAATCTACGTATTTAATGCAATTCCAATCAAGATTCCAACATGATACTTTATAGGCCCTGAAAGAACAATTCTGAACTTCATATGGAAAACTAAAAAATCCCAGGCTAGTGAAAACAATCCCGTATATTAAAGTACTCTTGGAGGTATCACCACTCCTGATTTTAGGTTGTACTACAAAGCAATAGTAATAAATAACACACATAATTGGCATAAAAATAGGTTAATCAATAGAATCAAATAAAAAGCCCACACACCTATGGACAGTTGATTTTTGAAAAAGAATCAAAACCATACAATGGAAAAAGGAAAGGGTCTACAACAAAAGTTTCTGGTCTAACTGGATGTCTGCATGCAGAATAATGGAAATAGATACATATTTATCACCCTGCACAAACCTCAAGTCCAAATGGATCAAAGACCTCAAAATAAAAGCACACACCAAGTCTCATAAAAGATAAACTGAAGAGCCTTGAACTCATTGGCACAGGTAACAACTTCTGGAACCAAACACAAGCAGTTCAGGCTCTAAGATCAATGATTAGTAAATGGGACCTTGTGAAACTGAAAAGTTTCTGTAGGACAATAGACAGAGTGTCAATAGAACAAAGAGCAGTCTACAGATTGGGGAAAGATCTTCACCAACCCTACATTAAAAGGCTAATACAAAGAATTCAAGAAATTAAGCACAAACAAACCAAATAATTAAAAACATGGGGTACAGAGATAAACAGAGTTCTCAAGAGAGAAATCTTGAATGACATGGAAGCAATTAAAGAAATGCTGAACCTTAATAACCATCAGAGAAATATGAATGAAAATGACTCTAAGTTTCCATCTTACATTACACCCATCAGAATGGCTAAAATAAAAAATTGCTCATGGTGGTGAGGATGTGGGAAAAAAGAGAACACTCCTTCATTGCTGGTGGGGTGTAGAGTTGTACAACCACTTTGCAAATCAATCTGGCACTTTCTCAAAAATTTGGGAGCAGCTCTACCTATCTCAAGAATCAATTATATCATATCTGGGCAAAAAGATGCTCCACCATACTACTAGGATATTAGCTCAACTATGTTTATAGCAGCTTCATTCATAATAATCAGAAACTGTGTATAACCCAGATGTCCCTCAGCTGAAAAATGGATAAAGAAACTGTAGTACATTTACACAATGGAATACAATACAGCTATTAAAAAAAAAGGAAGTCATTAAATTTGCAGGCAAATGGATGGAACTATAAATGATCATCTTGAGTGAGTTAATCCAGATCTGAAAGACACACAGGATACATACTCAACTTATGAGCAGGTATTAGCCATATTGTTAGGATATTACCATTCACAGATCCAAAGAAGATAAGTAATTTGGAGGACTCCAGGGAGGATGCTTAAATCTCACTTAGAGGGGTAAATAGAATAGAGTCAAAGACAGGGAACAAGGTAGGGGAGTAAGCTTAGAGAGAAATGACAATGAAGATCAAACCTAGGGAGAGTGGGGGATGGAGGAGGCATGTGAGGAAATAGAACTTGCACAGAAAAGGGAAAACACAGGTGGAGGCATATCTATGACAAACTGGAGATCTATGGTAGATAGGCTCTTGGGTGGATGTAGTAGTCATGGAGACTGAAATGGCCATTGTCTAACTAAACAGGATTCCCAGTGGAGGGAGGAAAACACCAACCCACCCACAAAATCATCTACCCAAAATATGTCATGCCTACAAGATGTGCAGGGATAAAGATACAGCAGAGATTGAGGGAATGCCCAAAATAATGCCTGGCACAAACTGAGTCCCACTCCATTGGAAAGACCCAACCCCTGACACTCTTAAGGATACTTGTGTATGCTTTCAGACAGGAGGTTAGCATTGCTGTTCTTTGAGAGTCTCCACCCAGCAATAGACAGAAACAGAAGCTAAGACTTATAGATAAACCTTAGGCAGAGTACAGGGAGTTTTGTGGAATAATTGGAGTAAGAATAGAATAGACCTGTAGGGTACAGGATCTCCACAAGAAGACCAACTGGGGGTACTAACCTTGGCCCAGTGATGCTTAGAGAGATTGATGTACCAACCAAGGACCATGCATAGACTTGACCCCTACACACACACAGCTGATGAGAGAGAGAGAGCCATCTCTGACATGGGCTCTGTTTCCTCCTTTTTGATCATTAACCTCTTTTGGGCCTACATGAGACAAGAGAAGATGATGTACTCAGTCCTGATGTGAATGATGTGCTGGTGGGTTGTTGGTGGTAGTGGGACTCCCCTTTCCTGAAGTGTAAAGGAGTGGGGATAGGATAAAGGAAGAGGAAGGATGGAAATGAGTGGATATAAGGGGTCGGGCTATAATCAGGATATATAGTGAACGAATAAATAAGTAAATCTGAAAATTTTAGGCTAGCATAAAGGTAACCTTTCATGCAAGCTGAAGAAGGATATCTATCTACATGGAATAACATTTCTTCCCTTGATATATCATGATTTATTAGTGAATTCCTATAAGTATTGGGCTCCATTTCTAACTATAATACATAGGCTAATACTTACAGCTCATGAATCATGCCAATACTTACTATTTCAGACCTCCAATATTTTCTGTGCAAAATGCAAGACTATAAAAAAAAAAATCACATAGGTAGATATAGTAGCAACCTAAGGTCTTATTTGAGAGTGTAGAAGAAAATAAGCGTAAGTGGTTCCAGTTATTTTCATTTCATTCTCATTTCCAGCTGTTTAATATTCAATATGTTTTACCAAAGGAAAAATGATTCAAAAATCAATTATTAATTATGACCTTTAGCAACAAGAAAAATGATTTAGTATTTTTTGTACATAATTATATTGTAATTCACATAGGATTTATATATAATTCATATAAATGCTCCCATGACCTTAGTCTACAACTGATAACCATTAATAAAAGTAAGTTGGCTAATTCGTAAAAGTGGTATGTGGAATAAATTTGAGTTAATAAAATAATGGAAATGATGTTAGAGGTACTTCAGGTACCAGTGAGAAACAAATCACGGTGAGGTTAATACTGGCAGAAAATGCTGAGAATAATTGTTCTCCAGCATTTTGCTTTATTTTTCCTCACAAGCTTATATTGTCCCATCATATTAATAGTCTTCATAGGAAAAATTTTTAATTTTCTTGTCAAAATATCTTCAGAATATCTTAAGCTGATTAGATTATTTATGCTTATTTGTCTTTTGTGTTAGAGAAGCTGGCCAATAACTCTACACAAATTGTTCCATGAAATACATGTGACTGAACTTAACTTCAAGAAAATTATTCAATGTAACTGTAGGCAAGATTTCAGCAATGTTTCTAGAAGTATTTGGAAACATTTTATATGAGTGCTATGGAGAACAACCAAATGGTCAGAGGGTTACCATACCATGAACCATTTTATGGCTAGTCAATTTTTGGAACAATGGCACAATGGAAACAATTTGTGATGTGTAACTCACAAGATCACTGAGGAAGAAGAAATCAAAAGAACAACTTGAGTTCAAGGTAAGGACATCATTGCAGAGGAGAAAAGAAATAAATCAAAGTCTAACATCAGTTGCCTCTCAATAGTTATTAGACATCTATCAGATATGGAGTTGGTAAAGACTCTTTCTCATTCTGTAGGCTGTCTCAGGCTAAATGATGGTGTCCTTTGCCAAATGAAAATAATTTTGGCATTGTGAGTTCTCATTCATTAATTATTTGCCTATGCTGGCAGTGTCCAATTTAAAAGAATTTTCTTGTGCCAATGAATTCAAGGCCATGGATTACCTTTACACTTCTACCAGACACAGTGTATTTGTTTGTTGTTGAGGATTTTGACACATTTGTACATGAGTTTTGAGCACAATGATAAATATGTATAGATTTGCATTCCTCTACTTGCAGCCATCAAGTTTGACCAGCATCATTTGTTGATACTTTTCCCCCAGTTTGTATTTTGGGCTTATTTATCAAAATATAAGTTTCTACAGGTATATAGTCTTATTCATGGATATTCAATTCAATTTCCTTGAGCGACATGTCTGTTTTTATATGAATACCATGATTTTATTTCTGTACCACTGTAGTACAATTTGTGATTTGGGATGGTCATACCTCCAGCAGTTCTTTTATTATTCAGGATTACTTTAGTTCTTCTTTAATTGTTTGTTGTTTTGTTTTGTTTCTCTGCCTCTCTGTCTCTGTCTCTCTGTTTCTTTGTCTTTCTCTTTCTCTCTGTCTCTCTCTCTCTTTGTGTGTGTATGTGTGTGTGTGTGTCTGTTTTTCTGTCTGTATCTGTTTCTGAATAAATGTCAACATTGTTCTTTCAAATTCTCAAAGAATTGTGTTAAAATTTCATTGGGATTATGTCAAATTTGTAAATTACTTTTGGAAGAATGACCATTTTCACTATATTAATCCTACAAATTCATGAGCATGGGAGATCTCTTCATCTTCTGATATATTTTTTCAAATATTTCTTCATTGTCTGAAGGTTATATCATAGAAGCTTGTTAGAGTTTCCCCCGAGATAATTTTTAAAATTTATTTATGCACTTTACACCCTTATCTGAACCCGGTTTCTCCTCTCTTCCTAGTCCTACCCTCCTAGCCTTTTCCCTCCTCCCCCTTCTGCTTCTCCTCAGAAAATGAGAGCCTATCACTACCACCAACTTGCCTCAGAACATCAACTCACACTGAGACTAAGGACCTGCTCAACAAGGGAGCCCAGCTAGTGGAAAGCGAAACAAGAGACCAAAAGAGTCAAGTAACAGAGGAACATGGAAACTCACAGAAACTGAACCACCAGCCAAAGTGCATGCACTGACTGAACCTATGTCCCTACTCCAAGATATTTTATATTTTTGAGAATAATATTCCATGTGTTTTTTCTTTTTGATTTCTGTATTTCTTAGTTTTTCAAGACAGGCTTCCTCTGTACAGCCATGGCTGTCCTGGAATTCCATCTGTAGACAAGGCTGCCTGCCTCTGACTCCTGAGTTCTAGGAATAAAGGCATGTGCCATTACCACCCAACTTCACCATGTGTTTCCCTGAAGTTTTTCTCAATCCATTTGCAATTTGTTTACTAGAAGCCAATGGATTTTGAGTATCAATTTACTTTCTTGTTTATCTATTTATTCTCTTTACAGCCTGATCCCAGCCACTTCCCTCTTCCTCTCCAATTCTCACCCTCATACCCCCTCCTGACATTACCCTTTCTCCTTTTTCTCAGAGAAAGGGAGGCCCCAAGGTGTATCCAACAAGGCTAACACACCAGCAGCAAGATTAATGCATCTTTTCCCACTAGGTTCTGACAAGGCAGCCCAGCTATGGTGAAGGGATGCCATAGCATGCAACAGAGTTGGAGAGATCCCCTACTCCCATTGTTAGAGGACCCACATGTGGATCGAGCTGACAATCTGTTACATATGTATAGGAGGTTTCTATGTCCAGTCCCTGGATGTTCTTTGGTTGGGGTTCAGGTTCTGTGTATCCTCCTGGGCCCAGGAAATTTACATTGTAGGTCTTCTTGTGGTGTCTTTGTTCCCTGAGGCTCCTTTTATCCTTCCTCCCACTCTTTCACAGAACTTCCAGAGCCTGGCCTATTGCTTGGCTGTGGGATTCTGCATCTGTTTTCATAAATTGCTGGATGAAGCCTCTCAGAAGATAGCTATGCTAGGTGCCTATCTGCAAGCAGTAGCAGAGTGTCTTTAATAGTGTCAATGGTTGGTTCTCCCTCATGGAATGGGTCTAAAGTTAGGCCAGTCATGGGTGTGCCATTCCATCAATCTCTGCTCCATCTTCATTCCTACACTTCTTGTAAGCAAGAAATATTTTAGGTTGAAGGTTTTATGAGTGGGTTAATGTCCTTCTCCTGAGTTGTCTTATTGCTCTAGCTAAGACTTCAAATGTCATCTAGGATAGGTATGAAGAAAGTCTTCAACCTTGTCTTGTTCCTAATTTAGATAGAATTGACTTGAATTTCTCTCCATTTAAGTTGATGATGATTATTGGCTTGCTACAACTTGCTTTTATTATGTTGAGGTATGTCCAATTTATTACCAATCCCTCGAGAACTTTTATTATAAATAGATATTGGATTTTTGGCCAAGGCCTTTTCTTCACCTAATGAAATGTAAATGCAGGTTTCTATCTTTTAGTTTGTTTATATGGTGGATTATGTTTATTGATTTACATATGCTGAGCTATTCCACATCTCAGAAGTAGAAAGATGGAAGCCAAAAATGCAAGATTAATACATTTAGAGATTTTTTTCCTGTAGTATGGACTTTGATAGATTAGGTCTTGTTTTCATTTTTGTAAGTGGTGCTGTTTACATGCTGAATTCGATAGACTTAATGGTACTTTCATCATGGAATCAGTTGTATTAAGTTCTGGGGGCCTCCTAAGTTCTAGAGACCTATTACCTGAAACATACCCAAAGTTGTGGAATATAGTGAAGGATGTCCTAGAAGGTAAGTTTATAGTACTAAATGCTTACATTAAAGAACAATAACAGCAACAATAAAACATTCAACCAACCAACAAACAATAACAATAAAAACTGAGGAGATATAATGTTAGTAACAGCCCACTTGAAAACTCTGAAACAAAAAGAAGAAATCACACTAAAAAAGAATAGACTGAAGGTAAAAATAAATTCAGGGATAATAAATTTTTAAAAAAGGATAAAAACAACCAATCAAACAATAAACAAACAAAAATTAATAAACAAACAGCTGTTGTTTTGAGAAAATAAATATGATTGACAAACCCTTAGCCAAATTAGTTAAAATGAATGAAGAAAATATTCAAATTAGTAAAATTTGGGATGGAAGAAAGATATAACTATATATACAATGCAAATACATATTATCTTAAGAACATATTTAAAAACAAGTTCAATACAAAATTGGAAAATATAAAATTAATAAATTGTCTTGATACCTACCACCCACCAAATTAAATGAAGATAAGATATGCAATTGAAACAGACCTATATCATCTACTAAAATAGAAGGATTAATAAAAATACCAAACCACAAAAAGTCAAGAGTTAGATGGTTTTCATACAGAATTCTTCCCGAATTTTGAGGAAGAATTAATACCAACCCTCTTTAAATTATTCCACAAAATAGAAACAGAAGGAAAATTGTGCATTTCTATGTAGGAAGTCATAGTTATCGAGATACCTAAAGTACATAAAAAGCAAACAAGATGAAAATTATAGACCAGTGTTCTTTATGAACATAGATAATAATTTATGAATAGAAGATTTGCAAAATGAATCCAAAAACATGTCAAAAATCATCAATCATGTTCAAGCATGCATCATTCCAGAGATATAGGGATGGTTAAACATATGTCAACCAATAAACATAGTCTAGGACTCTCTGGCTTTTAGAGTCTCCATTGAGAAATTAGGTATTCTAATACATCAGCTTTTATATATTAATTGTTTTTTCCATTGCATTGCTTTTTTGTTCTGTATGTTTAGTGTTTGGATTATTACATTGTAAGGAGACTTTCTTTTCTAATAAAGGTTGTTTGGTGTTCTTTTACCTTGATAGGCATCTCCTACTTTGGCTTAAAGAAATTTCTTTTAAGATTTTGTTGAAAATATTTTCTATACTTTTATCTGCTTTTCTTCTCCTTCCTCTAGCTTTCTACTCATAGATTTGGCCTTTTTGTAGTATCCCAGATTCTCTAGATGCTTTGTGTCCAGAGTATTTTTAGACTGAAATTTACTTTAACTGAGGTATCTATTTATCCTATCTTGTCTTCAGGGCCTGAAATTCTGTCTTCCATCTCTTGTATTATGTTGATGAGGCCTACCTCTCAGTTTTCTGTTCAAGTTTAAAATGTTTCATTCCCAGGTTTTCCTCAGATTGAGTTTTAATTGGTTATATTATCATTGTTTTATTACTTTCCTCCAATGTCTATTTGGTTTTCATAGAGTTCTTTAAGAGAGCTATCGGTTTTATATTTAAGGACTCCTATTATATTAATAAAGGCTAATTTCCGGCTGTTGTTTTATACTTCCCCTATATTGCATTTCTTAGAGCCTGCTGGATGAGGGTTACTAGACTTTGGTAGAGAGATGTTGTTTTGGCTGTCATTGATTATAGCATCTAGATATGTGTGTTTGGGAAAGTTGTAACTCTAGGTGCAGTTAGCTGGTCTTGTATTTGCTGGATGGGTGTTTTTCCCTTAGTTTTTGCTGCTCTTTTTAGTCCTTAGAAGAGTGTGGTGGCTTGTAGGAAATTCTTCTGGGATGTTGATTGATGTTGTCACTGAGGGTTGCATGTAATATGCATTTATAAATATTGGGGGCTAATAACTAGGAATGGGCTAAATATTAGGTATTGGGTTTAGTGTGATTCTGAGGAGGTCCACAGGAGAGAGAAATATTGAGTAGTCTTTCAGATTCCTGTTAGTCCCCTTTGAATTGAGACATAGAGTTACAGAGCTAGTGATGAAACTGGTGGATTGGATTCGGATGGGCAGAAGGAAAGTAAAGATCTGCTGCTCAACTATCTGCTTTTCTGACCTATTTGCTTCTCTGGCAAGCTTGGTTGGTGTGTCACCATGGAAAGCCTGCTGCAGTTGGAGCCTGGGATAATGAGAGGAACGGGGAGGAAGGTGGTAGGAGATATGTCTGATCTGGTGTAGATTGAGAGGCACCACCACAGCAGGTGGTCTTACAAAGTTTGGGATGACACTTTTCCTCTGGCTAGCATGACCTGCAGGTTACCAGAGAAATCCTGCTGGTTTGGGGGGCTAAGATAGAGCAATGAGTCGGGGAAGGATGTGTGTAGAAGGTCTGAGATGGGGATGACAACAGAGAAAGACAAAACTGATTTCTTAAGTGTTCTTTGTAGACTAACAGGAGCAATCTGCCTTGGTAATTACACGGAGAATACATGATTTTGATTCTAATGAAATAAAACAATATTTGTTATAGGTTAATATTTCTGAACACATAGAATTATCAATACTTTAAATTTATTTTTATATTTTTACATATGCTAAAATATACATTAAAAACTTTTTTAGCTGATAGAAGATGATGAGATATAATGTTCAACTTAATCACTTTTATAGAATATATTTAAAATTATTTCATTTATATACAATGCTGCTTCTGTTTATTTGATTTGTATTATATTCCCTTTTTACATATACATTTATATTGTTATTTATAAATAAGATAAACTACATGCAGCAGGAAGAACCTTGAAACAATTAAGAATTATATAAATGCTACATTCATAGTGATTTGGCTATTTGCATTTGACAGCCTTGAAGAAAACATCTTTACTATCTTGGTGGGTCTAAAATTCTAAATGAAAGTCAATATGTATCACATCTCATCTCTATTAAATTAAAACATCTATCTAGACCTCAAAACATCTTAACCCTGAGACAACTAAGCTTAATTGTAAGACTAAACTATCTGGTCTTCTACTCCATCAGTGACTGGAGAAGGAATAAAATTTAATTACCTGGTCCAGGCATGGTGGTGCATGCCTTTAATCCCAGCACTCAGAAGGCAGCAAGAGGTGTATCTCTGTGAATTCAAGGCCTGCTTGGTCTACAAAGCAAGTCCAGGATATACAAGACTACACAGAGAAGCCCTGTCTTGAAAAACAAAAACAAACAAATAAACAAAACTTAACTACTTGAATTTGTTCCAATTGCATGTACTTTCATATTGTGAGTTGATGTTTTATTTAATCATTCTTTTCAGTTTTGTGCAGGATGGACAAATATTCTATATATTTTTAAATACTCTTCAAGTATTTCAAACTCTAATTGTTAGCAGAGGGAAATATTGCATAAACAGCAATAGAAAGTCCCACATGCTTTTAGAATCTGTAAAATTTGAGTAAACTTTGAATGTGTAATAGAACTGAATTTAAACAAGAGAAGAGAAACTGTAATATTTTTAGGTCAGTAGTTAACCCCAATGTTCCTCATTCACTCCAGACCATATATACCCTCAAATTTTCTTAACTATAACTACTTGGAGATTTCATATCTATTAAAAACCTGCTAACCAGAAACAAAATAACATGAGATAATATTTCATACTGGCACTATAATGATCAAAACCAAGTTACCATAAGTTGCATTAGATCAGAAGTAACATCGGTAGGAATGCCTGTTTCAGTTTAGGTTTAAAAGCTAGTTTTGAGTAATGGGAAATAGGAAAAATGGCCTCTCAACTAAAATGTGAGGATCTGCTTATATTGATATGTTGTAGAGAACAATTATAAAAATTAAACAAGACAAATATTAGTAGGCATGTAGTAGGTACCAGAGTAATTTCTGTGACTAAAAAACAATAATAACAAAAGAAAGGAAAAGCTGAGATAGGAGAATGGAAGTGAAAGAGAAGAGAAAGGAACATAGAAGTTGCCTAGTGCACAATTAGTTAGCATGCACAGAGACTTAGTCAAATTTTTCTACATTAGAAAAGTAAACAAGTAAACTTAAGAAAAATTATCTGTTAGTCTCTGTAAAAAAATACTTAAAATACTCAAAGTACAGAAAATATTTTACTCACACATTTTTACTTCTCTGCTAAATATTGCCTCATAATTCTCACCATTTTTTCAATATTTTTAAAAGTAAAATGATAATACTTTGTTATTGTGTAATGGCTCCTTTCCCCATGGAATAGGAGTTTGATTTTCATTAGTTTATGGAGTGCCATGCTTGTCTGATGTCCTAGTTGTTACTGAAGATCATGTAAAAAGGCTTAATCTACTGGGGTTAAAATTGGAAGTTATATCAATATATTCTTTCACAATAATTAAGGTTTTAAATTTCTGTGTAAATTATTTAAGGTGTATGTGTGCATTTGAATTAGTATATGTGGAAATGAAGTTACATCGTCCTGTGCGTAGGTGAGAAAACTCGTGTTTGTTAACTCCCATCAGCTTGTAGGATCCAGGGATCAAAGTGAGGTCACTAGGTTATACATGTAAGTGAATCTACTCACTGGCCCAATGATTCTGTTATTACAGTTTATCTTCAACAAATTTATTATGCTTACTAGGGATCATAATTTCCAGATTTATTTCCAGATTTAATTCCATAAATATCAATGAAGTAGTTTCATGTGCTTGATATATTATTCTACACACCAAACAACTATTACTGATCAAAATATGTCAATATAGGTATCTTACATACGACTTAAACTTCAGATAGTATGGAAACAGTAGACAAGTTAATAGGGCATAAAAAGAATAAAGAATAATTTAGAGATGATAATTAGTATGATAAGGAGAAAATATTAGAGAGAATAAGACACTGAATGAATGGTACTAGTACGGCACATGTATTACCTTTAAGAGTAGCTTCTTTAGGCCTTCTTGCGAGAGATACTATGTGACAATCTCTGTAAGGGAAGCAAGTTATTTATAAATATATTGGAGACAGCAAATGGCCAATGTAAAGAGCCTGGGAATAACCTTACCTACACTTGTAAAGTGCATCTACAAAGAAGCTGAAAAGGAGGGAGAAGAAGAAAGAGTGGCTAGTAGGGACAGGGAAAAAAAAAGAGGAAAGAGTACACAATTTTTGACAGGCTTGTAAATCCAATATCAGATTGAAATTTGTTTTGGCAGTAAGTGAGTTTGTATTATTTCACAGGACTAGGAGAAAATAAGTAACTTTATTTAGGCTTGTATAAAATATCTTACTGGCTGATGTGCTTACAATAGAGTGTAAGCAACTCAGGAGAACAGAAACTGTTACTTAATTCAAACTATAGAAATAATTTCCACAAATCAAAGTGGTAAAGACAGAAGCAGAGAAAGTAATAGTATTATATACACCTGTTCCCTAAGTTGAGACAAGAAAATATTTTGAAATCATCTATGTCATATACAAACAAAAGGACAATGATTATTGTATGTTTTATGATACAGATGATATAATACATAAAATAAATTAATTTGAAATACTTATAATATCCAAGTGAATGTTACATGTAAACATTTGAAGATATTTATTAAAGTTGGATAGAAGAAATAATGCATGCTAGAGAAATCACTAAGACATATTTAAACTAAAATTGAACTTGAAATCTATGAGAATTTTATATATTCTGACATTGTTCCAGAGCAAAATATAATCAACAAGCTTTCTGAATATTTTCACACTTCCATCCATTGCTTTCTAGGGCTTACTTTTCAGCTTTCTTATTCTTTGCCCAAAGCTTTATCAGAGTCTACTCTCTTCTCTCTGTTGCTCGGTTTTTTTTCCTCATATTTCCAGGGAGCACTTAGAATTAATTAGCCTTCACTGTAGTTATATTTTAATAACAGCTTCGTCAACAATTTTTAGCCTTGATTTTTAAGTCAAACACTTTACCGAGTTATTTTGGAAGGGAATACTACCCCTTTGAGCTTACAGCCACGACAAATTCCTTCAGAAGCCCAGAGAAACCTCGTGGAAGCATGAGAGATCCCACTCAGACACACTTTCACTCAACTCACCTGTATACATAACATTATAAATATATGCTATATGACACTAAAACGGGGTGATGCAATCATATTATAATCTAAATATTAAATTAAATGATTAATTTTAAAACATGATTATATCATCTTTTAACTACTCATATATTTTAAGTAAAATAACTAACTCGTTTTAATCTAATCATGTCAATTTTTAGAATCACCCTGGAATTCAATTATTAACCCCCTTTTTTATATGTACCCTTATATTTTGCAGTGTTTCAAATTTACTAGGATGGTAACATCTACAGTAGGCTCAGATGACAATTGTCAGGTTGAAAACCCAGTGCTTGAAATTGTCAAGGAAAATATATTCCCAGATTTTTACATATCTCAATCTTTTATGTTCATAACATTTTGAAACTAATTGTACATAAAATATATTTCTTAATTTACTTATAAGTTTTCAGAAACTATCCATTGAAAGGAAGTACACATAGAAGTTAGGGGAAAGTAAAAGAGGAATGTGCATCCATTTCAAATGAAACCCAGATGTTCACAACAGCATTAAACTATAAGATCATTCCTGAGTTCACACACACACACAGACACACACACACACACACACACACACACACAGACACACACACACAGAGAGAGAGAGAGAGAGAGAGAGAGAGAGAGAGAGAGAGAGAGAGA
>OU015751.1:107781100-107825621 GCA_907169655.1 Acomys percivali
AGAGAGAGAGAGAGAGAGAGAGAGAGAGAGAGAGAGAGAGAGAGAGATTTGTATTTGTTTAATTTAAGGCTTTAACAAAAACAACTTTTATGCATGGCTATGTGAAGTGGAAGTTTCTAATTTCTTTGAAGACCCAGTGTGTCAACATGATATTTTTCTGTAAGAGATGTCAGCTGGCATGTGATGTTTTTCTGGGAGCAAACAAATGAGAGGGCATGTGATGTTTGGAAGGGTATAAATATAACCCCACAGACAGTGGGAGAAGCCTTTTGCTACCCTGGCATGCAACACTTCACTGGTGTTCATTTTGCAGATAGAAATATTCCAGAGAACTTCCTATGGTACTCTAGCTGATTCTGGCTGCTTTCACTTACTCTTGCAGATTTGACAGAACCTTGTGGTTTCTGGTGCATTGTGCCACTGCTCCTGATTCATAGATTCATGGGACTGTTTAGTGTTTTCTATTAGACTCAATTGCTGTCATCTTGACAACACAGAGTGGTACTGGCCCAAGGAACAAAGTCTAAGGAGATCCAAAACCCCTTTTCCTATTAACAATCTTTCTTCTCTTCTTCTGGTCAGTGGATTAGAAGTGAGATTGAAATATTTCAGAACTCTAAATAAGGTAGGTGTAGAAAATCTAAGCCTACAGGTATGTGTATATGTGGTGTTTGTCCACATCAATGGGTCATTTGCTAGTATGTGTGTGAGCATGCAGAGGTTAGAGGGTATATTCTGGAAATTCCCTTGATCATTTTTCATTTTGTTTGGTTAGTAAGGGTCTCTCACTGAACACCAGCTCATGGATTCACTTTGTCTAGCTAGCTACCTTGAGCAAGGGATCCTGTGGTCCTGCTTCCTGACCTATGGAGCAACAGGATGGGTTTCAGGAACATCTACCTCTTTTGTTTTGTTTTGTTTTATTCTTGTTTGTCTTTGCTTCTTCTTATGCAGCTGCTGTGGATATGGATTCTGCTCCTCATACTTGCACAGTAATCACTTTACCCACTGAGCTATAACTCTATGCCATAATATAATTCTGAATGTACAGGAAGCTATGTAATCAAACAGAAAAAAAATATAGGCCGTATCAATGTATACTCTCTAAAGATGGTCCGTGAGAAATCATGCTTGATATTTCCACAGCCAGTGCCACAGAAATATTTTCTCTGCAGAGAAATTATTTAGCAGCATTGTTATCATTACTATTAGCAACATAAAAACTTTCAAGAGTATGTTACCTTTTTTTACAACTGAAAACATGTATTTGTTTAATGATCTTTATGAACCTGTTATAGAATTTTGGAAAATTGTGGTTTTGCATCATACCCTCACAAGCTAAAGTCATCTGAGAGGAGGGAACCGCAATTAGAAAAATGCCTACATGTTTAAAATATGCTCATTAGTGAGAATATATCATGTATATCTTTCTGGATCTGGGTTACCTCACTCAGGAAGATCTTTTCTGGTACCATCAATTTGTCTTACAGTCTCATTATTTCTTTGTTTTTAATAGCTAAGTAATATGCCATTGGGTAAATGTACCATAATTTCTTTTCCATTTTTTGTTTGAGGGACTTTTAGGTTGTTTCCAGATTCTGACTATTACAAAAAAAGCTGCTATGAAGGTGGCTGAGCAAATACTATTGTTGTACGTTTGGCATATTTTGGGTATATTTCCAGGAGTGGGATAGCTGGGTCTTGAGGTAGAGTGATCCCAAATGTTCTGATAATGCACCAGATTTATTTCCAAAGTGGTTGTATAAATTTGGACTCCCATAATCAATAAAGGAAGAGTCTTCTTTCTCTACATTGTAGGAATGGAAGGAAAGAAGGTAGAGGGATATGAATAAGATTTAAAATGAACAATTAGTAGTAGTAGTAATAATAATAATGATGATGATGATGATGATGATGATGATGATGATGATGATGATGATAAAATATCCACAAAAGTTTAGGCCATAGGCAAGTCTTTATGGCATTTTCTGAATTTGTGGTTGATGGGAGAGGGACCATCCCAATATGGGTAGTGGAATCTCTGTGACATGGTGGTCCTGGGTTCTATAAGAAAGCAGGCCAAGGAAGCCATGGGAAGCAAGATAGTATGCAGAACCTCTCCATGACGTCTGCATCAGTTCCTATCTCCGAGTCCTTTCCATGTTTTACTCTCTGTCCTAAATTCCATAGATCAGGAATAGTGATATGGAAGTGTAAGTCAAAATAAACTCTTTCCTCTCCAAGTTGCTTTTTGGTCACAATATTTCATCTCAACAACAAAACCATAAATAAAACACATAATGTCCTATTTTTTCCTTAGAAGGTTCTGACAGGCATATACTAATTCCAGGCAAGGCATCACCAGAGGATTTCTCCCTAAATATATCTTGGTGAACTGGTGCTACTAGCAGCAGTGTGGAAAGCACATGGTGGCTACATTAGTGAGGAAAAAATTCCTCTTCTGCAGAAGTTGCTAAATGTCTTTATGTCCTTAGGGAAAGATATGGTCCCCTGAGCCGCTCTCACTAGCAATCACAAACTGCTCATAAATACTTCTGGAGGGGCAGATCTTTGGAAGGACACAGCAAAATGAGAAGTTAATGAATCCAGTCTTGCTCAGATTTTCTTCTCTTTGTCATGGCTGCTGACACTTCATGAAGATAATGACTATATCAGGTCCAGAAGATTATGTTCAACAACAGATATAAGAATACATAGAGCATATTTACAATATGTTTAGTAGCAATAATTTCATTTGGAGGGTGGTATTCATGACACATTAAAATTAGAGAAAATCTTCAGTCTTCGGTTTCACTGAAGAAGTATACAAACACATGAAGAATTTACAAACAAAAACATAAAATGTGAGACCAAATCATGTATGTAATTTATTCAAATAATATAAACTGAAAAAACATAACTAGGACTATTTCTTCAGTATTTCATATAGTCAAAGAATTTATACCACCAAATGTAAAGCATAATAGTGGATGAAATTCGGCCAGGTGTGGTTGTGCATTCCCAGCACTAAAAAGGCTGATGTAGGAGCATTGTAAGTTCTCTGTCAGATGGGACTACTAACACTCTATTCCAAGACAGTGAATTGAGCTAGATAAATAAGTAAAAATAGAAAAGATAATTTAATAGGTGTATTATATAAACATTTATAGGCATAGATTCTCACATGCAAAAATAAAACAAAAATAAGGAGTATTTTTATTTTTAATTTCAAATCTATAGTTTCTACAAAATTCAGAAACACTATAACTTTTTTTATTAAAGTATTTAAATGGATTGTATTTAGAGAAAATACTGGATTTAGAGTCAAAATAATTGTACTCAAATATCTTTGCTACCACTTTCTTTGTTTCTCTAATTTATATAAGAATTTCTTATACATTTTACTCACATCATTTTCCTATATTCCTCTCTCCACTCACACTCCTCCAGGCTTCCTCATTTCAAAACCATACACTTTTTTCTAAAATTACTGTTATGCTATTTAATGATGCTCACATGTCTTTGTATGTGATTAAATGTATGTACGTGATTAAAGCTGGCTGATGACTTAGGTCAGAGGTCATCCTGTGGAAAGTTGGCTTTTCTTCCATTAGCAGCTAGGGCAGCCTGTAGCTCTTCTCAGTGTGGAGTCTTGTGAAGGATTCCTCTATACATCTTGGCACATAGTAGCCTCTGAAGGTCTTTGCAGGTAGCCACACCCCTGAGAGTTCATAGGTACACTATCTCTGTCCTATTCTAAAGACACTATCTTGCAGCAGTTGTCCCGGTAGGTGGGTTCTTGTGACTCTCTGCTCCACAGTAACTTATTCTCTGCATTTTGACAAGTTGTTGATCTCTGTAATATCCTGAGTCTTACAAAAAGTAACTTTTTGATGGGGGATTAGAATTATCCTTTCCTGTAGGTATGATGATAAGTATTTATGAGGCAGTTGAAAACTACATTCTATCAATAGCATGGTAGGAGTGCATGGTCCTCTATTTTTATGACCTCTTCAGCTATGGGTTGTTGACTAGATTTAATGACTATATATGAGTTTCCTCCAATTGTGTGGATCATCGGCCAAATTGGACAGCTGATGTTTAACCCTAACATGCAAGTGCCACTATTACACTTTTGGTCATATATCCACGATAGTTTTTCTGTGGTCGTGCACAGGCTTTACAGTTCAGTGACTATTAATAAGTTTCTTTCTTAGAAGAATGCATGGCAGCTCCAGATTCTATAAGAGTGAGTCCTCAAACTTCCATGTTACTACCAGGTAGATTCCCCAGATCCTGAGATTAAAATATTTGATTTCTTCAGCAAAGGAGTTGTGCTTTTCTGTTCAAGCAAGCAACCACAAGCAATGGCAACAGTTTATATTGCTTTCAGAAATGCTTGTATTATCATGACCAACAACTCAAAAGAAAGATTTCTATGCTTGGTACTAGAGAACTTGAAAGATAATCTATGGTTCTTGGGTGATCATTATCTTACTATATTGGGTAATGTGTGTGTGTGGGGGATGTTCTGTGTGTGTGTGCGTGCATTTTAAATAAGCTTATAAAGTTTCAAAGGCTTTAAAACCGCATGATAAAGTAAACATGATATAAAGTTTGCTTATTGTCATAAACACAGAGAAATTTAGACTGAAAGGATAAGATACTCCAAATAGGAATATAAACATCCCAAAGCAAAAAACAATGGTAATAGTCAGGCTCTTATAGGCTGCACGAAGTAATCACAAGGCAAAGCAAAATAAAGTGCTTCATCCTTTATATCCAAAAGGATTTATTTCTGCCTCTCCTGAATTACCTTCAACAAATAGAACAAAGGTAAATTCTAGGCAAAAATATAAATTGGTTTTCTACTTAGATACTGAGAGTTTTTAATCTTGGTTATTGATCATGATTTTCCTTAATTATGGCTAAATCTGACCAGATACAAAAAATAGTTTAAAAATAAGTCTTTTGTAGTAATTTATACCTATTTGAATTAACATTAAACTATTTAGATATTTATGTACATTCAGTGGATATCTACCTCTAATTTGCTTGCATATGTAATATATATATAACATGTGTACATAAATGTATATATATATATTATATCTTTCAATATGTATATTATGTGTATTTTGTGATCATGTGTATTAAGGATAGGTATGTACATCATGTGTACATAAATGCATAATATATATTTTATATCTCTTAATATGTATATTTATGTATATGTGCATGTATACTCCTGTGTCTGGGGTTATATATGGTTTACATGCATCCATGGATGTATAGAAAAAAAGCTGATGTAGGTTTCTTCCTTGATAGCCACTCACCTAATATTTAGAAGCAATGTCACTCACTGAATGCAGTACTAATGAATTGGCATGACTCAATATGGAGTGAGCTTTGCCTTTTCTGTGGCTATGGTTGTGTACCAACATCCCACCTCTTCTGCTGGATGCTGGACATCTGAACTCAGGTCTTATTCTTCTATAGCAGGTTCTTACTGATGGAGACCTCTCCCTAATCCTTCAAGTTATCTAGGTACAGGTAAACATATAATTGTACACAAAATCTGAAAAAGTAGTACATTCTTTCTAAGCATTGTTACTTTAAATATCTAATACAACTGGTATGCATGACAGTAGCATTGATCCATTAAGAGAAGTTTTAACAAAAATATTTTTATTATATGAAATTATTGTCTTCTTGTATGATGACCTCACTAGAAAATACTTTTTATTTTTAATTTAATTTTGATAGTATAATATACTGAATATTTCTCCCTTTCTTTCATCCCTCCAAACTGTTCCACATATCACCTCCTCCTTCAAATTTGTGATCTCTTCTTTCATTAATTGTCATTACCTGCATATATGCATATACATAAAAATTCCTAAATGCCACCTCTTCAGTCAATATAATGTTACTTGTATGTATGTTTCCTGGTAGATAATTTGACACTGGACAACCAGTGTGCTCTTTTCCATAAAGAGGCACCTCTCCTACTCCCAGCTTTCCTCATTTGCTTTGTGTAGAATTGAGGCCCCATGGGATTTTTCCTGTCTGATTTGGCATAATCATTGGGATTTCTCTTGTTTAGTCTACGTTTGGGCAGTCATGTTTGTGAGACTTCATAGGCAGATATTACTAGAAAATACAATCTCATGCCAAACTTCCTCTAGTTTTAGCAGTCTTTCCACTCCTCTTTTGAAATGATCACTGAGCCTTAAGTGTTTGACTGTTTTGTAGATATACCAAGAGGGATTACAGAGGAACATGGGAGGAAGGTAAACTATAATAGAAGGATATAGATGATCGGATGAGGAAAATAAAAAAGAGAGGTATCTCTCTAGGGTAGGAAAAGTAGTAAATGCAGAAAAAAAAGTAGACTGGTAAAACAACCATAAAGATAGCTGAAAAAATGACAATGGGTAAAATATAATACACACAATTCCATGTGTAAATACACATATACGGTTTTTATGAACTTTTCTTATCTGAGTCAAGAGCTAAGGAGTACCCAGAATAAACTCCAATATAGTATGTGAGAACAACCCTCTATTGGTTGTTTTCCAAGTTGCTCTTGAAAAAACTCCCTAAACACACAGCCTATTATTATTACCCCTGGTTCCGAACCAGATTCAGAAGTTTAAATCCTTATTGCTGTAGAAAACACTTTTGAAACCACTTGAAATATTATAAAGAGTGGCAAGATATTCTGTTCCATATTTTATGTGACAGAGGTCACTACATACATACATGTATTTATGTATGCATGTGTGCGTCACAAGGATAACATATAGATATGTTTAAGAAGCAAGGACTGTGCTGTTTTAAGCCATTCAGTTATGCTTCTGCAATCTCTATGGTCTAGACATTTGACATTGGGAGTCTTAATTAGTATCCCTAGAAAACATGAATCTCAGTGGATTTTTAGGCACCAAATATTTATTGAAGAATCTATGTATTATTTATTTTTCTAGGTGCTGAATTGATGATATTGAGCAAAACTGACAAAAGACTGATGTTTTTGTAGTGTGGGGATTGTAAGGCTCTCTCTCTCTCTCTCAGCCTAAGCCTGGGAACATGACTCAGACAAGCTTGGGAAAGTGACCCAGAAAAATTAAAGGCCAGTTTCAGTTTCTGAGATCAAGGTGGGGCTCTCGGGGCAGGTTACTTGGACACGCCTTCCCCAAGGTTTTAAAAACTCACCTACTCTTTTTGATAAAGCTCTCTACCAGGATTTGACTGATTTCTGTGTCATGCAAGTGTCTCTTACAATATACAGATGACCTCTTATTGGCCGCCCCCACCCAGGAGGCCTGTATTGAAACTACTCAACATCTACCCCAGGAACTGGGTGACAAGGGCTATCGGGCCTTAGCTAAAAAGACACAACTCTGCAGACAAGAGCAACTCTCAACCCAGCTACCTTGTTGTCAGCCCCAGACCAGGCTGTCCATATGACTGTCACCAAGTACACGAGAAGACCTACAAGATCGTCCTATTCCAGAGGCTGATCATACTTGGTATACTGATGGCAGAAGCTTCCTGGATCCAGGTATCAGAAGGGCTGGGGCAGCTGTCATCTGGGCACAAGCCCTTCCTCAAGGGACCTCGGCCCGAAGGGCAGAACTTGTCGCCCTAACCAAGGCATTAAAACTTTCCAAAGACAAGAAAGCTAATATTTACACTGATAGCCGATATGCATTTGTCACTACTCATGCCCATGAGAGTACAAAAAAGACTTTTGACCTCAGAGGGCAAGGAGATTAAAAATAAGCCTGAAATTAAAGCTCTCCTCAAAGCCCTATTTCTGCCAAAACAAGTGGCCATCATACACTGTCCAGGACACCAGAAAGAACAAAATCCTGTTGCCATAGGCAACCAGCAGGCAGATCAGGTGACAAAACAAATAGCCAAGTCGGGACTCCTGGTGTTATCTATCGGGGCTAAAGAACCCCCCCCCCCCCCCCGCCACCTGAGGCTTATAACTACTCTCCCAAGGACCAGGCCAAGGCCCAAGCGCTAAGAGCTATATTTGACCCAGTTTCCAAAAATTGGACAAAAGACGGTAAAACTGTCCTGCCAGCCCTCGATGAGGCTGCCATGGTCCAACAAATGCATGCCTGGACCCACCTAGGATCAAAAAAGCTTCGACAGATCCTGGACAAGACAGAATTCATCATCTCTGGAGCTGCTGCCCTGGTTTATAAAACAGTAACTACTTGTCAGGCTTGTCAACAAGTCAGTGCTGACAGGAACCAAGTCCCAGAAGGGACCAGGGTCCATGGAGACAGACCAGGTAAAGCCCTCAGCTGCAGGTTATCAATACTTATTAGTTTTTATAGACACTTTTTTAGGATAGATAGAAGCTTTCCCCACCCGGCGAGAAACAGCACAAACAGTGACCAAGGCCATCCTGGAAGACATCTTTCCTCGGTTTAGACTTCCCAAGGTAATCGGGTCAGATAACGGGCTAGCCTTCGTCTCCCAGGTAAGTCAGGGACTGGCCAGGATCTTGGGGACTAATTAAAATTTGCATTGTGCTTACAGACCCCAAAGTTCAGGACATGTAAAAAAAAATAATAAATCAGACTCTAAAAGAGACCTTGACTAAATTGACCATTGAGACTGGCTTAAAAGATTGGAGATGCCTCCTACCCTTTGCTTTATTCAGAGCCAGAAACACTCTCTCATGCTTAACCTGACCCCCTATAAAATCCTGTATGGGGGACCACCCACTTTGTCTACTATGCTTAATTCTTATCAACCTTCTGCTTCCAAAACTGGCTTACAGGCCTACCTTAAAAGACTCCTGGTGGTTCAAGCCCAAGTTTGGGCTCCTCTGGCCAAACTTTACAAGCCTGTCCACTCTCAGACAGCGGGACATCCCTTCCACGTTGGTGACTCTGTCTATTTCTGTCGACACCGGTCTCAAGAACTCGAACCTCGCTGGAAGGGTGGTGAGCTCCCGCTCACCACACCCACCTCTCGCAAGGTCGATGGAATAGCCACCTGGGTTCATGTCTCTCATGCCAAGGCTGCCCCAGTGACTCTTGACTCCGCTCCAGAGACACCACGATGACAGCTCCATCGCTCCCAAGATCCACTCAAGATAAGACTTACCCGATTATGGGATTGACTATAAGTATTCTGCTTCTCACCCTTGTACCCTGTTTTGGCTATAACTCAGGCCCTGATCCTAACTCAACAGTACCAAGCCCTCAGAAATGGGGACATGCCTTAAGAATAAGGCCAGTTAAAAACTCAAGGGGGGATTGTGGGGATTGTAAGGCTCTCTCTCTCTCAGCCTAAGCATGGGAACGTGACCCAGACAAGCTTGGGAAAGTGACCCAGAAAAATTGAAGGCCAGTTTCAGTTTCTGAGATCAAGGTGGCCAGCTAAGATAAACAATTTCAACTAAGGTAAACAATTCTAAGAAAAATACCATCTGGAAGCTCCTTGGAAATTCCCCAACACCCCTCTTTGCCAAAAACAGCCCCCGAGACCAACAACCCCTGCAATAGCCAATAACATTTAGACAAGCACCCCTAGCGATCACCAGAGCCAATCCTAACATAGAGCACGTAGCCCTTCCTAACCTTTGCAGTTTTAGCCTTTAAAAGTAGCCTGTAACAGTGACTCGGGGTGCCTCCACCTCTCGAGTGAGTGCTGAGGTCCCCTGATGTGCGTCAGCAATAAACCTTGTGCTTTTGCATCAACACTGTGGTCCTTGAATGGTCTCTCGTGACAACCCCCTACCCAAGTGGACTCTAGGGTCCAACAGTAGAATATAAATTCTTACGATAAGGAGAGTGGAAAAGACTGCATATTACATGGTAAAAATTAGATCATGGTGAAATGAAATATAACTAAGCAGTAGTGTTTATTGCATGGGCAGGACTTTGTGTTGGGTCCACGGTAGCACATAGCACATACATGTGCATATACATATCATTAATAGATGAGTATGGTTGTCTTTTAATTAAAGCATGTAGAGATTATAGAAAAGGATGTGTCACATCAATTGATTAAATAGACAAAAATAGAAAAGTATTAATAGAAACTTCCAGGATATTTAAATTCTTTTCTTAGAAATATACTTCAGATCACCAACATTCTTTCCAAATTAAAATGTAAATAACTATATATGTCACTGAAAAGAAATTAACCATAAGAAAAGCTTCCTTAATTATACTTAATAAATCAGTTTACTCAATTGTATACAATAGCTTTTTTTCTGTGAGGTTTACTAATCACTTAAATTATGGAAGCACAAACTATTCTAATTATTTGGAATGCTAAATGTTTTTATAACATTACTCAAGTATTTTCTGAAAGCATGTATACTTCTAAAATTCCATGTAATATATTTTTTCACATCATACTTACTATACTATATTTACATTATACACAAGCCAATGTATTGGAAGAAAAAAAACAAATTTTCATTGATAGGAAATTCTTGCTGAGATCAATATATTTGCCTAAATTTTAATCATTTGGCATTTTCTTTGATTTTTCAGGCTGCCATATTAGAGATGGTAAAGGAAAAAATGCTTGTTGACAATTTATAGACAGAAATTGCAGCTGGGCATGGTGGTACATGCCTGTAAACCAAGGACTCAGGGAGACAGAGTCAGGCAGATCTCTAGAAGTTCAAGGCCAACCTGGTTGACAAACAAGTCCAGGACAACCCTGTGTTTAAAAAAAAAACAACAAATAAATAAATAAACAAAAAAGATTCTTTCTAAATTCCTATCAGTAAAGGCTTATTTAATTTAACCTCTGTATGACAATTTTAACAGCTGAAGTCTTTAACAAGATAATTTAATCTGGAGAAAAAAAAACAGGAATAAGAATGATAACAGGTGGATTCCAAGATGCTGGTGCCCAATATGCATAGTATCTGAATAGCAGAAGATGAGAGACTGCGTACCAAGTGAGTGACCCGGAAGACTCCAAAATGCCAACTTTTGTATAGGTACACACAGTTCCAGCATCCCCTTCCTTGCCCCAACAGCTCCCAAGGTACAAAGGACACACACAATCATAGGCCTCTGGCACCTGGCACCTTCTATCTATCTGAACATGACTTCTGAGGTCCAGGGACACATGCCTCCAATATCTGGACACCAGGCTCTTCCTATCCCCCTGAAGACAGTTCCCAGACACCAGAAACAAGGTTCTCCTTAATTCCTCTAAGTGACCAGCTAGACAATAGGAACATACAGGTCCCATGCCAAGATGGCAGTGCCCAGTTGCCCAGGACCATAGGGACTACAGAATGATCAAGCAGCTGTTCTGCTGACTCTGAAAAGCACCTGTCTGTGTTTTTCTGAAGAAAAGAGAATATCCAGGCTGGCTGCCAGATGCACACTAAACCACACTCAGACCTACCAGATACTCCTGCCATCCTGAGGACAACGTGCAGATGCAGCCTATGGTTCATAGCAATACCAGCCATCTTGAAGAGACCTGAAAGACCTCAAGATAACACTCTCATTCCTTGACTATAGCTCTAACTGGAACACAACCAGCAGAAAAGACTCATAGGCTATTCGAGTAGATCTAGCCCCTCAGCCCATGACCCTTGGTTCTTCCAAATGTCCAGGAAGTCCAGTGAGCTCCAGGAACAACCATCCAATGCCAGGGACAACAAGATGGTTAAAATCCACCTTAGGAACACAGACAACAAAAACCAGGGCATTATGGCACCACCAGACCTCAATGTGCTTAATACAAGTTCTGGACATCCTAACACAGCTGAAACACAAGAAAACAACATTAAAGCCATGCTAATAAAGATAAAAAAAAATCCTTTAAAGAAAAAACAAATACAAGAAAATACAATCAAACAAATAAAGGTCTTTAAAGAGGAAATGAATAAATCACTTAAAGAAATACAGGAAAACACAATCAAACAGATAGAGGCCTTTAAAGAGGAAACTCAAATCAGGAGCATCTCTGTGAAAAGCTCGAGAGCTACTACAGGGTAGGATTCTGAGAGGATATGGGGTGACTCTAGATGAGACTCCTAACAGCAGGGGTCATTGACACTGAAAAGGACACTCTCTAACTAGAAAGGACTCCTAATAGAGGGAGGAGAATGCAAACCTACCCACAAAAACGTTGACCCCAAATTTACCCTGCCAACCAGATGTGTAGGTATAAAGATAAAGCAGATTGATGGAATGTCCAAACAATGTCTGGCCCAATCTGAGGCAGACTCCACAAGAGAGGGCCAACATCTGACACCATTAAAGATACTCTGATATACTATCATAAAGAACCTAGTATGTCTGGCCTCCGAGAGGCTCCATCTAGCAGTGAATCAAAACAGATGGGGAGAATCACAGATAAACATTGGACTAAGCAAAGGGACTCTTGTTGAAAAGTGGTGGGAAGGATGCTATTACCTGGAGGAGGCAGGAGCTCCACAATAAGACCAATAGATGCAACTGAACAGGGCCTAGAGTAACTTGGGGAGACTGCAGCTCCAACCAGGGAACATGCATTGATTGGACCTAGGCTCCTACAGAGATGTAGGAAAATTTCAGCTCAGGTTTCATGTGGGTCCCCTAGTAAGGAAAGCAAGAGCTTTCTCTGACATGGACTCTGTTGCCTGCTTTAATCACTTCCCCCTGAGTGAGCTGCCTCGCCAGGGCACAGGGGAAGAGGAAGCACTCAGTTTTGATGTTACTTTATTTGTGGGGTTTGTTGGTGTGGGGTCTCCCCCTTTCTGAGGAGTAGAGGAGAGAGAAAAGGAGAAGAGAGAGGGATATTGAGACCTGGAGGAAAGGAGGGAGGGAGCTAAGATCAGGATGTAAAGTGAATAAAGAAAGTAAAAAAGAAAGAGAAAGAAGGAAGAAAGGAAAGAAAAGATCTGCTGAAGGAAAGAGGTAAAAATGCACCTTAAACTATGGTTTACAATCTCAGAGTTTTAAAAAATATTACATCACATGGATATATATATATAATTTATGTATCTGCATGTATGCTTATCTTTTCTTTACATTTAAATTAAATATACTTTAAATAAATTAAAAAAGAATGATGACAGGTGACACTGAAAGAGATTATTTGAAATGACACAGTATGTTTTGTGAGATTGTGTTTTCCTGTTTAAACTGTATTTCCAAACTCAATATTGAGTTTTCATAATTCTAAAATATTCATTGTTTTAAAATACTTTGACTTATAAACACCAACATTAAATTTTAGTGAAATAATTCTGTCTTGAGCTTTATTGCTGCTTGTCAAAATGGCACGAATAAATATTTAATGTGCTATGACCTTCAATTCTCTTATACATAAAGCACACTTTGTATCAGGATCACCTAACATAGGAATTTCTAATATTTAAGCTACCTATCACAATATCAATTGTTTGTATTACTTGTTATCACAGCTTGAGCAGGATAATACATATATGTGGGAGGATAATGGCCTAGGATTACAAACAAGGGTCGAAGAGAGCTTCAACCTCCCATACATCAGTTGAGGTATGCAGGAGTTGGCTCCCTCCCACCTCCCAACCTGATGCCATAAAATCTGCTGCCCACAATTAACCCTAGTAAAAATTTACTACCTTAACAGTTATCCGGCTTCACTCCTTGTTTGACATTATATTATTTCCCCCTCAGACTCTATAGACCCTCATTATACATATGAAATATTCTAATACCCCTCTCCTGGTCAATTGTACAGAGCCCCAGAGACCCTGGACACTTCCCCAGGGCCATAAATATACTCCCCAGTCGCCCAAGTTAAACAAACTCTCTTACTGAAGCTCTCTTCCTAGAAAGATGTTTTTCACACACTCACTACAGAGAAATATTCTGCATTGCTCCCACTTGCCCAAGCTAAGCTCCTTCCCTACAGTACAGCTTGGTGCCCAAAGAGTCTGGATACCAAGACTGGAGGGAAAAATAATGGGTGACATATACTACACATTAATACATTCTACATAGTATATACTAATATAAACACCACCTTAGTCCCTTATTTCATTTTCACAGCAGTCATAAGTATAATTAATTTCAAATACAATAAAATGTGTGCTTTATTATATAAAATAGGGTGACATAGTAATAGTTTCCATTTAATTATCATAAACTATGCAACATACTATCTACATTGTTATTTTTGTTGTTTATATTAAACTATGTAAATAGCCACTCATAAAAGTAAATATATTTTCTCTCTCCCTTTTGATTTGTACATTAAACTATTAAATTTTATTTAGTCATTTCTTAATTATAAAGTTTTTCCCCAGTATTCTGGTTCTAATGAATATGGTATGTAAATTTTAAATATATGTCTGTGGCTGTATCTGTAGAATAAATTTCTGAAAGCCAAAATCCTGTTTAGAAATCACTGTGTCCATACATTTATAGATATGATTTTGTATAGGTCATATTAATTTATGTTTTCTTCAGGAAAATATAATAATTCCTGTTAGATTACATCATCACTCACAATATGATACAAAATTTTGAATCTTTAAAAATATAAGTATATACAATAACTTTGGGAGATTTTATTTGTATTTCATTACTCTGGTTGATTGTGAATATTTATTTCATGTCAAAAGAATAGATATAAAATTATTTGCTCACCTTTTTCCCTTGCATGTTTAATATGCTTTTTAATTTTTCTCTGCACAAAGTATTGTCAAAATGATTGATGACAACCTTTTCTTTTCTTTTATAGTAATTTGGTGCTATTTTTTCTTGCTTAGCTTTTGTTTTTAACAATTGTACTAGAATATGTTTCAATACACTTTTAGTAATTTTACCTAAGTATGAAGAATGCCCTTAAAATAAAAACAGCAAATGTTTTTAATCAGTACTTTAGACATGTTGTTTTCTAACAATTCTATACTTTTACAACTTAGGGAGATCCCATTCCCATTCTCCTATTCTCTTTCATCACTGTTGTCAGCATGTCAGCATGTTTCATAACTCTAAATCCACTTCCTGTCCTTGTGTGTATCTTTTACTTCTTCCTTTTCTCACTTCTTTCCTTCCTTCCATCCATTCTCTCCCCATCTATTCTTTCTCTCCTTTCCTGCTTCTTCCTTCTTTCCTTCTTCCTTCTTTCCCTCTTCCTTTTTTCCTTCTTCCTTCCTTCTTTCCTTCTTCCTTCCTTCTTTCTTCCTTCCTTCTTCCTACCTTCTTCCTTCCTCCTTCCTCCTTCCTTCTTCCTTCCTTCCCCCCTTCCTTCCAGTGCAATTCTTATAAAGGTAACAACTGCTGTGTGATCAACATGTCATATAGAAAAGGTTTCACAGCAGTCCTCTGCCGGCTCTAACTCCCACAGTCCTTCCATCACATAATTTAGAAGCTGCTTCTTCCTTGGAGAAGGTGACATAAATATCCACAAATATCTGTATAAGACCAGGCATTAACTGGTATTTATTTTCACCCTTTGATCAGTTAGAAGAGTCACTTTTTGATCACTACTCACTGTCAAAAGGTATCTCTGACCAAAATTGGGAGCTACACTAGTTCATGGGGTATAAACATGAATATTTTAAAGATATTTTAACTAAATATCCTGGGAACAAATCATAAATAGAAGATTCCCTATGGGCCCTGGACCAGACTCTCAATTGACTTTAGACAAGTTATACAGTATTAGTATTTATTCCTTCCCACAGAGCAAGCTTCAGTTCTAATCAGGAAGTAGATGGTTATGGTCAGAATATTTATGCCACTAGTATGCTCATGGTGAAATTGTGCCAAGTAGTGCACCATTGGAGTGAGCTGAGAATTTAAAATTAAATAAAAAAGAGGTTGGTTATCTCCAAAACAAGAATGCTACAATTATACCACTATACATATCTGCAAAGTAATTCACAGATTCCAGAGGTCAGGGAGGTCACTGATAATTTCTCTCACCCGAGAGAGACTGTACAGCATCTTTGGCACTGAATAGGAGCCATCAGGGAGGAAGTTTTCAGTTCAGAGTCAAAGTATTTACTCTGGATCCTACAGCCGAATGTGAAGTATGCTCTGCAATAATTTCTTACTATCTGGGTTCTTATAGGAGGCCAAAAATCTGTGGCAGTAACTTTTGTTATTTTGGGATCTTTAGGGACATCCCTGGACAATAACTGAAAAGAAGATGTCCTATACCTCACACACAGAAATTCGTATGGAACCTGTTATCTCTGGGAACACTAATCATCCGTGTATGCAGGTAGCTTGAATAAAGGCTCTTTTTGTTTTTCTTCCAATATTATTTTGCTAAGCTAATAAAATAGCTTATTTATTTATTGCCTTTCCAAATACTCTTAGCTTTTGTTGATGTTCTAACTCACCCTCACCTTTCTCCTAACTACCCTCTACCAGGTCCAGTTTAAACATTTCCTCTTATACATTTTCATTTTCTACTTTTATATAGCAATTGTCTGACTCTCCCTACATTTTCAGAACTCCTTTTGATTCTCTTTTAAGCTTTCTACCTTCCTTCTTGAAGTATGGTTTCTAAAAACATCCACTTCTCCTTCACCAAGGTGTTGTAAACACTGAAGAACACTTTATTTCAGTTTTAATATTTACATTGCTTATTGTTCCTCATTTCTAATGGAATTTGAAGGAAGGTAAGGAATTGGATAATTATTAGTGAAATCTTGCTTTTTAATTTATTCTTCAGTCTGAAGATGGCTGCTTTTATTGTTTTTAGTACCTTCTGAATTCTTGCACAGATTCTGAGTATTTATATTTCTGCTATAAATGCAACACTACCAAACCAAATAACCCAATAGAGAAATGGGCCTCAGAACTAAACAGAGAATTCTCAACAGAGGAATATCAAATGATGGAGAAACACTTAAAGAAATGCTCGACCTCCTTAGTCATCAAGAAATGCAAATCAAAACGACACTGAGATTCCATCTTACACCCATCAGAATGGCTAAGATCAATAACTCAACTGACACCACATGCTGGCGAGGATGTGGAAAGAGAGGAACACTCCTTCATTGCTGGTGGGAATTCAAACTAGTACAACCATTTTGGAAATCTATCTGGCGCTTTCTCAGAAAAATGGGAATAGGGCTTCCTCAAGACCCAGCTATTCCACTCCTTGGAATATACCCAGAAGATGCACTACCACACAACAGGGACATATGTATTAACTTACCGTCTCATATCCCAACAGCAGTTTTCCTCTCTCTTTTCCTTCTAGTTCTTCTCCTTCCCATTTTCTCCATTGCTGTCCATTCCTCCTCCTTTTCCCTTCAGAAAATGGCAGGCCTCTCATGGATATAAACCAAACAAGGCATAACAAGGATAACATTAATATGAGGCAACCTAGTAGGAAAATGAGGACCCAAAAGCAAGCTAAATAATCAGAAACAGGCACCACTCCCTACATTAGGAGTTCCACAAAACTACCAAGTTACACATTTATAACATATGCATAGGGCCTACTTAGACCCGTGCAGGCTCCCTGATATGGTTCAGGCTTACTGACCCCATGTGAGTGCAGTTTTGTTAATTTTGTTGTTTTATTGTGGTGTCCTTATGAATGTAACATTTATATAATTACTGAGATTTTGTGGTTCTTCTTGCTATAGTTAGTTTATCGTATATATAACTAATAATATAAATGAATATGTAAAAAATTTAAGAATATTTGTGTCATCGATCAGCCACTTTGACAAATTCTGTACCACTTTTACCCCAGCATATCACGTTGACAGATCAAATTGTAGTTCAAAGGTTTTGAGGCAGGGTTAGTGTTCCAGTCCCTCCATTGGAAGTCTTGCACCATTACTAGAAGTCTCAGCTAGGGTTACTCTAATAAGTTCCTGAGAGTTTACACTGCACTAAGTTTTATTTCCTTTTCCTCATATTGTTCCCCAACTGTAGTTGTTTCTTCCAGTATTCTTATTCCTGTTCTCTTCCCCACCAGACTTCAGTCCACCCACAGTATCTTTTTTATTTCCTCTTCCCATAAAGATGTGTGGATCCCTTCTTTAGCCTCCTTGTTACTTAACCTCTCTCTCTCTCTCTCTCTCTGGGTCTCTGGATTGTAGCATGATCATTCTTTTTTCATTAAATATTTTTATTTTTACATATATATTTACATTATTAAATATACACACATGCGTGCACGCGCGCGCGCACACACACACACACACACACACACACACACACATACCTATAGTAAGGAGAATCATGACACAATCAGGAATTATATTAATGTTACATTCTTAGTGTTTTGGCTATTTGTATTTGGCAGCCTTGAAGAAAACATCTTTCCTATCTTGGTGCATCTAAAATTCTTTCTGTAAATCAATCTCCATCACATCTTGTCATTATCAACTTAAAAGGTCTATCTAGACCTAAGAACATTTTAACCCCTAAATAACTAAGTTTAATTGTAAACCTAAAATATCTATTTTTCAACCTCATCATACACTTGAGAAACAATAAAATTGATTACCTGAGTATTTCTGGAGGAGGGTTAGTAGCTTTCCAAATGAGAAGATGACTGAGACTGTTTGATACCTGAATAGTCACCCAAAACTCTCTATAATGTTGGAGCATCATCTTCAGCCTTTTGACCCAATATATCTGACAGACATATTAGTGAAGCAGGAACTATTGAGGACTTGCTTATCCTGTCTTGGCAGAGTTTGGCCACCATCTCTGACTTCATAGAATCTTGCCTTTTTCAGGCAGAATTTTGTCTGTGGTAGAAATGGCTGCATCTAAGTTTGCTCACTTTTAGGCAGAATTCTGTCTGTGGCAAAAATGAGGACATTTTGCCCGGTGGCTTGTTTGCCATATTTGAAGCTATCTCTATAAGGAAGTTCTTTGATGCTTATCATCTTCTTTGAGATAGGTTGTCTCCTTGTCAATGAATTTTTAAAATAATAAAAACATCTTTAAATGCTATATTCTGTATTTCTCTGAGGTTTTTGAAGACCTTATCTAACTATTTTACCTATCTTTCCATGGAGTCATGTCAATCTGTTATATCTAAGATGTATATTCTTGTGATAAAAGTGGACTTGTAATTAATATGACCATGATTAGATCAACTAACAATTAATTTGTTTTTTTGTTTGTTGTTGTTGTTGTTTTTATTTAATTATCCAGATTACATCTCAATTGTTATCCCATTCCTTGTATCCTCCCATTCCTCCTCTCCCTCTTGCTTTTACCCTATTTCTCTACCCTAGGTCTATAACTAAGGGAGACCTCCTCCCCTACTATATGGTCATAGGCTATCAAGTCACACCTTGGTAGCATGATTATTCTTTTTTTGTATAACTTACTTATCTAAAAAGCTTGTAACACCACTTAAAAAGTACTGGAAGTAATCCTTGTATTATAGCTGAGTTGTATGGACATATTAGAGTAGAAAAATATATAATGTGTATGAAGAATAATCATAAAATTTAATTCTATACTGTTGTACCTAAAATTAAACTTATTTTGCATCTATATGCAAAATGCTATACCAGTAGATTAAAAATAACCTTGTGAGTAATAATTAAGACATTAAGTTGAGTAGATTAACTAATCTATTTTTTTGTCCTATCATCCCTATAAATTTCTATATTCCCCTTCTTTCTTTTCAACCCCTATTTCCAAAAGTAAAAATGAAAGATGAAGAAAAAGAGAGACATCACTGAGTTAAACCTTGTTTTCATTGCTGGTTTGAATGCAAACTAGTACAGCCACTTTGGAAATCTATCTGGTGCTATCTCAGAAAACTGGGAATAAGACTTCCTTAAGACCCAGCTATTCCACTCCTTGGAATATACCCAAAAGATGCACCAGCACACAACAAGAAAATTTGTTCAACCATGTTCATAGCAGCCTCCTCTCTTTCATTATCAACAATCAAAGTCTAACAACCATGTAACAACTTATAGCACACCAAGAACAAACTTTCCTCAGTGCTTACCTTGACCACAGACAAATTTGCATTGACTATCAGTATTGTATTTAAACTTTTCTCCCTAGAATGGGTTATTTTAGTTACTTTCCTGTTGCTCTGAAGAGATACCATGCACAAGGGAAGTTACAGAAGAAAGAGTTTATTGGGGCTTCTGCCGCCAGAGTGTTAGAGTTTGTAACCATAGTGGTGGAAAAATGAGAACAGGTACATTTTCCACAGGATCAGTACCTGAGACTTGCATCTTTATCCTAAATTATCATATGTAAAGTGAGATCTTACTGGAAATGGAGTGGCTTTTGAAACCTCAAAGCCCACCCACAATGGCACACCTTCCAATACTTCCCAAGCAGTTCCACCAACAGGAGACCAAACATTGATAATATAAACCAATGAGAGTCCTTCTTATTCAAATCCCCACACTGGTGGTATGGGATATGAGGATTTAAAATGTTGGACCTACAAACGATATATTCTTCATTCACATGCTGGTGGGATCTAACAGAGGTCTGCTGAGGTTGTTTCCCACTCAAAAGGAAGTATGGTATATGCTCAGTTGTAAATGGATATTAACCATATAATGCAGGATAACCATTCTATAATCGACAGACCTAAAAAAGCTATATAACAAGGAGGAAACTAAGGAAGATGGTTAATTCTCATTCAGAAACCAGAATAGACACTGAAAGCTGTTGAAGAGAGGGAACAGAACATGAACCCTCCATAGATGTTCTCTGAAGGACTCCACCCAGCAGGGAATTGAAGCAAATGCTGGGACTCACAGCTAAACAGCCAAACTTTGGGCAGAGCTCCAGGAGTCATATGGAATAGTTGTGGATAGAAGGATCCAGAGGGGACATAAGCTGCACATGGAGACTAACAGAACCAACAAATCAGAGCAAGGGGTGATGAGGCTTGCTGAGACTGACAAACCAATAAGTCTACTGTAAAAAGATCTCTTACAGAAATGACTGCACCAACAAGACAAGAGCAATGACTATATCAATAGATATGTAAATGAAGAAGGGAGATTATCAAACAGGGTCCTACTTGCAAACAAGGAACTACCGACAACTGGTGATTACTGAGAAAGGAAGAGTTAGCCATTCCCAGGGATAAGAGTCCAAACTGTTGTCCAATACAATGTGGTTACATCTAAAATGATATATACACAAACAACAGCAAAAAGACTCAACAGGTTGTAGTAATACATTTGTATACATGTATGTGGTAATAATACTTTTAAAAAAGAAGCTATTAATTTGAGGGTGAAGGGTGGAACTTGGAAAACGTTAAAGAATGGATTGGGGCAAGGGAAGGGGTTATAGGAAGGAAATGAAAAGAAACAAGCACCTTCAAGGGCTTCTAAAAATTATATGTAATGCAAGTAATGCTCTTTGACCTCTAAGGTTCTCACCCAACCCCAACAATGCATGCCTTTTGTATCTATTTTCACCTTCCTGAAACACTTTTCTGGCTTGATCATTCTTCTAAAAGGCCTGGAGTGAACGACCATTTGGAGATAAGTCAGGCTCATGAAGGTGAGCTCAGTTTCAGAGTACCCTATACTCAAATGTAGGAACAAAAACAGGCAACAATGATACTGATGGCATGGTTCTGTGCATAAAGTAACTTTGTTCCAATCCTGAAGACTTAGGTTCAATCCTCAGCACCCACCTTTTAGATAGAGGTCACCAACAACTGCCAGTAGTTTTCTAAGCCACTCACATGCACCAGGGACACCTGCACCCCCATTTAAAAATAAAAACAAATGATGGTTTATTTTAAATCCTTAACAATATCATATTTTAGTATATGATCAGTCAAAGCATTAGGCTGTGAAAAAAATGTTGGTTTATGACATGAAATTTTGTAGAAAATACCTTTAACCATCCTGACTATACCAGTCTTAGATATTACCCTTAAAACCTTCCTGGGAGTACTTCTTCATAAATTATATCAAATTCAATAAATAGATGACTTTATAGAACATAACAGCCCCCTGAGTCCAATTCTGAAATGATTGTTTATTAATGTGGGACCATGAGCAAGAATGAACTTTAAAAGCATTTTATTCATTATGTTATGTTTGTTGTTTAGAGGCAGGGTCTCATGTACCCCATGTAGTCAAGAAAGGGCTTGAACAACAGGTTTTCTTATTTCAATCTTATAAATGCCAGAAATTATTATTATTATATTATTATTATTATTATTATTAATGTATTTATAATTAGCCTTGTCATTTCCCATCTAGCATATATTTTAGAACTATTTATTTATGAAAAATATTATTCTTTTAAAAGTGAATTAAGTTTTTCATATATATTTTTGTAGTATAATTATTTCTCTTAGTAAATGTTAACATTTTCTTAGAAAAAATTTAAAAGCAGGAAATAAGACATGATGTCAACAATTAGAATTTTAAAACATTTTATTCCTAACTTATGTACAGTCTTAGCCTATTTTATACCATAACCTTAACCTGTTTTATGGTTAATGCCATTTCTGAACATAGTGTGACTCTCTAAAATGGTTGTATCCTACTCCATCTAGTGGGCACAGAGTAACTTTCCATACTGTTATGTGTAGATAAGCTCCAAACCTGCATGTGCTGAAATTCTATAAGGAATACTTCTGCAAATATCTATCTTTTCATTCTCCAGGTACATTAATTAATTTTCTGAAATAAGTTACTAGTTTCATGCTTAATCATTAAAATTATTTGGCATGGCACATAGGTGAGTTCTCTTGTTTTAGATTTATGCTATGTTTTCTTGAGAGGCAGTGGTATCCATGAAGCATTAATATTCTGTATTAAACTCTTCAATTTTATTCGGTTGTAAAGCTTCATGAGTAACTGTGACATTGTGATGGTTATCACTCTACATCATTAAACTTCTTCACCTAAACTGCTCACCCTTTCTCTATAGTTTGTTCCTTTATCAATAATTACAGTTATCTCACAAATACATTTTATATAAGCATATCATCATCTCAGTAGTCTTACTGCAAGAGACAACTATTTACTGTATCATATGATTAAATTCCAGCCTAATACCATTTGCTTGGTTTTCTGTGCAATCATGGGTCACTAAGGTATGTCTACCCTGATCATATCTTTGATGACATCTTTTCTTCAGTATATTTGAGGCCTGCACCACCAGTAATTTTCTCAGCATAAACCCAAGTACTATTTATTGGATTTGTTTCCAATGTTAAAGGGCATTTTCATTAATTAATTAATTTACTTAATTCACATCCTAATTGCAACTTCCTCTCCCTCCTCTACTCCCAGTCACTCCTTCTCACTCACCCCCTCCACTCCCTCTTCCTTTCTCCTCAGAATAGGGGAGGTCTTCTTTGCATATCAACCCAATTTGGTCTATCAAGTTGCAGTAGAAGTAGGCACATCTTCTACTGAGACTAGAAAAGGCAGCCCAGTTAGGGATCAGGTTCCCAAAAGCAGCCAACAGAGTCAGAAACAGCACGTGTTCCCTCTGTTACCTTTACACATCTGATACATATGCATGGGTGGCCTAGGTCTTGTCCTAAGCATGCTGTTTGGTTGGTGATTAAGTCTCTGTGAGTCCTTATGGGCCTGGATTAGTTGGTTCTGATGGTTTCCTTGTTATGAGCCTGACCTCTCTGGCTTCTTCAACACTTCTTCCATCTCTTCTTTCACAACATTCCTTGAACCTTTCCCAATATTTGGCTATGGCTCTGTGCATCTGTTTCTACCAGCTACTGGGTGAAGCCTCTCAGAAGACATTTATGCTAGGCTCCAATCTGCAAGTAGATCAGAGTATCATTAATATTACCAGAGGTAGGTCTAAAGAGATGGCTCAGCCGTAAAAGGCTAGGCCCACAACAAAAACTATAAAACGTACTCTTTTTAAAAAAATACTTATTTATTGTTCATTCTGTAGGCAGTCTTCTGCCTGCATGTACACCTGCATGCCAGAAGAGGCATCATATCATTTTATAGATGGCTATGAGCCATCATGTGGTTGCTGGGGATTGAAGTAAGGGCTTCTGGAAGAGCAACCAGGGTTCCTAAACTCTGAGCCATCCCCTAAACTTATGAAAGGCATTCTTATCAATGAGAAATTTGTGAACATTTTTGGCAAGGAAGGTAAACCATTTTAACTAACCACATATAATAGAACAATACTCTTTTGTGTCTAAGCACTTGCCTAAACATATATGATGGAATAGTAGCATATAGATGCTTAAATATTAGAACATATGTGTGAGTGTGTGTGTGTGTGTGTGTGTGTGTGTGTGTGTGTGTGTACACAGATACAATGTTTAATCTATGTAAACACTTAAACATTTTGTGGACATATGTTTTTTTTTTTTAGTACCAGTATTCAATTCTTTTGGACATGTACTTAGTAGTAGGATGGAATTATAAAAAGTTATGCTTGAATAGATGTGGTAAGAATGGATTGAATCTTGTCCCTGATTAACTGGAATTGTTTTTAAATTTCTATCCATTTAGTTTTATGTTGGCTATAGGCTTGTTGTATTTTTACTACATTTATGTATGTGTCTTGTATCCCTGATCTATCCAAGAATTTTAAAATTTTTTTTTATTTAAGTAATTTATTCAGATTACATCCAATTCGTTTCCCCTCACTTATACCTTCCCATTGCCCCTCCCTCCCTCTTTCATCCTATTTCACTCCCCTAGTTCTGTGACATTAGGGGACCTTGTGGCCCACTATAAGATCACAAACTATCAGGTATCTTCCTGGTAGCCTGCTTACTCTTCCTCTGAGTGTCACCAGGTCTCTCCACCAAGAGAAAGTAGTCAATTAGGGGGCACCAGAGATCATGTCTGAATCAGTTCCTGCTCTCCACAAAATTGTGGAGAATGTGGTGTCCATTAGCTAGATCTGCATAGGGGTTCTAGGTTTACTGCATGCATTGACGTTGATTGGTAAAGTAGTTTGAGCTGACCCACTTTGGTCTAGATTCTCCAGCTTTAATGGTCTTCTTGTAGGTTTCTAGGACCCTCTGGATACTTCTATTTCCCCGATTCTTCCTTACCATTCCCACCTAGAGTAACAATAGGAAACCCCAGTATCTATCCAAATCTACAGCTAAGTGATGACTTTCAGGGAACATCTCTGTTGGGCTAGTGTTCAATAATCAGTGAGTATCTTTCTGGGTCTGGGTTAACTCACTCTGGATAACCATTTCTAGTTCCATCCATTTGCCTGCTACTTTCATGATTTCCTTGTTTTAAAGAGCTAAGTATTATTCCATAGTGTAAATATACCAACAGTTTCTTTATCCCTTCTTTGAATGAGGAACATCTAGGTTGTTTCCAGGTTCTGGCTATTAGTAATAAAGCTGCTATCAATATGGTTGAGCATATTTCCTTATTGTGTGATGGGGCATCTCTTGGGTATATGCCAAAGAATGGAATAGCTGGGTCTTGAGGTAGCCCTAGTCCAAGTTTTTGGAGGAAGTGCCAGATTGATTTCCAAAGTGGTTATTCAAGTTTGCACTCCCACCAGCAATGAAGAGGTGTTCCCCTTTCTCCATATCCTCACGAGCATGTGCTGTCACTTGAGATTTTTATCTTAGCCGTTCTGATTGGTGTAATATGGAATCTCAGAGTGGTTTTGATTTGCAATTCTCTGATGACCAAGGATGTTGAACATTTCTTTAAGTGTTTCTCAGCAATTCAATATTCCTCTGTTGAGAATTCTGTTTAGTTCTGATCTCCATTTCTTAATTGGGTTATTTGGTTTGGTGGTGTTTAACCTATTGAGCTCTTTATATATTTTGGATATTAGTCCTTTGACAGATGTAGAGTAGGTACACTGTTGACAGAGTCTTATGTCTTACAGAAGCTAGTCAGTCTCATGAGGTCTCACTTATTAATTGTTGGCTTTAAAGCCTGGGTTGCAGGAGTTCTGTTCAGGAAGTTTTCCCCTGTGCCAATGAGCTCCAGGCTCTTCCACACTATTTTTTTCTAACAAATTTAGTGTCTCTGGTTTTATGTTGAGGTCTTTAATCCGCTTGGACTTGAGTTTTCTGCATGGTGATAAATAATAATTTACTTGCAGATTTCTACAAATAGACATCCAGTTAGACCAGGACCATTTGCTGAAGATGCTTTCCATCTTCCATTGAATAGATTTGACTTCTTTGTCAAAAATCAAGTGTCCGTATATATGTGAGTTTACTTCTGGGTCTTCAGTTCCTTTCCATTGGCCAATCAGCTTATTGCTGTGCCAGTACCATACTGTTTTAATTACTGTTGCTCTAGAGTACAGCTTGAGATCAGGTAGAGAGATTCTTCCAGATGAAATTTTATTATACAGGATTGTCTTAGCTATTCTTGGTGTTTTCTTTTTCCATATGAAATTGAGAATTGATCTTTCAATATCTTTAATTGTGTAGGTATTTTGATAGGGACTGCATTGAATCTGTAAATTGCTTTTGGTAAGATGGCTGTTATTAATATGTTAATTCTGCTGATCTGTGAACAAGGGAGATCTTTCCATTTTCTGATGTCACCTTCAATCTCCTTCTTAAGAGACCTGAAGTTTCTTTTCAAACAAATCTTTCACTAGCTTGGTTAGAGTTATTCCTAGATACTTCATATTGTTTGTGACTGTTGTGAACGATGTAGTTTCCTAATTTATTTCTCAGAATGTGTTTTCCTTTGTATACAGGAAGGCTACTGACTTTTTTTTTAGTTAATTTTGTATACCACCATTTGCTGATGGTGTTTATCAGCTGTAGGAGTTCTCTAGTGCAATTTGGGATCACTTATGTATACTATCATATCATCTGCAAATAGGGATAATTTGACTTCCTATTTTCCCATTTGGATCCCCTGATCTCCTTGTGTTGTCTTATTGATCTACCTAGAACTTCAAGTACTATATTGAAGAGATATGGAGAAAGTGGGCCATCTTGTCTGATCTCTGATTTTAAAGGAGTTTCCTTGAGTATCTCTCCATTTAATTTTATTTTGGCTATTGGCTTGTAGTTTACAGCTTTATTATGTCTAGATATGTATCTTGTATCCTTTATCTCTCCCAATCCTTAAACATGAATGAATTTTGGATTTTCTCAAATGTTTTTGCTGCATCTAAGGAGATGATCATGTGTGTTTGTGTGTTTTTTTTCTTTCGGTTTGTTTATATGGTAGATTACATTGATGGATTTCCTTATATTGAACCATCCCTGCATGCCTGGAATGAAGCCTACTTAGTCATGGTGAGTGATATCTTTGATGCGTTCTTGGATAAGATTTGCAAGTATTTTATTAAGTATTTTTGCATCAATGTTCATAAGAGAAAAAGGTCTGAAAAGAAGTGGGTCTGTGTGAAGTTTGGGTATCAAGGTGACTGTGGCCTCATAGAAGTTTGGTAATGTTCCATCCATTTCCATTTGTGGAATAGCTTGAAGAGTATTGGTATTAGCTCTTCTTTGAAGGTCTGATAGAATTCTGCTCTGAAACCGTCTGGCTCTGGTTTTGTTTTGTTTTTTAACATGGGAGACTTTTAATGACAGCTTCTATTTCTAGAGAAGAAATAGGACTATTTAATTTGATTTTCTGATCTTTATTCCACTTTGACAGGTGTAAACAATCAAGAAAATTGTCCATTTCCATTGTATTTTCAAATTTTGAGGCATATAAGCCTTTGAAGCAAGACCTTATGATTCTTTGTATTTCTTAAGTGTCTATTGTTATGTCTCTTTTCCCTTTCTAATTTTGTTCATTTGGATAATGTCTCTCTGGCTTTCAGTTAGTTTAGCTAAGAATTTGTCAATCTTGTTGATTTTCTAAAAGAATTAGCTCCTGTTTTTATTGATTCTTTGACTTGATCTCTTTTTTTTCTAATGTATTGATTTCAGCCCTGAGGTATTTTTGTTTGTTTGTTTATTTGTTTCCATCTGTCTATTCCTCTAGGGTGTTTCTCCTTCTTTTAATCTAGGGCTTCCAGAAGTGTTTTTAGGCTTCCTATATGAGATGTTTCCAATTTTTTTATGAAGGCATGTAGTGCTATGAATTTCCCTTTTAGCACTGCTTTCAATGTGCCCCATAAATTTGGGTATTTTTCCTTCATTTTCATTGAATGTTAGAAAGCCCTTAATTTCTCTCTTTATTTCTTCCCTCACCCAGTTTTTATTAAGTAGTGAGTTGTTTAGTTTCCATGTGTATTTAGGCTTTTATTATTTTTGTTGTTGTTGAAGTCTAGCTTTAGTTCATGTGATCTGATAGGATACAAGGTATCATTTCAAGTTTCTTATATCTGTTAAGGCTTGCTTTTTGAAAAACTACATGATCAGTTTTGGAGAAGGTTCCATGAAGTGCTGAGAAGAAGGTATAATACTTTGCTTTTGGAAAAAAAAGTTTTGTAGATATCTGTTAGATCCACTTGAATCATGGCACTGGTTAGTATCATTATTTCTCGATTTAGTTTCTGTCTTGTTGACCTATCCTTTGGTGAAATTGGGATGTTGACGTCTTACCACTATCAATGTGTGGGGGTTGATGTGTGGTATAAGCTTTGTTAATATTTATTTTATAAATATGGATGCAATTGTATTGAGAGTGTAAATGATCAGAATTGTGATGACATCTTACTTGACTTTATCAGTGATGAGTTTGAAGTGTCTTTCCTCATCTCTTTTAATTAATTTTGGTTGAAAGTATATTCTATTAAATATTAAAAGGGCTAAACCAGCTTGCTTCCTGTGACCATTTGCTTGGAATACCTCTTTCTAGACTTTAATGCTGAGGTATGACTATTGTTGTGGCTAAGATGTGTTTCTTGAATGCAGAAGAATATTGGATCTTGTTTACACATCCATTAAGTTAGTCTGTGTCTTTTTTTTTTAGACCATTTTTTAGACCACTTATGTTGAGAGATAGTAATGACCACTGACTATTAAGTCCATTTATTTTGATGTTGGTTGCAGTAGAGTCTTTGTGTGGTTATGTTTTTGTGACAGTGTAGTTATCTATTTCCTGTATAATTTTGGTTGTTGTTTGTCACTTTTGGTTGGAGTTTTCCTTCTAGTTACTTCTGTAAGGCCGGATTTGTAGATAGGTACTGTTTGAATGTTTTTTTCTTTTTTGTCATGCAATATCTTCTTTTCTCCATGAATAGTTATTGAAAGTTTCACTAGGTATAGTAGTATGGCCTGGCATCTATAGTCTTTTAGGGTTTGCAGGACTCTACCCAGACCTTTCTGGTTTTTATGGTCTCTGCTGAGAATTCTGGTGCAATTCTGATAGGTTTGCTATTATGTTACTTGGATCCTTTCCCTTGCACTTTTAATATTTTTTCTTTGTTCTGTACATTTTTTGTTTTGATTATTGTGTGGCAGGAGGATTTTCTTTTCAAGTCTTCTCTATTTGGTGTTCTGTAGGCCTCTTGTGTTTATATGCATCTCCTTCCTTAAAATGGGAAAATTTTCTTCTATGATTTTGTTGAAAATATTTTCTGGGCCTTGGATTGAGCATCTTCTCTTTCTTCAATGCCTGTTATCCTTATGTTTCTTCTTTTCATGGTTTCCTTGATTTCTTGGATGTTTTGTGTCAGGAATTTTTCAGATTTAGCATTTTCTTTGATGGTTGTTTCAAGTTCTACCATAGTATCTTGTTCTCCCGAGATTCATTTCTCCATCTCTTGAATTATGTTAGAGAAGCTTACCTGGATATTACTTGCTTTCTTCTCTAAGTTCTCTCATTTCTGACTTTCTGCTTTCTGTGCTTTTATCATTGTTCCCATTTTAATCCTCAGATCTTGAACTGTTTTATTGATTTCCTTCATCTGATTGTATTTTCCTGAATTTCTTCCAGTGCCTCTCTATAGACACCTCTAATGTCTTCAATCTGTTGGGCCACATCTTCCTGCATTTGTTTATGGATTTTATTCATTTCCTCAATTATCATCTTCATTACTATGGATCTGAGGTCATTGTCTTGTATTTAAATTGTGTTTGAGTTCTCCTAGTTGATTTCTTTGGGATAGTTAGGATCCATAGATGCCATATTCTTTAAGTTTTGTTGTTTAGGTTTATTACACTGGCCTCTAGTCATCTTGCTGCCTCTGATGTTGGGCAGTAGTTTCTGGTGTCCTTTTGTGGATCCAGCAGGTGACCTGATTTTAGCTCCATAGGACTTGACTCCACACCCTGAGCTCTCCACTGGGCCACAGAGGCTGGTTCTGATGTGCTGTTGTCCAAGACTCAATTTGAGGTAGTATAGATGAAGCCGGTTATCTTGCCTTTGCTTGGGTTTGAAAACTTTATGCTAGGGACCTGGGGCTTAGGCGGCCTAGGCTCAGTCCTCATTAGAGTGCAGGAACCCCTTCTGGCTTGTGTGGGTTTCCAAGGATTCTGCCTGCTCTGTCCAGGCTATGAGAGCTGATACTGCCCTCTTGCTTGTGGGAGTTGGCTGGGCTTCTGCATCAATCCTTTCAGGCTGGATCAGTCCTGTATTAGTGTGTGGGCACTTATTCTGGGTTTTGGCAATTGGTCAGACTCTGCCAGAACTTGCAGAAATGTCTCTCTGGGTTTGGGCAGGTGACTAGTTTTCTGCTCCATTCCTTCTAGCTAGGTCAGACCCTCTTGAGAGCTTGGGAGCCCCTAATGAGCTGTGGTGGCCATCTAGGCATCTGTCCCCTCTGTTCAGGCCATAGCAGTTCCAGCCCAGTGTACTGGGGCTGGGATGGTAGTTTCTGCCTAATCCATTGAGACTCTATGGCTGTACATCAATCAACCTGAGTGTGAGGCATTTGAACATGGATGGAGGGCATGTCCATAGCTGCCTGGGCCCTCATGTCAGCCCGGGTCCTTCTGTGCATTGGTAGGCCCAGATCCACACTCTCCAACCCTCCTGGGCCAGCTAGCCCAAAGATTGGTGAGTGGGACAGAGAGCACAGTACTTAGCTGCTCTGGGCTTGGATTTTGTGCCAGGTTGGTCTCCTGCCCTGAGGATTCCTCAGGATTCATGGGTCAGTCTGAGGTCAGAACCAGCCTTTTTCTTGTATTTTTCCCAGGCCTGCTGTTCCAGGTTGGAGTTACACTGCCCACAGTTCTGTCTCAGATACTGAGTCACTGATATAGCACATTGCAGCTGCTCACTGGCAGGTATGGGTCCAGACTCTGGGGACTGGGCACCCCATCCTCTGTGGGCCACTGGGGTCTCCCAAGACCAGACCCACCTATGCGCTGCACTTTGTGACCCCCTCTCACCTAGGGCTTTTCAGGATTTGAGGTGTATAGCTCCCAGCCTGGTCCCTAGTCTCAGTCCTGCATACCAGCTGTCATGTGTGTTCAGTGTCATCTTGGATCTATCCAAGACTTTTAACATGAATGAGTTTTGGATTTTGTCAAATACTTTTTGGCAACTAAGGAGATGATCATGTGGTTTTATTCTTTCAGTTTGTTTATATGCTGCATTACATTGATGAATTTCCATATACTGAACCATCCCTGCATGCCTCAGATGAAGCCTACTTGGTCATGGTGGATGATATTTTGATATGTTCATGGATTTGGTTTGCAAGTATTTTATTGAGTATTTTTGCATCAATATTCATAAGGGAAATTAGTCTGAAATTCTCTTTCTTTATTAGGTCTTTTGGTGGTTTTGGTACCAAGGTGACTGTGTCTTCATAGAATGAGTATAATGTTTCTATTTTTTCGAATAGTTTGAAGAGTATTTTTCACTTCTACTTTGTTGGTTGAGATAATGTCTTTCTGCCTTTTGGTTAGTTTGGCTAAGCATTTATTTATTTGTTGATTTGTCAATGAACCAGCTTTGGTTTCATTGATTCTTTGAAATTTTCTCTTTGTTTCTAATTTGTTGATTTTTATCCCTGAGTTTGCTTATTTCCAGCTGTCTACTCCTCTTGGGTGTGTCTGTTACTTTCTTTTTTTTTTTTACTCGTAGGGCTTTCTGACATGCCATTATGTTGCTTGTATATGATGTCTCAATTTCCTTATGAAGGCCCTTAGTATGATGGAGTTTCATCTTACAACTGCTTCCATTGTGAAATCCTAGTTAGAGTAATACAACAACTAAAGGAGATCAAGGGGATACATATTGGAAAGGAAGAAATCAATGTGTCACTACTCATGTATAGTATGATAGTATATATATATGTGAACCCCTTCCCTTGCCACAGAGGAAGAGGATGCAGGCAGTCCTGATGAAATATGATAGGCTGGGGACAATTGGTAGGTGAGAAGGTCTCCTGCTCTCTAATGACTATTGGAAGGGAATGGGGGGAGCAGGGAATGAGGGAGTTATTGAGAGAAAATGAGGGAGGGCCTAGTGAATACATTTTTAAAAATAAATTTAAAAATTTAAAAACTAATTAAAATAAAATAAAAAAGTTATGCTCATATTAACTTTGTAAGAAAGCATCCAAATTCCTTCCTTGTGGTTCATGGGCCACAAGTTTTCATTCCCACCAGAAATGTATTTGTGTTATAATTCATCTACAGCACACCAATGTTTAGATTTTTTTTATGTTATATCCACCCGAGCAGAATCAATATCTTCCTGTGGTTTAATTTCTCTAGCATAATGATATCAAGACTACAGTAAATATAATTGTCTTTCAAAGCATAATTTTAATGAAATGTATACATTTTCTTAGCACTATTTGAAGTGATAGATTACACTAAAATTAAACATGATCATTTATTAGGTATTATCCTCAGAATAAGTGGTTTCTCGTATATTGGAATTCTATTACTGTGGATACCATATGACTAACTTATATACCACAATATTTTCAATAAATAAATAGTGACATAATAAGATTTAAGTGTATTATTTCTAAGCTAATTCATAAATCTAACACTCTATACCTTTATGTATCTTTCAGATGTCACATTATTACAATAATTTTGTTAACTACAGAATTCCCAAAACCTTAAAACACCAACTGTTTGAAGCCTTCCATATAGTGTTTTCACCTTCTAGGCCATTTTCAGTTACTTTTCTATTTAGTTACTTTTCCATTGCTGTGATAAAAACATTTTGATTACAGTAACTTAGAGAATAAAAAGGTCTAAAAGGCTTAGAAACCATGATGCAAGGTTGAAGCAATGATTGCAAGACCAGGAAGCTGAAGACACGCATGTTAAATAAAATTTAGGTAGCAAAGAAAATGAATTGGGATATGGCTTTAAAACCTTAAAGCCTGCCCCTGATGACGTATTTCCTCCAGCAAAGCCACCCATAATGCTATCGCCTGCATGTCAAACACCTGAGTCTATGGGGAATATTTTAATCTAACCACCATACTTTATGAAAGTTTCTTTAGCCCAGGAATAAACCTTTGATACAGCTTCCACTTTGGCCAATGTTCCCAACTGTTACTATTACTATAAGGTATAAAAGAATAAAAATTTATATTTATCATTCACACAAAGCCTTTAATATAAAAGCTTAATTTTCAAGGACTAAACATTCTTAGGGTATATTTTTCAGATGGATATACACAAATTACATGATACATTACTTAATAAAATAAAGAATATCCTGGTTGAAAAAGATATGAAGAGTGATTTAATGAAGCCAATCATGATGCTAGGATTATGTTACCAAGTTTCTAGCAGGTAGGATTCTAAGCCTCTGCCCTAATAGCTCTAGTTATAAGTAATTCAGTTTTAATGTACTGCAAAACACAGAACCATTTGTTAGCTTAAGTTGGCACTGATAATAGATGCTTTCTCAATATTGTCTTTAAAAGCTTCTTATCCTCATTAGGGGAGGAAATTAATAATACAAGAGTAGTTAAGGCTACCCAAACAGACATTCCATGCTATCAAATAGATCTGATCACAACAACAGCTATAGTAGAGAATAATGACTGTGTTCTATCTTCTTTATTGGGGACTATTCCTATTAGCTATTATTATCAGCTAAACTTTATTCACAACTGCTGAATAATAAATGCCTATGGCAGTCATTATAAATATGCCGAGGCTTATGAAGTGAGTATCTGATAGTTTTAACTGCCCGTTAAGCTCCTCTGGCTGTGACCAATCATTAAACATTCAGTATGCCTTTCCTTATTATAATAAAAAATAATAATTAAAATGTTTGGCTTCTGTACCTTGGAACTGAGTTTGTATTGTGTACTTTGGACACAGGTATAAATGATGCCACCTTTTAGTAGTCCAAACACAGATAAGTGTTTATTCAAAATGTAACTTTGTGTTTATAATCATGCATGTATTCAGAAAAATGTTGTAAACAAATCCATTAGTTGACAGCATGAAGGAATGGGCAAAAGTAGGATATTTGGTTTCAAAATAGAGCTTGCATTCTGTTTTCTACACTCAATTCCCAAAGAAGAAAATTATGTGGCATTCTGAGACTGTTATTTTCTTACAGAAACATTAATACAACTTGGCAGAATAGTGACCAGCATGAAATAAGGCAATAGATATGTAAATATTCTTTCAGTATGTTTCATTAGAAAATCTTGAATTTAAATATGAGCTCTAGAGACTCATATGTGTCAAACACTTCTCTCATATAGTAGAGACGGGGCTATGAATGCAGTTGAGCAGTTGACCATGTGACAGTCATGTGCAAGGTCATAGGCTCAATCTTAGGACTGGCAAAAGAAAAGGAAGGCATGATATCATATATAGTATATATGGTATTTAGATATCTATTTAGATATTATATTTTTAATTTTCTGAGGAAATATAAAGCTTTCTCAAAGTATTGTTTTTGAACTTTCAAATGATATACAGTTTATAACATCTCACAGAGTATAAATAAATTTGAATTTTTATTTTGAGAAAAATTATAAAGGTATATTTTCTGTTGCACTTGGTTTCAGGAATATTCCAATGGTTGAAATGACTTAAGTAGTGTATTTATTCTTTCTTCTTTTTTTCCCATTACTTTGGTGTTTGTTTTATATCATACTACTCACAAAATCGTAGTCTCCAGCAATGACATTGTATGACTGCTACTGGTTGTTACCTTTGGGTGAGTTATCAAGGTAGTCTCCTTTGTGATTTCAGCTGCCCTCTCTCATGCAGGTACCCTTTACAGGAGACAATGAATGGCAAAACACAAATGACTTCCTGTTGATCAGGAGAACTGATAATTTCAGAAACTCTGTGGACCAGACAACATCACATTAATGGTTTGAAATTATCGTAATTGCTGTCATTACAAATGTTGCACACCAAGTTCTTTTCTTTCCAGTGATGCTATCTTGATGAATACCCTCATCTATCTGTAAGGGAATTAGCTGGGCAGCTAGGATCAAGATGATATTCCTCACTGTCTATTTATTGGTATTGCTTTTCCTTTCATATAAACCAGCTTTATTCCGTATGACCTATAACTCAAAAAAATGCTGACTTCCGGCACAGAACTCCAAGCAGATGGAAGCACAAACATAGGTTCCTTCAAATTTACTGGTTAGTCATGTCCTTTGATGCCCTTTGCCTAACAAACATATGTAGTTTGCTAATATAATGTACAATTCAGATCAAAGAATAAAATTATGAAAAACACTCTTAACACAGGCAGTACATTAAAATATCAATAAATGTCAATTGATGCTACTACTATATGCTTTATAAATTTAATTTTGTATCAGTCAACTCTGTAACGTTAGTGAATGAAAGATGTAACACTAATTTCCTTCATTGCAACCAGTCTAGAACAAAGTGTCTGGCTATCACTTAACCTTAACAACCCTTTTTTCATTTGCTGGTCTTCAAATAATATCTAAACCTTCTAGAATTAAAAGTTCCAATATTTATTTTATAGAAACATTTATCAATAGCCATAGAAGAATCAGCTCATACAGTCTTTCAAATTTTCTTCAAAGAGGCATGCATATACTTAACTCACTGAGTATTAATTTCTACCATCTCCAACTATAGAGGACAACACATTCTTGTACCATAGAATATTCTTAAACTTAAGTGAATAATTTTTGTTGTAAAATGATATGTAACACAAGACACTAAGACCAGTGAATTGGAGTCTAAATGTGAATGTCAGTGTTGTTCAGAGGTAGAAGCATAGCTTCTTGATTTTTGCTATGTGTAATCACATCACCAACTTTGAGCAAGACTTCTTTAATGGTATGTGGACTTTCACTTTGAGTCTTCACTTCAATAAATGAAAAATATAAAAGTCTTCTCTTTTATACTACAGGGATACTTATCATATGTGCTCTAGTAAGGATTTAAGATTAGCATAGATAAAATAATAGATGTCAGTCAGTCATAGTGGCCCATGCCTTTAACATATTTAGAATGCAGGGGAAGTTTGTCATTAGGTTTTATATTTGATGTTATGCTATATCATATGTTATAGGAATCTAGAAACTTGAAAAGCATGGATCCTAGACCTTTTTGATCTAATTTTAGGGTCTACCAGAATTACAGAATAACAAACTTGTACAAAGGGTGGGGTAAGAAAAGTATGCTTTTCCTTCACCTAGTGTGGTTTTTAGAAGGGGCAGAGAAATTTTGCAGAACTCATGTGCTTTAAGGTTATGACTGCATATGGACTGAGCCACCCAAAGGTGTCTCTCACACACAGAGTTATCTGAACCACTTACTACTCGAAAAGCTACTTAAGCCAAAAAGAAACAGAAAAACATGACATTAAAGAATTCAAGATGTAAATATTTTATTTCCTCAGATAAATGGATGAGATGCAAGCCACACCAAAATTTTGTGAACACATGGCTTGGGATGAGGCCAGAGATTCTTTGGCCTAGGCCTGGAAACTTGTAGTTTCCTTACAATCTAATCTTTTTCAAACCCAGACCGTGAAGGCTTCATCTTGCAAACTCCACCTGCTAAGCTAGGCCTAGAATGTTTTCAGCCTCAACATATTGATGAATAAGCTCTGCCTTTCTGAACTATTTATGCCTGCATCAACTCAGCTGTTCTAGTTCAACACTTTTCTCTAAGCTGAGTGATTCAAACTGGCTTTGGTCTACATCCCACTGAGTTGTTCTGCTTGGAAAAAACTGCCTCTGAATGTCATCAACTGAACATCAAGAACTCAACTCACTCCACTGAACTGCAGAGAACTACACTGTACTCCCAAACTCTACTGTTCTCTTTCAGCAAACTCTCATGTTCTTTGTCTGTGTGCTGATCTTAAGTAGCTTCTCTTTCTTATCTTTTCTCTTGAGAGTTGGGCATATCCTATCTCTGACTCAATCTGCCAAATCTTTCTCTGATTTGTCACTTTGTCTGTTCCTCAATTCAATATCATTGTTTTGAATTAAAGGTATGTACTAAATTCTAGCCAGAGAGTTGGTGCATCAGTCTTTTCACCACCCCTCATTCCCGGGCTCTGATTGGCTGGCTCTGTTAGTCTTCACCCATCTCCTAGTATGCTCAATATTAGGCTCATAGCAGGCCCAACATGGTCATTCCTCTAAGATGATAAAAGTACAATTCATAATCTTTTTTCCCTTTAATAATCCAGAGCTAAACATACAATGGCAGGATATAAGTTAATAGATGAGAATAAATAAATGAAAAATTAGCTGTTGAACAAAAGTTCAACCTGCTGTTCTTGTTATGTACCTGTGTTCAGTCCTTGGCACCTACGTTGTATCTCAGAACTATCTTTGTTTCTAATTGCAGTGACTTGAATGCCACTTTATCTAGCCTTTGCAAACACAGGAACCCAGGAGTTGTACATACAGATCCAGAGGCAAAAAACATACAAAAGATAAAAGTAAGTAAATTATTAAAATAAATAAGTAAAATGAACTATTGGCATATGATAGTCTGTATTATTCAGACCAGTAGACACTTGAGGAGGAAGAAACAATCTTTGCAGGAATTGTGATGATTGGAAAATTTATACTGAATTAAGTGCACCATAACTATGCCTTATTTCAGAGTACTTAGAGTTTAAATCTTTTTTGACTTTTTTTTTTTACATTTATACTTTGTACTGAAAATAGACTTCTTTCCATTTAATATAACCTGATTATGGTTTCTCCTCTCTGAACTCATAGAAGTTCTGCCCCAAATCTCCTTTCACCTGGATCATTTTCAATCTCTCATTAGAAATCAAACAGACTTCTAAAAAAGAGCTAAAAATAAAATTAAATAAAATGTAGTAAGGTAAAACAAAAACTAACACACAATAATTATATAAAATACACAAACAGAAAGAAAATAATTCAAGAAGAGTCTTAAGATTTTAAAAAAAAAATTTAAGTTTGTTCACTCAGGAGTCCCACAAAAACACTCAACTGAAAATTTCCTCTTCTAAAGGATTCTCTACTCCCTAAGGGTAGGGATTTGATGGAGGCCTCCCATGGAAGATTGAGTGTTCCAAGGCCTCTCATTCTCTGATTAATGTCTGACTGTGGGTGTAAAGAGAATCTCTTTTACACTGTATGGGAGCATCTCCTATCAGTTAAAAGCTAATTGTGTATTGTATTAGCTGAAAGAGGAAGTGGGAGATGGTGTTTCAATGAGAGAGTGAGATGAACTCTGGGATAGTCAGAGGGAGATTCTTCTCAGACTCTGAGAAAGAGGTATGCATGAAAGTGAGAAGAGATAACCACCCATGTGGCATATATAGAATATAATAAACAGGTAAAATAAGTTATAAGCTAGTGAGGAATCAAGCTAAAGTTTATAACCTAGGAATTTATTCATAAATACTAAAGTCTCAGATTTAGAGTCATTATTTTCTTGAGGCTTGCTCCTTTTATGTGACATAACTATAGACACTTTTACTTCAGACCCATCCATCACATCATCTCAGCCCATTACTGATGTAAAATTATCTCTACACAAGGTCAGATTGGCCACAAACTATGTTTATGTCCAATGAGAAACTCTGTAGCCTTGTTGTTCCCAGAGACTCCCCAACCACAAGCCTAGCTGCCCCTCCACAACTGCCAAGTACAATTTCAATGTCAGCTAGAACTTCTTGTTAGCAAAATAACTTGAGTCAGATCTGATCATCCTGTTCCACCATCTGCCCCCTTGTATGAGCTAATTTCAGTTTTCACTTTTACATATGCAAAACAATTTTTTTTGATCCCAAACTGGCCACCTCCCTGAGCACAGAAAATAAAGCTTTCATTTTAAGCTTCTGTGTCTGAAGTGAGTTTTCTTGACTTCCTCCCCAAACCCAACATTTGGTGACTTAGCCAGGAAGCAGAGTGCTCACACCTGTTTGGGGATCCCTATCTGTAAGTCTGAAAGACTAAAAGAGGAGAGCTGGACAGTTCAAATCCCCTAAGGTTAGAGGAGGTCTGGAGACATCCAACCTCCTCTCTTGGGGAACACCTGAAATCTGTTCAGCAGTATATCGTCCAATGTCTGGAGACTGTTTTATTCTTTTCTTGCTCATCTGATCATTTGTCTGTGTTTTGGTCATTATGTCATACTTTGTTTCTATGTATGTAATATTACTATGTCTATAAACTTTTAAAAATGTTGTTTTATATTTTATTTTCTAAGAAAATGTCCAAACTTCACCTGCTGGCTGTTAGTTCTAACTCATTTCAAGATTCTCAGAAAAATGAGTCAGCAAACACTGATATAATAGCTCTGCCCTTAGAGCCTGGCACTTGCATCTGGTATCCTCCTGCCTAGATCAAAGTGGCAACAAGTGCAGTGCTGCCTGAACTCCCAAATGATGTGATCTCCGTTCTGGCAAGCCCAGAGCGTTGACATGGTTTATGCAGGGTCACTACCCACAGTGAGGAGAATAGGTAGTTGCGCAGTGGGAGCTAGTATGGCAGGTTTTTTCCAGGACTTGGTGTTAAGTGGTGACCAGATGAGGCCACCGATAAGGTCTCTTTCAGTCCTAGTCAATCTTTGGACTCCTTGGTGTTGTGCTACAAAACACTTGCAACAGGGGTATAAGTGTAGAAACATCCTGGGCAGGATACAAAATTAAGAGAGCCCTAGTTTCTCTATTACCTTCCACATGTTCTGTCTTTAGCATTTAACATTTATGTGTAAGATCCATTTAAAGTTATGCTATAAAAGAATAAATTAGTGAGAACTATAAAATGTTAACTGAGAAGGCAAGAAGATGTTCCTCCCTTCGAACTACATCTGGAAAAAGTAAGAAAAATTTTGTCTATTTTACTAAATGTTTTGTGTCTGACTGGTCTTAAATGTATGAATTTACTGTGTTCATGTATCTTGGTTTTAGAATATTGGCTTATAAATTATTGGTTATTTGGTATGGTTAAAATTATTAACATCTGTAACAAAAAGTTACCTTAAGTTCATAATTTAGGGTGGAAGCCATTCTTTTTTGAAAAAATTTTAATTATCTTTCTTTTTAACATATACATTTATAATTTTATGCATGAGTAAAATAAACTACATATAGCAGGAAGAACAATGAGACAATCAGGAATTATATAAATGTTACATTCATAGTGATTTGGCCATTTGTATTTGGCAAACTGGAAGCAGATATCTTTCCTATCTTGTTGGGTCTAAATTTCTGAATGGAGATTAATATCTATCATATCTCATCTCTATTAACTTAAAATATTTATCTTGATCTAAAAACATCTTAACCCCTAACCTACTAAGTTTAATTGAAAGCCTAAACTATCTGGTCTTCAAACCCATCAGAGACTTGAGACAGGATAAAACTTAAATACCTGAGTGAACCTGGAGTGCAGATTAGTAGCTTCCAAAATGAAAAAGATGACTGAGACAATTTACTGCCTGAACAGTCACGCAACATTCTCTATAATGTTGGAGCATCATCTTCAGCCTTCTGGCACAATATATCTGACAGACATTGGTATACTATATGTTACATTTTAATTTTTTTAATTTTTAAAAAGATTTTTTATTTTTTACATATGCATTTATATTATTATACGTATATACAATAAACTACCTATAGCAATAAGAACCATGACACAATCAGGAATTATTTAAATGTTACATTCTAGTGTTTTTGGCTATTTGTATTTGGCAGCCTTGAAGAAAACATCTTTCCTATCCTGGTGCATCTAAAATTCTGAATGTAAATCAATATCTATTATATCTTATCTTTATCTATTTAAAACATCTATATAGACCTAAACAACACTTAACCTCTAAACAATTAAGCTTAATTGTAGAAATAAACTATCTAGTCTTCAACCCCATCAGAGACTTGAGAAGGAATAAAATTGATTACCTGAGTATTCCAGGAGTGCAGGTTAGTAGCTTTCCAAATGAAAAGATGACAGAGACAGCTTGATACCTGAACAGTCACCTAAAATTCTCTATAATGTTGGAGCATCATCTTCAGCCTTCTGTCCCAATATATCTGACAGACATGTTTGTGAGGCAGGAACTACTGAGGACTTGCTTACCCTGTCTTGGCAGGGTTTGGCCATCAACTCTGCCTCCATCCAAGCTTGCCCTTTTTTACGCAAAATTCTGTTTGTGGTAGAAATGAAATGTTTTCCCCAGTGACAGGTTTGTCACATTTGAAGCCATCTTCACAAGGAGGTTCTTTGATGCTCATCATCATCTTTGAGGTAGGCTGGGTGTTTCCAGGAGTTAACCTCTCTCATTATCAGTGAATCTTTAAAACAATAAAATCATTTTTAAAGGCCGTATTCTGTATTTCTCTGAGGTTTTTGAAGACCTTCTCTAACTATCCTACCTTATCTTTCTAGAGAATCATATCTATCTGTTGCACCTAAGATGTATAAATTCCTATTCTAATATGAGGGATTTTACCCATATAACTCAATTATAATACAAGGTCTATTTCCAATAATTTGAAAGTGATATTGCAGGCTGTTTAATATAAATAATGTATACAAGTTAATAGTTGATAAAAATCATGGTCATATCAATTATTAGTCTATTTTTATCACAAGGGTTGAAGGCATTCTGAACAACAAATAGCATGTGCCAACAAAGAAAACAGGTCTCCATAGTACTTTTTAAACTAGGATAATATTTTTATATAATTTCTGATTTGTGTTAAAAATCAGACATAAAGGATAAGATTTAAAGCTATGTTTTATAATGTGGTATTAGAGCTGCACTTCCACAGGTTTACTTACAAGCACTTTTCTTGCTGGCAGCCCAACTTTGTAACATGAAAATGATTCACTTGATATTGATTTTAGAGATACTGTATTGTTTACACTGATAAAATTTAGTTTTATCTTATAAAAATATGGTTATGCTATATGACTTCACTCTTCAAAAGGTACCTTATTGCAAAAGCAGCCTTTCAAAAATGTTTAAATATAAGACTGTGGGACATTTAAATATTTATCAAATATTTTGTAATAATGTCTTTATTGGCATATGATCTTGATAAATAGACACACTAAAAATGCCATGACTATCTCTAAATCTAGTTCCTTTTTATGATAAAATGCTCCTTTTGTATGGTTACTAATTATATTAATTTGTCTTGGGGAAAAAACTTTTGTTCAAGGGAATCACCTTCTTATGTTTTGTTACCTGTAAATCTGAGCCACCCTTGGTTTGATGATCTAGGCAGTTATGTATTATATACTATGCCTATAAGATGACCTGGGAACAGATTAAGTCCCACCTCCTTGGGCACTGAAAAAATTCTGAGTTAGTCATAAACATTCAGTCTTTACATTAACAAATTACAGCTATTAGTTCAGCTTAACTGTAGACCACCTTAGCCTCTATGGTTGCAAATAGATTATACCATTTTCTCATTCCTTTGTCTCAGGATAACTTTTGGTATATTATCTTCAATTTAGAAATAAATCTGGGAATTTTTCTCATTTTTTTCTTGTCATTCCAATTACCATCTGAGGACTGAAAAATGCTCTACATGCCACACAACAAAATCTATTGACCCTCTAAGAAAAATTAGTTCATATAGAGCCACTATGACGTTATAAATTATAACCACAGAAACTTTCCCTGAAGGCATTTCTTGGGCCTAATAACAATTTGCACTCTATTAAAAGTTGACAATACACTTCTTTGGACATAAAAATATATCCAGGTTGGCTTGGATGTTTTCTTTCTGTCTAATGCTGTTGAAACCATAAAACTACCAGCTCAAGAACAAGCTGTCAGGCTTTGAAAACATATGCCCTTAATAAGACTGTTAAAAATCGCACTGGGGTTTGATAAAAAATGATTATAAAAAATAATTCTGTTCTGTGATGGTTTATCAATAATGACTAAACTTATGACCAAGAAAAGACAAAACCATGTGTCTGGGGGTAAAAATTATCCGATACGTATTTTAGAACAAAGTGCATCCACCCCTGCCAACTGAATTCTGAATTTAAACAAACAAGCAAACAAGCAAACAAACAACACTCTAACTATTCAGTCAGGATGTAAAACTCCTCCTGAGGGGGATGGGTGGGTGAAAGTCACTGGCTCTTAAGGTTTATTCAAGCTAGCAAAGACAGATTTATAAATATATATTTAACCTCCTTGTTTTTACTAGCAATATTAAGAAATAACTATTTGTTTTATAAGCTGGATCACAGAGGGAACTGTTATATTCTATAGTGATATGCCATGCAGGGGTCAGGTAATCTCTGTATTCAGGGATCTTGATGCTGAAGGGGCTTCAGTTCTGAGGTTGTCATTTGTTATGGATTGTTGAAGATAATTTAGACATGCAGCTTGTTGGTTGCATCATGAATGATGGTATTCTTTAAAATATACTTGATTGTGCTTATGGTCATGATTTATTACCAGGATGTCTTTTAATTGGCCTTCAATATTTGTTTCAAAACTAAATAACCAAAATATTGCATATTGTTAAGGATAACTAGGAGATATAAGTTGATGGTCAGTCATATCAGGAAGTCAGTTGTCTGATAATAAAGAGGCAGGAAAGATTATTTTCAAGTAAGTAACATATAAAAATGTTAATGCTAAATTTCAGCCTGCCACCAGTCTCTTTAAATACAAATTAAAGTAGATATTAAAGATTACATCTTCTTATATGTTGATTTTGGATCTTCATATACTCAGGCTACACATGCAGAAAAATAATGGGACAAGAAAAAAACAAAAAAACAAAAAAACCACTTCTCCCTATTAAGGGAAAAGCTTATAAAATCTCAGGGGAAATGTGTGACTACAAACTTGCTGTTTCTGGCTATGTTGTCTCAGTATAATGCATTCATTACTGCTGGAACGTATTGAGCTTATATGCTTAATCTTCCTTTGCTACCTGAAAAAGGAATAATATTCTTATTTATATCATTACTTTTTAGGACTTGGATACCACTGTTTATGATTATATTAGGCAGAGATGGTTACATAACAATCTGAATATGAATGTTCAGGCCTTATATGACAAAATGTTAACTGTTGTAATATGTAAAAATATAAAGGCCAACCAACAGATCTGGTATAAAAAGATTAAAAGGCAGAAAGATAAAAAGATGAAGAAAGAGAATGAGTTAAAAGTGACACAGAGAGAAAAATAAGAGAGAAACCCAGGAGAGAGCAGAAAAAGAGAATGATGCCCTATTTCCAAGATGGGGTGGATTTTTTTTTCAATGGATTACGGATAATTGTAGCCATTTACAATTAAGATTAATTGCAAGTTGTTAGTGGT
>OU015751.1:107835460-107912545 GCA_907169655.1 Acomys percivali
TCTTCTTCTTCTTCTTCTTCTTCTTCTTCTTCTTCTTCTTCTTCTTCCTCTTCCTCTTCCTCTTCCTCCTCCTCCTTCTCCTCCTCTTCCTCCTACTCTTCTCTTCCTTTTTCTCTTTCTTTTTCTCCTTGGTATGAATGCTGGAGGAAATGAGGTTGAACACTAAATATAATTGTATGCTAAAAAGTAAACTAATGACGAATTGAAACTCAGGCAGGAAAGGGATTTTGAAGTTTGTTGCTAATAACCTCGTCAGTCTGGCCAACACTGCTTCTGAATTTCATCTCATATTCTAATACCCCTGAGTACATTAATGAACCGATATGTCAGGATTTTGATGAAAAAAGTCACACTTATTGCCAAGTTAACTAAACTCTTAGTGGTATTATAAAGGATTCAGCTTATTCATAAAATACTTGGAGTGTGTTCTAATATTCATCAATTATTTTGAAGCTTTCTGTCTACGTAGGTCAAAATATTTGTGATGTCCAAATGATGTAGCATTTTTCTCTGGGTGTTTGTTTGGCTGATTTCCATAGATTATATGATTTTGTGACAATACTTATTTTCCCTATACCTCTACTTTTATTAACAGCCTAGGTGTAAAAAGACTAGCTATGCCATTTCATTCTACATTCGTTGGCAATAATCATTGTTTTAAACTCCTTTTTCAGAGGCTGGTGAAAATAGTCAATCAGTAAATAGTTTGCCTTGAAAGCATAGTACTTGAGTTTGATATACAGAACATACATTTAAAAATGTGTTAGGCAAAGTAGCTCATACTTGTAATCCAAGTATGGAGGATAAAAATCAGGAAGCTTTAAGTGTAATAGGTGATGTCCAAGCCAATGGAAAAATTTGCCTTCAAAAAAGACAAATGGCTCCTGAGTTAGCACACCCAGGTTAATCATCTGCCCATAGCCCATGTAGAAATAGTCATATACAAGGGTGCTAACATATTTGTGAACTTGTAGGCATATGAACATGTGCACACATGGCAAAATAAAAGTCATGTTCTCCCAATGATATGTTGAAACTCAAGTCAGTTATGTTATATCCAATCTAACGACTACCACATTCCCACTTCCAAAGCACTATTATATCTTGTTTAATTTATCTTTTGAATAATTTCAGCCCCATCCTTGATTTTATCAATGTTTAAAACTGAAATCATAAGAGTTCCCAGAGAATAATTATCAATCAAATATTACATCATTCTCTACACATCTTTATAATTAATTAAAATACTTGCAGTGATTCACAAGGTAGAGACAGTGCCAAAATATTAGGGTGACAATATAGAAAGAAGTTATACTAACAATGTGATAAAGACCATCCAAATAACTTACTGTTTCCTTTTTAGTTTTGATTTTCACAAAACTTTGAACAGCATATTAGTGATTCCATTTTATGAAGTACAAGTCACTTATTTAAAAATGACACACTTGGAAACATATTGCCAGAAATTTTAGAATATTGCTATCCTGGATCTATGAATCACACAAGCTTGCTGCCTTACAAAACATCTTTAAAGTGTTTTTAATCCCTAAATGCATGAACTAGGCTTTCTGCTTTTATATTACTTTGATTTAAATATTAATATGAAATTGTATTGGCCATGAACCATCAACAACAGAATTATCTGAACGTGGTTTTGACCCCAGCCTATTATATACATTTTTTGTATATTTAATTTTTTATTTTAAGGGGACAGGAAAATGTTTATTTGGCTTATACTTCTATAATTAAAGGCAATGAGGGCAGGAACCCCCACAGGGCAGGAAAACTGCAAACCAATAAAATCTGAGTGATTTACACAACCAAGTTCATCTGTCAGCAAGAAGTACAACCTCAGCCACTTCTGGAACACAGGATATGTGCACAGACCTTGAGGAAACACCTCCCAGAAGATTTGACCTCAGTGATGCTGGTCTCTTCTTAATCATTGTTAATTTCCTAGTTCCTGCTACCCAGCATCAATTGATCCAGTCACACAATGGTTTTACTTAGGTACTGCTGATCTCTTGTTAATCACAGCTAAATCTTCAACCCCTTCTGAGTAGAACAACAAATTCTTAATTCAAAAGAACAAGGAGCTCTAATAGAATTTCAAATTTTCACTCTGAGACATCACAATCCAAGCCTCAATCATTTGCCCTGCTCAGCATTCTTATCTCTGAGCAAGCTCCTATAAAATACCTCACTGAGCTGTGAATACTCGATATCTTTTCCAGCCCAAAGTTACAAAATCCTTCAACTATCCTGCCTATAAAAATGGTCAGGTCTATCAAAAAAGGCCCTATTATGCTGGTGCTAACTTGTCTTAGTTATGGTTAATAAGAAAGAAATTGAAGAAGATATTCAAAGATCAAAATACCTCTATGTTCATGGACCAGTAGAATTAACATAGTGAAAATTAACCAACCTACCAAAAGAAATCAACACATTCAATGCACTCCCCTTCAAAGTTAGAACACAATTCTTTAAGGTCCTTAAAAAGAGAATTCTTAGGTTCACATGAAAAAAAAAGAAAGCTTAACAAAATCCAAAACAGATCGGTTAAAGTAGTACTTAACAATAAAAGCATGACTGAATGTCTCACATTTCAAGTTGTACTTAGAACTATAGTAATAAAAACAGCATGATATTGTAATAAATGTGGACACATTGATCAATGGAATCAAATAGAAAACTCTTAGAATTGAAACCACACTGATGGACACCTGATTTGCATTTATAAAATCCAGAAATATACACTGGTTAAAAAGACAACACCTTCAACAAGAAGTGCTGGTCAAAGGATGTCTACATGTAGAATTCAACTAGATCCATACCTATCACCTCGCACAAAACTCAGCTACAATTGGAACAAGGACCTCAGTATAAACACAGATACACCAAATATGATGGAAGATCAAATAGGAAACAGCCTTAAATGCATTTGCTCAGGAGAAGACTTTCTAAGCAAAATATTAATCACCTAGCACTAAGATCAGCAAGCAATAAATGATACATCATAAAATTGAAAGGCTTCTTTAAGGCAAAGGACACTGTTATTTGGACAAAGCATTGGTCTACAGAATGGAAAAATATTTCCACAAACTCCACATCCAACAAAGGATTAATACAGAAAAATATATAAAGAACTCAAGAAACTACATATCAAAAAAACAAATAATCCAATTAAATGGGATACATACCTAACCAGAAGATTATAAATTATAAAAAGTGGAAACTTCAGTGGCTGCAAAATACCTAAAAATATTCAATATCCTTAGCCACCAGGAAAAAGCAAATCAAAGCTACTTTGAGATTCCACTTTACACTTGTCAGAATGGCTATGATCAATAACACAAGTAACAACTCATGTTGACCAGGATATTGCACAAAGGCAATATCCAAACACTACTGATCAGTGTACAAACTTGTATGGCCACTATGGAAATCAATATTGTGTCTTCTCTGAAAGTTCAGAATTGATATGCCAATCTTGGGCATATATGCCAAGGATGTCCCATTTTACCACAAGGACAGTTGCTCAACCATGTCCATTGTTGCTCCATTCATAATATTCAGAAACTGGAAACAAACAATATGTTGATCAGCAAAAGAATGGATAAAGAAAATGTGATACATTTACACAAAGGAGTATTATTCATCTGTTAAAAAATGACATCATGATATTTGACATTATCCTTCATGAAATAGATCATGTTTTCATCCTGAATAAGGTATTCCAGGCCAAGAAAGAGAAGCATGGTATGTATTTCACCTATATATGAACATTAGCCAGCAAGTAAATGATAAGCAACCTACAACCCATAGACCTGGATAGATTAGGTATACAGGAAGAAATTGGAGGGACAAGTGAATATTCCACAGACTGGGAAACAGAATAGATTCTGCAAGAACTGGACTGCAAGAGCAGGAGTAGCAAGATCTGGTGAGATGAAGGTGGAGCAGAGGGCTGATGGGGAGGAAGTCAATGAGAGACAGCTGAAATTCAGGGACAATTAAGGGTTAATGTGGATACTTAATTCAGTGGAAATTTCTTAAGATATATGTAAATATTTCTCCTAGCTAATTTTTTTTCTAGTTTTGTATTTGGGGGTTTGTTTGATTTTCATTTTGTTTTGTTTTGTCAACTTCACACAAACTAGAATAATCTGGAAGGAGGGAATATCAATTGAGGAAATGTCTTTATTTGGGGATGACTTCAACTGAGAATTCTAGCAGCAAGAGATATGGAGACTGAAGTGGCCACCTCTGATAGCCAGGTGGGACTTCCAGTAGAGGAAGGGAAACACTAACCCAGTCACAAAACCTTCTGTCCAAAATTTACCCTGCCTAAAAATGTGCAGAGATTGAGTGAATGGATAAACATTGTCTGGCCCAACTTGAGACTCACACCATGGGAGAAAGCCAACCCCTACACTATTAATTATGTTCTGCTATACTTGAAGTCAGGAGCTTAACATAACTATCTTCTTATAGGCTCTACCTATCAGTGAATTGAAACAAATACTGAGACCCATGGCCAAATGTTAGGCAAAGCTTGGAGAGTCTTGTGAAAGAGTTGGGGGAAGGACAAAGGGACCAGGAGTGGACAAGAACTCCACAAGAATACCAAAAGGGTGAACTAACCTAGGTCCATGGGTACTCATAGAGGTTGAATCATCAACTAAAGAGCATTTATGGACTGGAAATAGGCCCCCTAAATATTTGTATGTGATGGGCAGCTTGGTCTTCATGGAGAAGGAGGTGTCTCTGACATAGATTCTGCTGCTTGGTTTTAGCTCACTTTCCTATAGCTGGACTGTCCTGTCTGGCTTCAGTAAGAGAATGAGTTTAGTCTTGATGCAACTTGATGTACCAGGGCCAATTGCTGGAAAGGAGGTCTCCACTTTTCTGAGGAGAATTGGAAGGGGACAGTGTGGGAGCTTCTGAATTAGTCTAAAAGAGAGTTTATGTCACAAATATGTAAGAATAAGCATTATGATGGTTGTATACTCCACTTAAAATTAACTAAGTAAATGCTAAGTCATGTTCCCATAATAAATTATTATTCTCAAAACATCTGTTTAGCTTCTTTAGGTCTATGGAATGAAGTATGGTTATCCTGTATTATATGACTAATATATTCTTATAGGTGAGCATATACCGTGTGTGTCATTCTGGGGCTGAATTACCTCACTTGTGATGATCTTTTCTAGTTCCATCCATTTGCCTGCAAATTTCACGATATCCTATTTTTAATAGCTGAGTAGTATTCCATTGTGCAGATGTACCACAGTTTCTTTATCCATTCTTCACCTGAGGGACAGATGCTGGCTATTACGAATAAAGCTAAAAAAATCTCTTTGTTGTATGGTAGAGCACCTTTTGGGTTTGTGCCAAGGAGGGGTATAGCAAGGAGGACCCTGGGGAGGATGATTTCTCATTCAGAAGGGCAAATAGAATAGAAACTGGAAGTGGTTGAGAGAGGGAAAAGGACAGGAGCCTAACATAGATATCCTCTGAAAGACTCCACTCGGCATGGGATTGATGAAAATGCTGAGACTTACAGCCAACTTTGAGCAGATCTCAGGGAGTCTTATAGAAGTGTTGGGGAATAGAAGGACCCAGAGCAGAAAGAAACTTCACAAGAAAACTAACAGAGCCAACAAATCTGGACACAAGATACTAACTAAGGACCATGTACAATGAGGACCTAAACGCTCTGCTTAGATGTAGTCAGTAGGCATCTCAGTCTCCATATGGGGCCCCTAATATGTGGAGCAGAGGCTGTCTCTGACATGGATTCTCTTGCCTGCTCAATGATCACTTCACCCTGTCAGAGTGGCCTTGCCAGACCACAGAAGAGGATGCAGGCAGTCTTGATGAGACTTGATAAGCTGGGGTCAGATGGTAGGTGAGGAGGCTCCCCCATCTCTGAGGACTAGGGGAGAGGAGCAAGGGGGAACAGGAAGGGAGGGAAAATGGGATAGTTATGAGATAAGGGAGAGATCACAATCTGGATGAAAAGTGAATAAATTTTTAAAGAATCTGTTTTAATAATAATATATTATGGGTCAAGACAATAGATAATATTTCAAATATGGTTTTAAACATACATGCATGCATATATAGATATATATGATATTCAAAATATTTATTATTGGTTAAATTTTTGTTGTATTACTGAACACGTATAAAAATAAAATTACCCAGCACCTAGCATTAAAACAAGTTTCATGTCTCACCTGTGATTTCTGTACCCATTGGGGATCATAATTTAATTAGGCTCAGGCAGCTTGAGCCAAGTTATGCAATCTGAGGTCATCATTTTAAATAATAAATCAGTGAAGGCTTTATCAGTGGGTGGCAGTCTATTATTTTGCTCTGTGATGATCATATTTGATATAAATATTGAACTTGAAAAGATAATAACGTGAAAACAGCATGGCTTTTCTGTTGTCTATCAAACTGAAAGACAGTTGATAACTCACAGATAATCTCTAATTCTGATGTAATTTTTCACATTTTATGGTACAGTATGTATATATGTTTGAAATAGTGTGTGCAAGTATAATAATAGAGAACTTTCTAGAAATATAGAAATAAGTTAATAATCAGTCAGACTGAGATTTTGTGCTCTTATAATTGTATATAGAGGTCAGTTGAATCCAATAATTAGTGTCAATAAAAATAATAGCATAACTGAAACACTTTCCAAATAAGCAATTCATAAACAATTCATTAGATGTTTTTATGGCTCACACATGGTTTCTTTAGATCATTAAATTTCCACACATTGATATTTGTACCATAATATTCTGTATTCAAGAAAGTATTACTTGCCACCATGAATATTCTCATTTTGTGTTGCTTTTTATGAGCACAGAGAACCAATTTTACTGTAGTGTTGTTAACAAGAGGAGACATGTACTCCTGAGAACTGCAGCTATCAGTCAAGTTTCAACACTTTATTATGATTATTTATTTATTTATTATTATATTTATTATTATTACACAGAGCACACGCCAGTCATACCCTGAGTCTCATGAACGAAAGTATTTGAAGTTGTCACTTGTTCCTGAAATGTGGGGGATACGAAAACAATGAGATGCGTTAGACTATAATGTTTATGGACAGATTGACTCTAGAGTAAGTGGATGAAACAGAGCTTGAGCTGTCATGTAAAGATTCCTGTCATCTCAAGATAAAATCTTCCCAAACATATTCTACAGCTATTATGATTAACAGTAAGAAAATGGGAAGGTTGGGCCAGTCTAAAGCCATCCAAATAAATTTCCTACAGCTTCTAACCCATTTGTTAACCCGTCAATTCTAAGATTTTTCTAGATCCTTTCCCCCCCAAAAATTTAAAATATATATTAAAGGTATTATAATTGCAACACTCGGGAGGTACCGGCAGGTAGATCTCTGTGATTTTCAGTATAGTCACAACTATGTAGAGAGACCTTGTCTTAACAAAATGAAACAAACAAACGATATATGTATGTATGTATACATACATACATACATACACACACACACACACACACACACACACACACACACACACATATATATATATATATATATATATATATATATATATATAAAATGAAAGACCTTTGATGAGATGAGAGCTATTCCCAAGCCATTCTAGCTCTTTCAAAGCTCTCACTGGCTGAGTCATCTCAGAAGTTCTGGCCTAAACTGCTCTCCAAGATGACTGATTCAAACTGGCTTATTTTGGCATCTGACTGAATTACTCTGCATGGCCTCAAACTAGTTCTGGCAATACATTTTAATCTTCTGGCTTCTTCTCATTCTTTGGCTTGTTATGTTTTTACCTATGTGTAGCTTATCTGCTTTGCAACCTATCTCTGTAAATTTGTCTAAATAAGAAACTCTGAGTGAAAATTCTCCTTTATCTCTTGCTGTGCTGCTCTTAAGTAGCCTCTCTTTCCTCTCTTGTTTTTGTGAGAGTTGGGTTTATCATATCTCTGACTTATTTAGTCAAATCTTTGATTTGTCACTTTGTCCCTCAATTAGATTTCACCTTCAAACATAGCTTCTTCCTTTTATAAACTAACCTTGCATTTATTGTTTTGGGTTAATGGTGTGTAATAAGGGTATGACTGTATTTCAGGCAGATCATACTATCCCAGAGTGTGTCTGCATTCCAGATGGATTACATAGATCTAGAAGATCTTTAGATCTTTGTCAAATCAGACAATTGCTACATTAAAATTCCTCTAAAGTACTGGATCTATTCTTCCTAGTCTAAATGTTCTTCTTTTATAACTACATGCTCTTGGGTATACTCCAAGTATATACTCCTGAAATGAAATAGATATATGATCTATTATGGAGAAAAGGAAAGCTGAAAGTTAAACCCAGTAAACACACTGGAGCACAGAAAAGGTAAATAGTGCTGGATAACTGTCCTAAAACCACACAGAAAAGAATACAGATTTGCTGCATATATTAGAAAAGGGAGGCTTCTAGGAAAAATTACATTTTTTCATTTCCTAGCTATTGATTACAGAGCATCAGTAAATATGGCTGAGGAAATGTCTCTGTAGTAAGATATTGAATCTTTTGTGGTATATGTCAAGGAGTGGTAAATTTTGATCATATAGTAGACCTACTTGTATTTTTGAGATTATTCACACTGATTTCCTGAGGGCCTTCACTGGTTTATAATTCTACCAATAGCGAATCTAAGTTCTGCTTTCAGCACATCTTTATAATTTGTTGTCTATTATTGTTTTGACTTAGCTATTCAGTGTCAAATGAAGTTAAAATGTAATTTTAATTTGTATTGCTTTCACTAATAACGTGTTGAATTTCTAAAAAGATTTATTTATTTTATATATATGAGTGCTCTCTCTTCATGCACACCAGAAGAGTGATTCAGATCCCATTACAGATGGTTGTGAGCCACCATGTGGTTGCTGGGAATTGAACTCAGGACCTCTGGAAGAGCAACCAGTACTCTTAACCACTAATCCATCTCTACACTCTAGGTGTTGAAATTCTTAAAGACAATTCCTTACCTATTTCTGTAAATTGGATCATTTAACATCATACTATAGAATATCATGCAGGATCTCCATAGTTGATTTTAATCATATGTGAATGCGTATAGTAAAATTCTGCTTCTAAATATTCAATGTTTATCTGATCCACTTTTCTCCTTGAAAACAATATTGTTAAAAAGTCTAGTGAGTCAGGTAACATAGTTCCATTTACTTAAAATTTTAAGTAATTAGTATATCTTGAGTCCATTAGCTCAAAACAGGCTTGGGCAACATAGCAAGACTATCTAAAAATATGGAGGAAAAAAATTAAAGTTTATTACAAGTACATGAGAACACAAATAACAAGATATCTGTGGTATTCTTAATATGCTTCAATGATTTTTTTTATTATTTTACATTACAGGCCTGTCGGTTTATGTATTAAGTCTGTACCTGTATGCTGCATGAGTGTTACATGCATAAATGCATATGTGCATGAAAGTATGTAAATGCTATGAAAAAGAATCATTATTAGTGATAAAATAATATATGTTTCAAAAGGAAGTAGAAGACTATGGCAAAATCAAAGGATCTGAAGAATATGAAGAAAAAAAACTGAGGAACTATTCAAAAGAGCAGGAATCAAGTATCCATAAGTATCATGGATACTTGTGAAATGTATCCATGCTGTTGAATGCTAAAATCTCTTGAGGACAATAATTTACTCCTGAACTCCATTTGTTATTTAAATATTCCTAGTAAATATTCTATGGAGAAACATCACATAAACTACAGATAAAACTATTGTATCCCAGAAACTTCTTAATTAAAGCAATATTTCTGAGGTGTATTGTGGCAGAGCCACAAAATACATTGCATAGAATTGGTCTAGTCAAATGGTTAGATATTCACATAATTCTATCTTTATACAATAAAGGTGATCTAATGCTTGAGAAAATTTACCATGCAAAGTCATAATCTTTATATAAATCAATTATGATCAAGATTTTAAATATATTAAAGCAGTTATCTGTATTGAAATACTAAATGTATTTATAGTCTATCTATATATTCATACACATGTATCTTTTAAAAGCTTTATTTGTATTATTTTATGTTCATGGACTGTTTTGTTTGTATATATCTGTGAGTGGTGAATATCCCTGGTGCCCATGGAGGCCAAAAGTGGCCATGTATTTCCAGGGCCTTGACTTATAGGTCATTGTGCATCACCATATTGGTCCTGGGAACTGAACCAAGGTTCTCTTGAAGAGCAGTAATTGCTCTTAACCACTGAGTCATTATTTTTCCATGCCCAGGCATATTATACCTAATTATAAGTTCAATCACAAACTTAACTAAGGTTAATACTATTTATATATGTACTATACTTTCCTAGTTCAGTTTATTGGCTCTCAGTTTGCAAATTTAAAGTTAGAAAGCAAAACACTAAAAAAAAAGCTCTACTAGAAATATGGTAGAAAACCTATGCAGAATTACATACCTTAAGCGCCTTCACATTCAAAAAAACAATAATAAAGGCAAATCTTGATACATGGAGAATTGAAGTTAGGAAACAGCAACAAATTCTACTCAGAGCAGACATTCATCATGAATTTCTAAATGTCACTGACACTGCACACGCAACAAGTCACATCACTGAAATCCTCTGTAAAAGCAAAAACTTAAACAAGAAAATTTGACAGGAGAAACAGATTTGTCTTCCCTGAGGTTGTGGTAACTTAACCGAGACCTAGATGAGGAGAACAAAATCCTACAAAGTATTAGAAATATGATTTTTTATGAGGTGGGAATGTAGAAATAAATACAGAGTCTCCAGATTAAAAGGAACTGAGTGCAAGACTCTGTGGCCTCTGAGTTAGGGAAGGAAACAGCAGCCTCTAAGGTAAACTAGGAAGCACCATCTATGCACATAATCAGTTTGATTTACAAACATTAATAGGTACAAAGCCAGTAGACTGTTTGGAGCAAGAGTAATGAGACTTTTTAAAAAATGAATATTATTCTGGCTGAGCAGACAGAATATCTCTGTGCTTATCTTAGTTTACGGCATATAATTAGCCCTAATCACTATGAAACCAGTGCGGATACATAAACAATTTCATCTTTAGATGTCATCTCTTGCAGTGGTCTGTCTTCTTCATTTCTAAAATACTGCAAAGTTATTACTTATTCAGTGTTTGAATCATGGTTCATTTGGCTGTTTTAAGCAGATAACAGAAAGAACACTGATTATGAGAGACCCAGACTGTGTCTAGGTCTTTATAGGTCCTCATGAAAGATGCAACCACACTGCCTAAGCAAAGGCTAGTGATCCTAGGAACTGCTAAATTACCTCAAGATAGTATGATTCTAAGTTGCTATGCCCTTTAAACTCAAATTAATTTGATGGGACCAGCAGAAAAGAGGAGAGACTAGAAGAGAACTCAGTCTATTGATTTTTTGCAAGACTTTAAATTGAATACGATATTAGAGATGAATGGTTCTAAATCGCCTAGGCTGCCCATGCAGTATCTCTTCATATTCAATAGAACATCAATTTGCTTACCTTCACCAATGCAAAACCAAACAAAAATAAATGTCAGGAGCAAGGTATTCCTAAATTTTCTCCTTCACTTTTTGTAGTCTGTTGATTTATAGACAAGGCTGATGATCTATAATCTTGATTTATTAAGTCTCTCCTTCTGATTATATATAATGGGACAGTAGCACCAAGGGAAATTTATGCAGAGAGTTGCTTATTTGTTTGCATGAGTTGGTGATTGGTAATTTTTATGCTTATTATTAACTTGCTTAGACTCTTTCTCATCTAAAAATATGCTACCTAAATTAACTACCTTAATATAAGCAAACACTTTGAAGATATATTATCATTTCAAAATATTTACAAGCTGCTTTTTTTCAAATTTAAATTTTTATTAGAGAAGAAACTGTTTCTAGCTTTGTTATAAACAATCTCATCAAAGGGATGTTCTGTGATGAGTAAAATACCTATTTTATTCCTCTTTTGCCATGGACCTTTTAGTTAGGATGATGAATTTCCATTATAGCCATCATTTAAACAGATTAATGAGAGCACTCTGATCACACATCATTAATATTAATTCTATAATTTCATATGTACTTAGATTTAGATTGCAGAGCATATACCTATGTATGGATGCATAGACAGAGGAAACATATTTTTTAAGGTATTGCCTATGCCTAAGCTTATGTCAATAAAGATTTTTATTGGTTTTTAATATTGAGATCAAATAAGAACTTTTGTGAGCAAATGATTCTGAAATCTATCATGTGAGATTGGACTATCAATCTTATTTAACTTTTTCAAAGTTAATTGAGATGATCAATGTTAAGTTATTATGAGTACCATACTTTAATAATATTGCCAAGTACCAGAAAAAGACCTAATTAGTTATATTTTTTTTGATGTAGGTTAGATTTCCATTTCCACATCTGACTCTTACTATCCCTTAATTTTCTTAGACATGCACCCAAAACACACACAAACTCTCCTCTCTCTCCCCAAATATATATCCAAAAATTGAGATATCTATAGAGGATGTCTAAAGTATCTTTAAGAGTAGCAAATTATATTATTTTCTAAAACATCATGTTGGGATAATTAGCTATGATCATATCAGTCTCATCAATATTCTAGATTCTTTAAACTCTTCAATGTGGGGACATAAACCAAAACAGAGGAATCTCATGGTAACAGTCCATATGGTCCCAGATTTATTTGTGTTGCTTACTTTATTTTTAATTGAAAATAGTTTTTTCATATAACATATGCTGATTATATTTTCATCTCCCACCTAAATCCACCTATTCTCTTTCTTTCTCTCAGAAAACAAACAAGTAACTAAAAAAAGGAATGATATAAGTAAAATAAAATGATATAAAATAAATACAATCAAGAGTAGAAATATAAACACATAAACAGAAAAAAGGGCCAAAGAAAATGTGCAAAAAAACACAAATAGAGAGACACTCATTTTAACACACAGAAAACCTACATATACAAAATCAGAAAACACAACATATAAGCAAAAGATCTAGAATGTCAAACAAAGAGAAACAAACAAAACATTATGAACCTGTCTTTATATGTGGTTTATATATACAATCAGTCAGACCCCATTGAGGCAAAAAGTTTTTCTTTGTGAACAGGTGTCTACTAGGGATAGCTTCTGATTTAGAGGTATGAGCTCCCATCTTACTCCCCTCTCACCACAAAATCCCATATACCTTAGTCATATGCATGTCCTGTACTTGCTGCCAGTCTCTTAGTGCATATATCAATCAGTCTTGTTGTATCTAGAAGACCTTCGCATCTTAGGCTCCTCCATGCCCTCTAGCTATTTAATTCACTTTAATCCCTATTCTGTGAATTTCTCTAAGCCTTGCGTTTAAGTACTTGATGGAAACATTACATTTAGTTCGAATTGTTCTAAGGTCTCTCACTCTCTGCACATTATCCAGTACTGGGTCTCTGCATTTGTTTCCATAGACAGCAGGAATAAGTTTCTTTGGTGATAACTGAGCAATACGCAGATTTGTGAGTATAAAAAAATGTAAATAGGAATCCTTTTACTCCTATATGCTTTTATAAGAACACTAGTACTTTTTAACCTAAGCCCATGGCCTATCTACTCTCACATTCCTGGCCAACCAGGCAGTGGTAGGCATCTGTTCCTTCTCACTGAATGAGAGTTAAAGATATCAAATAGTGGTTGGTTACTCCCACATATTTTGTGCTCTATTCCAATGGTATCTTTTAAGGAAGTCACAGTTGTAGATCTCAGGGTTTGTAGCTGAGATCTCATAGTGTGCAGAGTACACTCAAGTACTATGAACACCAGTAAGAAGTATTAAAGGGTCACGGGAGTCACCAGCTCAACGTTTCCATACACAGTTCATTGTGTAGGTGTTGTCATCATTAATAATGCCTTACCATCAGTTTGTGGAGAGCAACCAATGGCCCTGGAAATAGCCTGGTTTGTTTGGAGGTCTCCCAGGTACCCACTATGATCAAAAGTCAATCAGATATAATACTTTGCAGGAAATTAAGATTACTTTTTTCATTTTTTATTAAATATTTTTACATATTCATTAATAGATTATTATACATATATACAATAACTACTTCCAGCAAGAAGAACTACTAAGCAATCTGTATTTAGCAGCCTTGAAGAAAACATCTTTTGTATCTTTGATGAGTCTAAATTCTGAATGTATATCAATATCTATCATACCTCATCTCTATCAATTTAAAACATCTACCAAGCCCTAAAAACGTAACCTTTAAACAACAAAGCTTACTTGTAAAACTAAGCTATCTGGTCTTTAACCTCATCAGAGATTTGAGAAGGAATAACATAAATTACCTGAGTATACAGCGAGTGAAGGTTAGCAACTTCCCAAATGAAAAGATGACAGAGACAGTTTGCTACTTGGATAGCTACCAAAAACTCTCTATAACATTAGATCATCATCTTCAGCCTTCTTACCCAGTATATCTGACAGACATATTTGTGAGACAGGAACTACTGAGAACTTTCTTGCCCTGTCTTGGCAGAGTTTGGCTGTTAACTGTGTCTGCATCCAAACTTGCCCTTTTTTTTAAAGCCAGAATTCTGTCCATAGTAGAAACAAGAACATTTTGCCCAGTGGCCTGTATACCACATTTGTTTTTTATTTTTTTATTTTTTTATTTTTTATTTTTTTATTTTTTTTAATTTTTATTATTTATTAATTTATTCTTGTTACATCTCTATGGTTATCCCATCCCTTGTATCTGCCCCATTCTCCCCTCCCTCCCATTTTCCCCTTTTTCCCTCCCCTATGACTGTTCCTCAGAGGGATTACCTCCCCTTGTATATGCTCATAGAGTATCAAGTCTCTTCTCGGTGACCTGCTGTTCTTCCTCTGAGTGCCACTAGGTCTCCCCCTCCAGGGGATGGATAAAGAAACTGTGGTACATATACACTATGGAATACTACTCAGCTATTAAAAACAAGGAATTCCCGAAATTTGTGGACAAATGGATTGAGCTAGAGGTGATCATAATGAGTGAGTTAACCCAGAAGCAGACTAGCCCAATGGGCATGTCCCACGAAAGCCTTCCCTTACCAGGAAACTGGGACAGAGGGGAGGACATCCTATTGGGACTCTAGATGAGAGAACCATGTGAGAATAGCAATGTAGAAGGATTCAGTGGGTCCTAGAAACCTACAAGTAGAACATTATGATATGCAGATTTGGGTAAAGGGGACCCACTCAAACTAAGGCACTAGCCAAGGACAATACAGGCGGTAAAATTTAAACCCCTACCCAGATCTAGCCCATGGACAGGACAGTCTCCACATTTAAGTGGAGAGTGGGATATGACTTTCTCAAGTACTCTGGTGCCTCACATTTGTTTACCACATTTGAAACCATCTCCTAAGGAGGTTCTTTGATTCTACCCACACAATGCTGAGAGCCTGAGGAATATCCCTGTGATCACTGTGGCAGAAGAGAACTGATACCCAAATAATTTCCTCTGACTTCCACTGTATATCTTGGAATTTTCAAGCATGCACAGATTATGTGCATCTGCCCCCAAGCAAGAGAGCATAAATGTGAGCATGGATGAACACAGAAACACATACACACGTCGTACATGCATTAATAAAAAATACGTTATCGTAGAGAAAGCAGGAGTTTGTTTTTTATCTCCTGTGTTTTGTTTAGTAATTTTATCTACAAATTGGTGCTTCTCTAGTCATTATTTTTTTCTATATTCTTTCAAGTCCATAATTTCTGAAGATAAGATCTCTTATACATTTGCATATTTCCTTCACATAGTGTTCATTCTCTCACCTCATATAACCTGATTTCAGTTTCTTTTCTAATATTATATTAATTTATTCATATTACATCTCAATTGTTAGCCCATCCCTTGTATCCTCCCATTCCTCCCTCCCTCCCACTTTCCCCTACTCCTCTCCCCTATGTCTGTGACTGAGGGGAGCCTCCTCCCTCCCCCTGTGTATGCTCATAGGGTATCAAGTGTCTTCTTGGGGTCCTGCTCAAACTATGACACCAGCCAAGGACAATATGTGCAGTAAGCTTCGAACCCATACCCAGATCTAGCCGATGGACAGGACATTCTCCACCGTTTTGTGGAGAGCGGGGACTGACTTTCACATGAATTGTGGAGCTCCATTTTTGACCACGTCCCCTGGATGGGGAGGCCTTGGTGGCACTCAGAGGAAGGATAGCAGCCTACCAAGAAGAGACCTGATTTCAGCTTCTGGCTGCAAAGATGTTATGTTCTTAATTATCAAATACATTGATGTTAATTATTATTTATTATACCTCAGAACCTTTCCTGCTCATAATCCCCTTACATAGAAGCTGTCTGGTTGGTTCATCAAAACTCTAGGTTTAAGCATTATTAAATCTGAGCCAAGCACAGAAATCACCCTGAGATATTGTGATATAATAGTAACTATGCCTTTGATTTTTGTTCCAACTTCCTGCAACACAACCGCTCAACCTCTGCAACTTGTGGGGTGAAGTGTTTTCTTATCCTGATGAGAAGAGTGCTGGCTAAGATGCCTGGTCCCTTAGTAAGTTCAGTACATTGGGGATTAGATGCCAAGAGACCCAAGCGGATGTTTAGAAGGCTGGGTTTCCCTTCTCCTTTATTGAGCACTGTGAAGGAGTGGCTGAAGATACTGAAATTATAAAGTCAGTAGATGAAAAAAAAACATATTAAGGAAGTTTCCATAGTAATTTTGAAACTCAGGGTTTGGGAAGTTTCTGACCAAAGTGCTGAGTATGTGAAAGATGGTACACCCAGAGAAAATGATGCACATTTTCACTCTTTTCCCATAATTTCTCCCACTACTCATCTGATTGTTCCTTTAAACTATCCCTTGCAACAAATGTGCAGCAATAACAAGGCTGTTGTTCTGAACTTTGTGAAATATTTTAGAAAGCGAAACTAGAAAAAAGTAATAGACAATCAATTTTATCCAAAGGAGAAGTTGTGAGAAACCTGATTAGTTACTGAAGTGAGGCTCAGTAATGGGTGGGTCTCTCTCTCTCTCTCTCTCTCTCTCTCTCTCTCTCTCTCTCTCTCTCTCTCTCTCTCTCTCTCTCTCTCTCTCTGTGTGTGTATGTGTGTGTGTGTATGTGTGTGTATCTGTCTGTGGTATTTATTTGTGTGTACACATATATTTTCATAACTAGAGATACATGAAAGCTCTCTCAAAAAGCTCACAGTATTTTAATCAATACCTTAGAAACAAAATATAAATTTTCATTTAGGTTTCATAGTTCATGTATTATTATGAAAGTTAATGGTATTAAATCATTAAACCTTGACACTTGGTACAAACAGACCAGGCTCAAGTACTACTTTATCAACTAGCGCCTGCAGGATTATAAATTATTTGAAGCCATTTTTATTTATGAGAAAATATTTTACATCTTGAAAAATTCTTGTACACATTAAACTGCATAGTTGATGTTTACAGTAAGTATACTTGGTACAGAATTAAGGGGTAAAATAATAGTGCTAAAAATAATTAAGACCCATTAAAATGAGAAACTAAGAGAGCGTGGTTTGTAGTAGGTCAATAATGTGAAGTCTAGAAATTTAAATGTTGAACTTCAGTGCCTTTCTGCTCATTTTTCACTTTTAGATTGGCACTGTCATCTCTTTAATAAATTGTTGATTTTGTTGGTAGAGTTGTCATTATACTTAATTGCTTTACCAACTGCTAAATAATGTCTATTGAGATTATTTTGTTGATAAGCTAAGTTGCAGCTTTAATGTAGCCTTAATCAACTTTTTATCTACAGGGCTTCCAATATCCTTTAGCTTTGTCGCTGTGACATTGTTTAATTAGTTGTAAATGAGGTCGTAGGTAAATATTGATGCTGATGATCACTGACTCACTCTTCATGACTTTATCAATACTATAACAAATGTAGAAAAAAAATAATCTGATTGAATGTGCAAATTTTGTTTCAATTTACAGCACTTCATTTTGTTCTTAAAGTTTCATTTGAATGAAAAAGACTTAAGAAAGTCAATAAATAAATAAATTTATATATTATTTTAAATAATAAAAAGTGAATATTATGGTTCGACATGAGAGAAAAATAAGCAAAATATAGAAAGTTCAGGAAAAATATATTTCAGGAAAGTGCTATTTAAGTTAGGAAATGGAGAAAAAAGAAGGGAAATTTGTATTGAGGAGAATATGTGGTAAAGTTTCTGCTATAAAAGGGGTTTAGTTCTACAGAAATGTAAAGATGGGTGAGTCAGGAGTCTGGCCAGGAATGCTTAGAGTTAGGTTGTAGTAAATTGCATGAAAGTTTTTTTTTTAAAGAGGACAGAATTTTTCTCGAAGACAATTGGGGAATTTAAGAGAAAGAGTGATATCAACTACCTTAAATTGCAGAAGTTGAAGACACATCAAATGTCCTGTAGGAAAATGCGATATCTGGAAGGTGCCCCTCTAAGAGGGACATCTGGTAGTTTTTGTCCCCTTGGACGTTTGTTTGTACTTATGTGATTGAATTTTTTCTTGCCCCAGAACATGACAGTGTAAAACCAAACAAATTACATCCTGGAAAGACTTCTGATTGTTTTTCTCTGGCTCTTCCATAAAAATTTCAAGTTTTTTTCCCTGTATTTTTCCATCTAATTCAAATAAAATTTCCTGGCATAATTGAAGTAATCAATTGATATTCTGAGGCACAGTTATTTGTGCCAATCTCCAACAAGGTGCTCTTATGGAAAATTTTAGTTTCACCTATTATGTGACCTTATGTTTTTCTTCTTAGTTAGAGGCAAAGCCTATCTCCCATTCTATGCTTGATGCTTACTTTTGCATGTATGTGTTTGAGGGGAGTTTTACAAATTTATTTTTTCTGTCACTGAATCACAATCCATATCTTTTATTGACAAATGGGAGGAGATGCTTGGTGAAAATATCTTGTATCATATTTATTGTATTTAATTATTTTGTGTCCTTGTTGTTGTGGTTCTTCTTGCTGTTCTTGTTCTTGTTGTTGAAAGGGAGCCCATTCTGTAACTCAGAAGAGTCTGGACCTCACCATGTGTCAGGCTGCCTCCCAACTTACAACAATCCTCTTCACTTATCCTCAAATTCTGTGATCATAAAGGAGGTAACTACTGTACTTTTCAAGATGGCACTATTTAAATTGTACCAAACACATGAGTAAGGATGCTGTCATGTTATTTATATGAGCTACTATGGAGTTAGGAATCAATTTAGCCATTAGATCTACAAGTTTGTCTTATTGAAGACATTCTTTCCAGTGGTCCTTAATCCATCCCAGATAAATTAGATTTACTTCAGAACATATGGATTGCTCTCCTGTAGGCCTTCTCTGTCTCATGACTTTTTCTAAGTGGAGGGTAATGAGATATAAATAAGCCCCATGCATCTTATTATCTTTCTTTGTTAATGGCATGTATATTCCTGGAACTCTGTGCCAGTGGTAGAGGGTAAAATTCCCCTAGTCTTAGTCTCTCGAGTCTGAACAGGCTGTTGTATACAGCTCAACTGTTTCTCATCTTCAAAAAAGACAATTTATGATATAGTTATAAGTTAAATTATCACTGCTATCACTATCCTGCCTATCCTTTCATCAGCATAAAAACCGATAAGTCATCCTCTCTGTGAGAAGTGAAAGAAACACCAGAGAAAATGTAGCTCACAGGAGCCATTTGAACAATGACTGTAAAAATAACATCTGGTCCTTGTTTTCATGCTAAATGTATTTTGTAATTCACTGCAGGGGATGCCACTGGCAGCAGTCGGTGTAATTTAGCTAAATCTTTAATACTCAGTGTTGTACTCAGGAACAGAAATATATTTGCTTTATAAAGAGCATGGAGAGTAAATGTTAAGGGATTCTTTTTAATATTGGAAGATTATGAGCAGGTATTAAAGCAATCCATTTGAAAATGTGCAACTATCCATCTTTGGTATCATTAAATAAAATTGCCTTCTAAATGGAAGGATGTCATACATATATACATATATGTGTATATATTTGAGACCTTATATCTGTGAATACATATGTATAAATTTGTTATAAGGAACATGAAATGAACTAGTAAATACATAAAGAGCCATTGGGAAATCTGAAATTTAACAACACTGATTTCTGAGGTACAGCATTTAATTGTGAGCTGAGAGACTATATTCATTTTCCACCCAACTTTTCTCTAAAGAAAGCTGTGTATATTTCCATTAACATTAAGATGTTTATTAATAAGGACAAAGGTTTTCCAAATACACTATAATTTATCTAGAATTTTATATTGCTTCCATGGTCTTTATATTCATCTAATTTTCATTTGATTTTTTGTACAAAATCTTAGGTAAATTGTTCTCATTACCATGACTTGAATACTGAGTACAATATCAAGCCAACATATCTAAGTTTTCTCTTATTCTGAAATTCTTTCTTGAATTACCTCTCTTGTATATATTCATAGTAAAGAGCCATTCACTTTCCAATAAAAACAATGAATAAAAAGCAATGACTGCAGTCCAATTACTTAAATAACTTGGAGAATGAGGAATTTTTGGCAATTTCGTCTGACAAGAAATCTTCCTCTAAGCACGAGCACCATGGTATTTAGATCTTCCAGAATCTAAACTGACCCTTAATTGAACTCAATGGATCTCTTGTGAGTCTCATCTGACTCAAATAATAAAGAATAGAGGAGAAATACAATAATAAATTATATAATTAATGTAAAATGTTAACTGAGAAAAATTATGTATACAGCTAGTTAGCTACATTGATAATAGTCTATGTGTAATTCATAACTCATGAGCCAAAAAAAAACCTTTTCTATCTTCAAAGATTCTCAGCCTTGAGTGTTTAATTAAAGCAACCCAAACACAACTTAAACATCAAGAATAGGACAAAAATATAATAGTAAAAAGACTGTGGATGACCAAGACATTGAAATCATTTTTGTTTGTTTTTCATGATAGGGTTTCTCTGTCTAGGCTTGGTTGTCCTGGATTGCTTTGTACACAAGGGTGCCCTTGAAACATAGTGACTTGCCCACCTCTGCCAACCTGAATGTTGGGATTACAGGCATATACCATCATCCCTGGCTCAACAATGAAATCTTATATTGAGAAGTTTTCAATCATTCTAATTTTGGACAATTTAGAGCTATTCTATGAAATGAAAATTTTGGCTAAATATCTTGAGTAAATGAAACAAGATAATATGAGATTTATACACTATGACTTTAATCACTAAATTAGTTTAACAAACAGAACTAAGCCAGCAAGGTTCATAATGATGACAAAGTCTACTGTGACCATGTTATTGGTATCAGAGGGATGAGATGAGGAATAAGCAAAGCCATCTTTGAAGGGTCACTGCCTCCCAGCTACATATCTGATGCCACACACCAGTGAACTGTTAAGAGTTGTTCTACACTAAGTAGAAAAAGAAAAGTAACTTAGTGAGAGCATCATATCATTACCAAGTAAGAAAAGAAGATAAAGGAAACACATACAGTATTAAATATAGCAAAGGAACAATATACAATTTGTTCAAAGAGTCAAAAACAAGACCAAAACTCTACCTTCCTGCAGAAAAAAATAGGAAACATGGTAAAAATAATAGAGACGCCAATGTTTCAACATACAGGTATAAAACATGGGTGTGTTAATCAAGCATTCCATGCATAGAAAAAAATCCCCCTTAGAGCTGAGAACAAATTGAAGACCTTTCAATCCAAACAAAGACTGAGAAAATTATTCTGCCACTCAGATTCATGTTTAAATGTACTAGAGTTAAATGAATCATTTAATCCAAAGGAAATATGCCAGAAATGCAAACTGTGATGAATGGCAATTTAAGGCAACTATGTGAGGGAGAGATAAATAAGTTTTTGTTATGATCCCAAGTGTGGGATCAGAATGGTCTTGTGAGAGGACAGGTGAGGTTAATCCACTAGAAGGCAAACCACCTCCTATGGGAACTTGATTGTTGCCAGCTGAAAAGATCCATGGACAGACTCTGGAAGGTGATATATAAATGATCCCCAGAATGGAGGCAAGATCTTTGGAGAAGTGGGATAGTTTTGGCTGTTCATTGCTCCACTTCTAGATGCTTCTAGAGAGAACCGCTCAAGAGAAGGCTTCGAGGTCCTGCTGAGGTTCCGGGTTCTGGTTACTCCAGGTTCCAGAAGAAGAAATCCAGCTGATTACACCAGGAGAATCGTTCCTCAGAACTGATATCCTTACGGTATTGTTATTCTTTAATCCTCTTTTCCTATTATTTCAGTTTAGTTGGGTTATAAAGTTAGTAAGTTCGTAATAAAATATATTGGTTTAGAAAACTGAGCCAACAATTATGTGATAAAATAGTGACAAACAAATAAAGGCTATCAAAATACTAACATGTCAGATTTGTTCTAAAAATTGTGAATCAATCCTTATAAAGAAAAGCAAGTAAGTGATTAGCAATGCACACTGAAATGGCGATTGAGGAAAAAGGAGATTGTTCCCTCAGCTCACCATGTACAGAGTGTTCTGCAGGAGAACACCTTTCTCTTGTAATAGATCATCAAGTTGTATTTAATTGATTCAATATGACTTGAACAAGTATGACACCAATACACTACAACCATGGACAGTGAAAATCCTAGGTGGTTTCAACTCTACACAAACAACCACTGGCAACTATGGAATGCTAAGAGTAAAAGAAATTGTCTTCCTCAGGGCATACAACATTGTGGATGCAAAAAAAAAGTGTACATACAAATAACTTTACTAGGACTAAGCAGCTTGTAATTATATATTTAGTGGCACATACATACAAAGATATAACAACAATTAGTAAAAAGGAAGTCATGAATTTGAGAGTAGGTGGACACATGGAATTGTTTGGAGGGAGGAAAGGGAAAGGAGAAATCTATAATCTAGAAATATATTATTTTCATTTTTATTAAATATATTTTTATTTTTTAAATACACATTTTTATTATTACATATATATACACAATAAATTACCTACAGCAAGAAGAACCATGACACAATCAAGAATTATATAAATGTTAAATTCTGAATGTCAATCAATATCCATCATATCTCTTAATTATCAACTTAAAACACATATCTAGACATAATAACATTTTAACTTCTAAACAACCAAGCTTAATTGTAAAACTAAACTATCTGATCTTCAACCCCATCAGAGACCTAGGAAGGAATAACATAAATTACCTGAGTATACCATGAGTGCAGGTAGTAGCTTTCCAAATGAGAAGATGACAGAAACAGTTGATTCCTGAACAGTCACCCAAAACTCTATATAATGTTGGAGCATCATCTTCAGTCTTCTGGCCCAATATATCTGACAGACACATTTGTGAGGCAGGAACTGTTAAAGAGTTGCTTACCCTGTATTGGCAGAGTTTGGCGATTGACTCTGCCTGCATCCAAGTTTGCCCATTTTGAGGCAGAATTCTGTTTGTGTGGAAAGGGGGACATTTTGCGCAGTCACTTGTTTGCTACATGTGAAGCCACCTCCATAAGGAGGCTCTTTGATGCTCATCAAAAAATACAGGATCAAGACCACAAAGATGATGAGACTGGGCAGAAAGTACTAAAGAAGCAATGATTTTTCAAATGTAATACACACCACAAAAATGTACTCTGAAAATTTCATGCATGCCACATTGAAATAAAATTTCCTTCAACATATTATCTCCAAGCTTTGTGACTTTTGTCTTTTCAAAATGGAAGAATTTACTAATTCCAATTAGTGTTGCCAACGTATGCATGTGTAGAGGCCATACATTGGGGAATGGAAAAGCTAAAAGTGGCTATACTCCCAAATAACTAAGATTCTTCCTCCCTTAGTAGCCACCAAGTCCCATAGATTACAGTTAGTAATGGGGACTCATGAGGTAAACTTACATCCATGTTGGATTTTTGGCTGACATGACCTTTTGCATATTTTGCACAAGTAAATGAACAATTCTTTAAAGTTTAAATTTTGAACTGATAGATGGCCTATGATATGGTCAAATTCTGAGCACTTTACTTCTTTTCTAAGTAAATTATTCTCTGATTACTAGCATTTTTTAGGTCATTATTAATAATCTTAAAATATTCAAGACTTTAAAATTATAACATCAATAAAACACACAGGAATGTTTTAAAATTATGATTATATATTACATAAATATTATTAATCTTAAAATATTCAATACTTTAAATTATAATACCAATAAAACACACAGGAATGTTTAAAATTATAACTATATATTACATAAATATATTTATACACAGAAATGGGAATTATAATAGATATTTTAAATTAATTATGTATTTTATACTCAAAATTTTATACTATTTTAGGTCATGAAAAAAAGCAAAAAGATGTGATGATGCAGCTTTCAGAAAATAACTTTAATTTTACCTCATTCTATATGATTCTCACCAAATAAAATCAGCACTAACTGGAAAATTGAGTAATTATTTTCTAAATGAATGCTTTAAAATCTTGCCAAATAAAGTAGGATTCTGTTATTTAAAAATTAAATTATTCTTGAAAGTGATTGAAAAAGACAACGCTTAACCTTTCTAAAAGAATATGTCAGCAACCTATTTCTCCTTTCAGAGCCCATATACAAATGACTTATTCAATACGTATTGATTAAATGTTTTCATCACTATGCAGATTCAAAGGGTAACTACACACTCAATCAATTCTTGCTTGTAACCTCCCTGGAAGCAGGTGTTGAAGATCTGGTTGTATGAGTTTCAGAGAAACACAGTATACATTACCCTTACTGTCAGCTTCAAGGACAAGCTATAGTTATTATCCTCTGTGATTCAATTCAGAGTCTTTAATATCAAGTAACCTACACCTACAGCTTAGGGAAAATATCTTTGAAAACTTCATCTATTTTGCTAGATAAGAAAACATACCCTGGATCCTTCTATATTGATATTCTCCCATGCTTCTCTCATCCAGAGTCCCAATAAGATGTCCTCCCCTATGTCCTAGTTTCCTGGTAAGTGAAGCCTTTCATGGGACATGCCCCTTGGGCTAGTATGCAGATATAAGTGAGTATATACCATTTGAGTCTTTCTGTTTACGTTAGGCAGATTTGGGCACAGGGGTCCCGCTCAAACTATGGCACCAGCCAAGGACAATACAGGTGGTAAACTTTAAACCCCTACCCAGATCTAGCCAATAGACAGAACATTTTCCAAACGAGTGGAGAGTGGGATATGACTTTCTCATGTACTCTGGTGCCTCATATTTGACTATGTCCCCTGGAGGGGGAGACCTGGTGGCACTCAGAGGAAGGACAGCAGGTTACCAAGAAGAGACTTGATACCCTATGAGCATATACAGGGGGAGGTAATCCCCCTCAGGAACAGTCAAAGGGGAGGGGAATAAGGGGAAACTGGGAGGGAGGGAAGAATGGGAGGATACAAGGGAATGGATAACCATAGAGATGTAACAAGAATAAAGTAATTAAAAAAAAAAGAAAAAGAAAACATACCCTTCTCAAAGGTATTCTCTTAATTGATAAAAAACACAAATGAATTCACAATCATTTTTTTATTAACTTATTCATATTACATCTCAGTGGTTAGCCCATCCCTTGTATCCTCCCATTTCTCCCTCCCTCCTGCTTCCCCCCACTCCCCTCCCCTATGTCTGTGACGGAGGGGGGCCTCCTCCCGCTGTATATGCTCATAGGGTATTGAGTATCTTCTTGGTGACCTATTATCCTTCCTCTGAGTGCCACCAGGCATCCCCATCCAAGGGACATGGTAAAATATGGAACACCAGAGTTGATGTGAAAGTCAGATCTCCTTCTCCACTTAACAGTGGAGAATCCTTTCCATTGGCTAGTCTGGGTAGGGGTTCGAAGTTTACTGCTTATATTTTCCTTGGCTGGTGCCATAGTTTGAGGAGGAGCCCAGGGCCCAGACCCGCCTGTAGTTTTCCAGGACCCACTGAATCTTTTATTTCCTCATTCTCCCAGGCTTCTCAATGGATGTCTACATGTAAAAAAAAATGCAATTAGACCCATATTTGTCACCATGCACAAAACTGAAGTCTAATTGGATTAAAGACCTCAACCTAAAACCAGAGACATTAATCCGGTTAGAGGAAAAAGTGGGGAAGAGCCTGGAACACATAGGCACAGGAGACAACTTCCTGAACAGAACTCTAACAGCCCAGGCCTTAACGTCAACAATTAATAAATGGGACCTCATGAGGCTGAGAAGCTTCTGTAAGGCAGGTGATACTGTCAAGAGAACAAAGCAACAGCCTACAGACTGAGAAAAGATCATCACCAACCCTTCATCTGACAAAAGTCTAATATCCAAAATATATAAAGAACTCAAGAAAATAAACACCACCAAACCAAATAACCCAATTGAGAAATGGGGCTCAGAACTAAACAGAGAATTCTCAACAGAGGAATATCAAATGGCTGAGAAACACTTAAAGAAATGCTCGACCTCCTTAGTCATCAGAGAAATGCAAATCAAAACGACACTGAGATTCCATCTTACACCCATCAGAATGGCTAAGATCAATAACTCAACTGACACCACATGCTGGCAAGGATGTGGAGAGAGAGGAACACTTCTTCAGGGCTGGTGGGAATGTAAACTAGTACAACCACTTTGGAAATCTATCTGGCGCTTTCTCAGAAAAATGGGAATAGGGCTTCCTCAAAACCCAGGTATTCCACTCCTTGGAATATACCCAGAAGATGCACTACCACACAACAGGGACATATGCTCAACCACGTTCATAGCTGCCTTATTCATAATAGCCAGAACATGGAAACCATCTACGTGTCCCTCAGTAGAAGAATGGATAAAGAAACTGTGGTACATCTACACTATGGAATACTACTCAGCTATTAAAAACAAGGAATTTCCGAAATTTGTGGACAAATGGATTGACCTATAAATTATCATAGTGAGTGAGTTCACACAGAAGCAAAAAGAGTTAAATGGTATATACTCACTTATATCGAGACACTAGTGCAAAGGGTACATCCCTTTGAAAAACTTTACCTACCAGGAAAGTGGGTCAGAGGGGAGGACATCCTATTGAGACTTTAGGTGTGAGAAGCCTGGCACAATCATTTAACTTTTTAAATTTCATTTTATGTTGGGTGTGTGAGTATTTTGCTTGCAGGTCTATTCACATACTTCATGTGTGCCTATTGCCTACAAGGCCAGAAGAGGGAGTTGGGTGCTTTGGAGCTGGAAGTACTGACAGTTTTGAGACATTGTGTGACAGATTGGAATTAAACCAAGAACCTCTGGAAGAAAAGCTAGTCCTCTTAACTGCTGAGTCACCAATACAACCTCTCATTGTATTTTTTTTTATATAAATGCTCACTATTCTTCCACACTTACTTATCTAATAATAGTTTAGATATTAAACAATATATTAAAATTTTCTTTTATTGCAATAGTTTTGTCGTATAATTTGAATTTATGTCCTGATTACAGTTCTCTTCCTCATCTCCATTTCTCTGTTCTTCTCCACACTGCCCCCATCCAGATTCATGGTCTTTCTTTCTCTCATTAGGACACAAACCGGCTTCTAGGTGACAATAATTAAGATTAATATAACAACATAAAAATGCACAGGAATAGGACAAAGCAGAAGGAAAAAAGTCCAAGAAAAGACACAAGAAACAGATATAGAGAGACCCACTCATTTGCAGGTATAAAAATATCATAAAAATGATACACTAGGACTTCAGTCACTGTCAGTGCAAATGTGTTGATCCTGTTGATTTAGAGAGCCTTGTTCCATTTGTGTTTTCTATTTCTTCAGCTTTTAGACTCTTTCTGACTTTTGTGAGCATTTATAAGCCCAGAATGAAGAGATTGAATAGAGACATCCCTTTTAAGGATGAGTGTCTTAAGGACTCACTTTCTGAATATTGTCTGGCTGTGGGTCTCTGTATTTGTTCCCATCTGCCACAGGTTGAATCTTCTCTGATGATAAGTGAGCAGTACATTGATGTATGAGTACACTTGAATGATATTACAAGTCATTTTATTGCTATATTATTTGACTAAAATAGTATTATTTAGTAATATAGAGTATTTCTCCCTTGGTAACACACAGAGTGCCTTCCTGTATAGAAGACACTAACACAAAGGACTGAAGGTTCTATGTAGGCAACAGCTTGACCTCTTATTGTGCTGTGAGGTGTATGGGTGGTATCATCAGGAGTAGGTCCTTGCTTTCAGTTCATAGAGAGCCATCATGACAATAGACTGAGTTGTTTCAGTTTTCCTTCCTTATTCGATAGTTAAATTAGATCACCTTCAAATGTTTGCATATTTTAGGAAACTTACCTTTTCTAATGAGATCTATCTGGCTCCCTAGTCTTTTACTCTATACCTAACTCCTCTGTGGTTATATTAATTATAGTTTTTATCAATGTCTTTAACAGCTAATATGCACAAATAATTGAATGCATACCATATTTGTCTTTCTGTTTCTGGGTTAAATCATTTGGCATTTTTTCTAGTTCCATTAAATTAAATATTTTAGTTTTTTTAAAGGTTAAATAATATTCCATTCTATACCTTTTTTTTTCTTTTTACATTCATCTCTAGAGAGACATCTAGGTTTATTCCAATCTGTGTCTATTATGTATAGAGCAGCAACAAGAATGTTTGAGCAAGTTTCTGTGTGGTAGAATGGAGCATCCTTTGCCTGTATGCCCAAGAGTAGAATAATTGGTTATTGAGTTACATCTATTACCATTTTCCTGAGGTACCGCCACATTTATTTCCATAGTGCTTTTACCATAATGAACTCCCATGAGCAATGAGTGATTGTTCCCATTGTTTGACACTTATTTTGCCACAGACCATCTCTGTCAGGTACACATCTTTGGAAACGGTAGTTCTGGAAGCATTGGTGGACAAAAATAGGCAAGTGACAAACAAACCAATCCATGCAAGCAAGCTAGATATTTTATACACATTTTTTGAAATGGGGAGTGTTTTCGTGGGTACATTTTTCATTCAAGGAAGTCAGTGAAGCAATCAAGCATACACAGTTCAAAATACAGGATACAAATGTTGTCATCATTCTTAAGTCATTAACTTGGTATCAGTATGCATGTGCCCTTTTTATCAGCGGTCAATGTTCTCTCATTATGCCAAACATCTGTGTGTCAAGACAGTTTTTTCTTAGTTCTTCTTTTTATCTGAGCATCACTATCTGGAGCTTTCTTAAACACTTTATTTGTAAGTCATAGTATAAATTATCAACTGATGGTTAATTCTTAGACATGTTTCCTTTAACAAGTGGAGTGGAACTTGGTGGTAAACTCTGGGCATGTTTCAGAAGGGGTTAGGTAGCATCCAGTGACTGTACCACTCTAAACTCAAGGTGGAGAGGAAGGAAAGCCCTAACAAGCTGTGAGATTTACCTAGATGCTGAAGCCCATATAAAAGTTATATGCTGCAAGCCAATAGCCAAAAGTTATATACTGCAAGCCAATAGCCAAAAGTTATATACTGCAAGCCAATAGCCAAAAGTTATATACTGCAAGCCAATAGCCAACATCAAATTAAATAGAGAGAAACTCAAGGAAATTCCTCTAAAATCAAGAACCAGACAAGGCTGCCCACTTTCTCCATATCTCTTCAATATAGTTCTTGAAGTTCTAGCCAGAGCAATAAGAGAACAAAAGGAGATCAAGGGAATCCCAATAGGAAAGGGGGAAGTCAAATTATCCCTATTTGCAGATGATATGATAGTATATATAAGTGAACCCCCAAATTCCATTCTTAGTGTTTTGGCTATTTGTATTTGAAAGTGTTGAAGAAAATATCGTTCCTATCTTGGCCTTTTTGCCAAATTTGAAGCCATTTCCATAAGGACGCTCTTTGATGTTCATCGTCCTCTTTGAGGTATGCTGGATATTGTCATGAGTTAACCTGTCTCATTGTCAATGAATCTTTAAAATAATAAAAATATCTCTGAGGTTTTTGAAGACCTTATCTAACTACTTTACCTTATCTTTCTATAGAAACGTATCTATCTGTTACACCTTAGATGTATATTCTTGTGATAAAAATAGACTGGTAATTGGTATGGCCATGATTTGATCAACTAACAATTAACTTGTATAATTGTCTGCAATAGCACTTCCAAAGTACTGGAAGTAAACCTTGTATTATAATTAAGTTAAAGGTGTACACTATCTTATATTCTGATTTCACCTTGGAAAAAGGGTGGAATTTAAAGCTGCTCAAAAATAAAAGTATTTTTTAGTATGTAATTCAAAAATTTCTGATACTGCAAAAATATTATACAACATCTGTTAAGGATAAATATTTCAATATGTGTAATCATACCACATTTTCAAGAATATTATTAATTTTAAAATAAGTTAAATAATTCTCAGATCTACATTGATGCTTTATTTGGTTTTACACACCATTTGTACTTTCAAAAGAAAGGAAGCAGCTTTAATCCTCACCTAGGGGAAAAGACAAAAGTAAATTTATAAAGAAAACAGTGCTGAATCATGCACAGGTGACTCATACAAAGCTCATGCAACCGAAATAAACACACTTGACACAAACACAAAACCTGAAAATTAATAGAAAATATCTTATCTGTGATGTTTCTATGCACTGCCAAATAACTGTGCAATTAATAAAAATAAATCTACTAATTATTAACTGTGACATAATTATTTGACAAAAGTTATTCTGAGTAAATAAACAGTAACTGTCCACAGAGATAAATATTTTCAAGATAGGATAATGGTGGTAAACAGTAAAAAAGAGGTAATATTTGGGGCTGGTGTTTAACTCAGTAGGAGATAACTTTTCTAGAATTAAAAAAATATATATATTAAAATACTGAAGGAGAAAATACATGAATAAGAATATAAAAAACAAAAGGGTTACTTTAGGCACAAATGATAGGGAACATGTTTATCAAAGTCAAGGTTTTGGCTGTAGTATGAAAATGAGATGAAATAAAATGATGTCAGATTACAGTGAAAATGCACCTTTGGCTGACATAAATTCACAGGCGAACTTCAGATATAAATTCCGTGTCTTCTATGGAGCAAAGAACAGGGTCAATTACTGGAATTTGCGACTAAAGATTCCAAGCAGAATCAAACAAAACCAATTAAGTTCTTAAACTTCTTCAGTTTCCTATACTTTGAATGAAAACACATTATTGTGCCAAAGCCATTGTTATTGTTTTGTAGCAAGGCCTCTAGAGTAGGTGAAAATGGAGTGTTAAATTAGTATTTCTAAGTTTACTTTATTTTTGTATTGCATTGTTTTCTTTATTTTGCCAGGGTATTGCTGGATACAAGCAGCAAAAAGAAAACCATAGTCAGAAAAATTGATAAGTAAATTATCAAATGCCATCAGTTGGGTATAATTTCATTATTCAAAATCACATCACTGGCCTGGAGCTGTAACTCAGCATTGGAGAGTTTGCATAGAGAAGACTTTGGGCTACATCCCTCAAAACTAAACAACAAAAATTTACTTCTCTTTCATGATTCAAGAGGTAGTCACAATCTTAAAGGAAACTACTAGCTTTTTCCAAAACAAATATTTTTCACCTTCATCATGTGTTAAATTATATATTGCTCAATTATTAAGTTATTTTCCACACATTTAAATTTTACAGTAATCTTGAACTCCAGGTGTTATTGGTCATTGATCATTTAATCAAATCTTAGGAATTCTGAATGAGGACCTGCAAGACAGCTCAGCATGGAAAGGAGCATGCCCTCAAGCCTGACCAGTAAGGTGTAAAGCACACCTGGTGGAAGGAAAAGAAGCAACCTCCACATACTCTTCATGGAATCTGCACATGCACACACACTCATACACACACACAGACACACACACACACACACACACACACACACACACACACACACACACAAATCCTGCCATGATTCGCTAATAAATGGAGAAATCCTTCAAGTGACTGTAAACCAATATTTATCTATGAGACTGTCCTGAAAAGTGAGAGAATTTTAGAGCAATTCAATACCAGCCCTGGGCCAGTGGTTTTTGCCCTGGATAACAGAGGTCACTCTGGATAATAGACACTCAACAATATTTTGGGTTGAAGTGTACTTCCTCATGGGCAAAATAAAGTCAAAGTTGTTGGTTGCTACACGTCTTCCAAAAGACAATATAGCTTTGTCCTCCAAAGAAAATAACTTACTAATTACTATTTCAGTGATAAATGTGACAAAAACAATCTTGTAGAACTTGAATAGGAGGCTGATTTGTAATGATCAATTACAACAGTATTTATTTTATTCTAATATATTATCTACTAAATTGTCTCAATCCAGAAGGCAATACTATAAAAGAAATTGTGCTAAGAGACACTTTGAGTCTCTAATCAACTCTCGTCAACTCCAAATGTGATCTTAACTAATACATTGTAAAGTCATGTCAATAAGACATCCAAATAATCAGTCTATTAAAATGTTTCAGCTATATTACTTGTTGTCAATATGGTTCATCATAAAACATTAATCTAGCAAATGCCTAGGGAATTTGCAAATGCATATTGTGTCAAAATGTTAATTAATTAAAATGAATAAAATTTAGTAGATCTATTATTATCCCGGCCTGGCAATTTAGGCAAAGAAAGAACTAGGCCCTGTTCACACTGCTGCCTAATGAGTATAACACTGGATTAATTAGTAAGAATCACAGACAAATTGCTGTTGTTTGAATGTGGTACTTAGAAACTCTGGGCATGATGAATTTGAGCCTCAGCTATAATTTTAGGATGCCAGATTAATCAAGCAGAGTTAAATCTGGATTTCGTATACAAGCCAGAGTTCATATGCACATGACTGCATATTTGACTATATAATGTAATACAAAGTGAAGTCAGAAATAAAATGAATGTCCTGAAAAGAAGAGTAAATTGATAAAAATAGCTGAAAAGCTTTTCTCACCTTTATTTTCCTCACAAGTGCAGGAGATTTGCTCTTGGGATGTATATCATATGTTCTCTCAGCTGACTGTCAAGAACATTTAGTATTATACATTTTCTGATGTATATTTATGGATTTTTTTCCTGAGTTACATAGAACACAACAATCTACAATTTCAACCCATGTGATAAAATGAGTAGGAGGCCCACAGGCTCCATCTTCATCTTTTAGAATCTGGTTAATGGTGAAAGTAGGAACAATGAAGAGCCCCCAAAAGGAAAATGCACTCGATGAAGATGTCTGTATAGTGCCTAGCTTAATGTTCTGGGCTTGCTGGCTCACTTTGTTGGACTGTCTTATTAATGAAGTCTAGATGGCAAGTCAATTGTCATATGGGACAGTTAGTGTAGCTCAGTTCCATGGCTACCGTCCAAATGAATTCTGTTGGTCATAGGATCAATCAGATAGGAGAGGAATGGTTAGAGAAAGTATGTTTCTATCACCAGGGGAAACAAATAACACTGAGAAACTATGGGCTTCATTTTAATTACAGGAAAGTTGGAAAACAAAAATATATGAGATGTGAAATTGAGGTATGTGTGTAAGAACAAGTAAGTAAAAAGCTGAAACACAAAAAAGAAAGTAGGCGAGAGAGCTGCCGTGGTAAAGAGCAGGCAATTGTTTCTTTATTAATCAACCAATGCAGAAAGATTCTCCCTTCTCCTTATAATTGGGTTGTAAGCCCTCATGGGATAGGAACCCATTTTCAATAAGAACACCAGGGTTCTACACAAACCTTTTCTCACATTATCTAGAGAATAATAACAGAAACAGCTACATAAGCCTTATTATAAGCAAGACTTTTCAAGCATCTCCAACATATATCATATACCAGGATCTTAAGATTATTCCTCTCTTACAATACTCAACACAACTTCTAAATAGGTGATATGATGGTGAAATTGCTTAACTTGAACGGCCTGAGAAATACCTCAGATATTAGTAATACACAACTCTGAGTATGTATCTATGAGATCGCTAAAAGAGGTAAGATTCTGAGTTAATGAATACTTCAGTCCATTGAAGGATCCAAAATTTAAATAGAAAATTAGGAAGTAGTGAAGCTATGGAAAGTAGGGCTTCCTTGAAGGACATAGGTCATTTTAAGAAATAACCTTTGGGTAATTTTTGTTTGCTCTCTTGTTCTGTCTGTTCCATTGTGTTTCTTGGCTGTCAAAGTGAGCTCTTCCATTCTTCCAATCACTGCCAAACATGACTGACTGGAACCTTAGAATCATCGCCCTGTTATCTTTCCTCTGTTAAGATTTTTATGAAGTATTACACACCAGTGACTTCAAAAACTCAGTGGATCAGGAGGCCTTCTATGATCTTCCTAAGTGACATCTAGAATTTGGTTTTATGACACTCTCAGAGAAATTTAAGGGGGGGGGAAGTATAGCTTGCTAGTAAGTCTTCACTGTATGACAGTGATACAGAAATTTAGAGTAAGGCCACTGACTGAGTCATCTCTAGCAGAATGAATTGATTCCTTAAGAACTAAATCCAGAGACATCACAGTTGGAAATGTGCTGTTGTCTCTTTAATCCTGAAAGTCTTGCCACTCAACTCATTTCTATCTATTTTATGCACAAAGTATTCATTGCATGAAGCACCCAAACAAGGCCTTTCTTGACCATTCATGGGATTTCTCATGGCAGGAGTTCTAGTCAGAAGCTCAAAATTCTATTTAAGAATTAGGGAATGGATGAATTATAATGTTGTTTTTTCTTCCTTTATGAAATATCTATTAATAATATTTGAAATAAAATTCCAGTATAAATATTCCTGAATGGTGATGAAGCTCAGTAATACAGCTCTATTTATTTTATTTTTTTAGACTTTGCTTAGATATCTTATGTTCTCTTTTTAAAAAGATAATCTTTATAGTGGCAAGTGTAAAAACAGTCAGACAATTAACTAGTGATTTTCTGGTTACAGGGAAATTGCCCAGACAGCACATGTTATCTTTTCGTAATAGAGACATTTAGTGTATCATAGTTTTATTTTCTGCTCTGTGTTCATTTTAATTACTTTTACTTGAATACCCAGACTTAATCTATTTCCTGTGTGTGGCTTTTTAATCAGAATATATAATTCATTACCCTTGCAAAGATTTATATAATTTATTTTTAGTCCAACTTTCAGCAACTAGTCTGTATGAAAAAAAATCTGCATTGGAAAAATCCAGCTATTATGATACTTTAAGTATTTTAGGAACATCACATGAAAAGTGTTGCTCATAAAGGTTCACAGAGACTGAAACACCCACTAAAGAGCATACATGGGATGGACCTAGAACCCCTACACACATGCAGCAGATGTGCAGCTTGGTCATCCAGTGAGTCCTCTAAAAATGGGAGGAAGGGTTGTCTCTAACTGTTGCCTCCTTTAGATCCCTTTCCTCTAACTGAGCTTCCTTGTCTGGCCTCAGTGGAAGAAGATATGCTTAGTGCTGCTGACACTTGTGGTGCCAGGGCAGGTTGGTACCCCTTTCGGGCCTCTCTTTCTCTGAGAAGGAAAAGGAGAGGAAAACGAGAATTGAACTGGAAAGAGAGGAGGAAGGGGGTTAAGATCAGGTTGTAAAGTGATTAAATAAATGAATAAATAAATAAATAAATAAATAAATAAATAAAACCAGTTGCCGAATCAATCTGAAGAACACCAATGACAGCAGCAGTGGTCTCATGCTCCCTATTGGCTGGCTACTTTTGTTACTAGAGGAACTAGTTGAAGTCTCATATATTTTGATAATAGAAAAAATATACAACGTCTTCACTTTCTTTTACTTATTTAATTATCTACTCATACATTTCAAGTAGAAAAAAATTGGGTTTCATCATTTTATACTTGATTTTCAATCATTGCAATCATAAATTAAATTATACTTATGTATATACATGCAAATGGAAACTATATTTCTGGTTTCCTTTTGAATTAAAAGTTAAAAAACAAAGACTGTAGGGATGTTTCAGTGGCAAAGGCACTAGGGGATCTTCAGAGGACCTAGGTTGGCTTCCCAACACCCACCTGATGGCTCACTTCTCTCTGTACCTCTAATTCCTGGGAATTTGACACCTATTCCTTGCCTCCTCAGGCACTGAATGAAGATGAGGCCCAATGCATGTAGGGAAACATTCTACACAAATAAAACTTAGAAACAATGACAATATTTAAGAAAGTAAAATTTTCATTGGTTAAGACAAAGTTTATGCACACATTTGACCTCAGTAATTGACATAATGCACAAAGCATTTTTAATGCAATGTGAGTAGTTTTATATACTGCAAAGAACAAAGGCTTTTCAATCAAAAAGCCTTAAGATTGAATCCAGGGAGTTTTTAAGCCTCTTTGATCACATTGAACCAAATATACACAAGGCAGGTATTTTTTAATCATATAAATTCAGTAACTTACAATTCTTGTCACATATCATTGTATTTAGCATCAAATGCGATGCTTCCTCCTTTCTTAAGAGAAAGAGCCTATCGATAACATGGTATCTCTTAAGTAAGCATCAATTTATTTTTTTAACTTGGCAATGTTAATGTTATGTTTTAGAGTAATCATTAGGCTTTAGAGCAGAAAGAAAAATATGAAGACTTGAAGACTTTAGCTAGAAACCATGAAGTAAAATCTATTATCTTGGTTCTTTTGTTTTGTTTTGTTATTTTGGTTTTGGTTTGGCTTGGTTTGGTTTTTCAAGACAGGGTTTCTCTGTGTAGCCTTGGCTGTCCTGCACTCACTTTGTAGATGAGGGTGGCTTTGAAATCACAGAGATATGCATGCCTCTGCCTCCCTTAGTGCTGGGATTAAAAGTTTGCACCATCATGCCTAGCTCCATTATCTTGTAGTTGATGTTCAGCTACCCTAGAATTTTTGTTATGTAGATAATACCAACCTGGAACTCACCAAAACCTGCCTGCCTCCACTGACATTGTGCTGGGATTAAAAGTGTACATCACAATTTCCAGTGGAAAGTCAGGATGAAGAGACACGAGCAGTTAACAGGTCTTCAACAGGGAACTGCTATAATCTTGATTCAGATTATCAAATGGAAAACCCCACTTGTGGAAAATTACAAGAACCTTGTCTTGTAATTCAACCCAAGAGATTGTTGCTGCCCTGTAATGTGAGTCTAACCATCTAGGAGGTTAAAAAAAGATCAATAAAGTCTATCCTGGGATAAAGGACACCACAAGAAAACCTATAGAATCAACTAACCTAGGCCCATCAGGCTCACAGACACTGAACCTCCAACCAGAGATCATTCATGGGACTGACCTAGGCCCTCTGCACATATTTAATAATTATTCAGCTTTGTGGGACTCCTAAAAGTGGGAGTGGGGGCTGTCTGTGACTGTGATACCAACCTTTGAGACCCTTTCCCTTAACTGGGATGCCTCTTCTAGTCTCAATATTCTAGTCTAGTCTTACTGCAATTTGATATCCAAAGGCTGGTTGATATCCATGGGATGCCTTCTCCTTTCATATATATAATCATAATGATAATTATAATTATTAATAATTATATAATGTATTATTAATTTATTCATATAACATCTCAACTATTATCCCATCCCTTGTATCCTCTCATTTCTCTCTCCCTCCCGCATTCCCCCTAATCCCCTCCCTTATGACTGTTACTGAGGGGGACCTCCTCCCTCTCTATATGCTCATAGGGTATCAAGTCTCTTCTTGGTAGCCTGCTATCCTTCCTCTGAGTGCCACTAGGCCTCCCCATCCAGAGGATGTGGTCAAATATGGGGCACAAGAGTTCGTATAAAAGTCAGTCTCCACTCTCCACTCAACTGTGGAGAATGTCCTGTCCATTGGCTAGACCTGCTAGTTTACTGCATGTATTGTCCTTGGCTGGTGCCATAGTTTGAACAGGACCACTGGGCCCAGATCTGCCCATTATAATGTTATTCTTGTAGGTTTCTAGGACCTTCTGGATCCTTCTATTTCCCCATTCTCCCTTGCTTCTCTCCTAGAGTCTCAATAGGAAGTCTTCCCTTCTGTCTCTCTTTCCTGGTAGGTGAAGACCTTCATTGGACATGCCCTGTGGGCTAGTGCACAGATATAAGTGAGTACATACCATTTGACTCTTTTTGCTTGTGGGTTAACTCACTCATTATGATCATTTCTCTTTCAATCCATTTGTCCATTAATTTCTGGAATTCCTTGTTTTAATAGCTGAGTAGTATTCCATAGTGTAAATGCCTCCTGCTTTCTTAAGAGAAAGAGAGGAGATATGTAAGGACTGGGCATAGATGAGGGAGGGGAAACTGTAAAGCAAATAAATAAATTAAGTAATAATTTAAAAAACTGCCTTTGTCTATGTGACCCGTATTTACACAGAGGACAGTGAATTAACTGGAAATTATAGACACCGCATGTCAGCTGATCTCTCAGGATTGAACACTGGTGAAAGTATCCTCCCCTCAGCTACATGGCAGTAATCACACGCAGGAAAATGTCACCAAAACTGAATCTTAAAGGGAAAACTTCCTCACACACCCTGCAGGTAGTATTTTCATTTATGTTCAGCCAGTTACTCCTAGCCATTTGCTTAAGTAAAGTTTTTCTTCTGTTGCATGCTTTAAAGGGTGAAATCTTTCTGTACCAACTCTTTTCAAAACTAGCCTACTCTGTATAAGAAAGTAATTGTTTTTAATTGCTTTGTGTACATCATTGAAAATAAATATTTCTGATGGTAGAATTTTAATTACCATGTAAAATTGGTAATAACTCAACATAATTGGCACAGTTTTTTTAAATTCCTGCAATTTTATCAACACATTGAAGTTATTTCCAATAATTCTCTTAACAAACTTGTTAAAATTTTAAAGCAGCACAATTAGACATTAATTTGGCTCTTATTTTTTTGATTATTTCTTTTTTTATTAATTTATTCTAGTTATATCTCTATGGTTATCCCATCCCTTGTATCCTCCCATTCTCCCCTCCCTCCCATTTTCCCCTTATTCCCCTCCCCTATGACTGTTCCTCAGAGGGATTTCCTCCCCCTGTATATGCTCATAGGGTATCAAGTCTCTTCTCAGTGACCTGCTGTCCTTCTTCTGAGTGCCACTAGGTCTCCCCCTCCAGGGGGCATAGTCAAATGTGAGGCACCAGAGTACATGAGAAAGTCAAATCCCTCTCTCCACTCAAGTGTGGAGACTGTCCTGTCCATGGGCTAGATCAGGGTAGGGGTTTAAATTTTACCACCTGTATTGTCCTTGGCTAGTGCCTTAGTTTGAACGGGACCCCTTGACCCAAATCTGCCTATCATAATGTTCTACTTGGCTCTTATTTTTTTCTGTGTGTGTGTGTTTTCTTTTTTTTTTTTTATTAATTTATTCATATTACATCTCAATTGTTAGCCCTTATTTTTTAAACAGTGCATCAGGTTAGAAATTTTTTTAGCGTTTTAGTTTTTAAAAAACATTTTTATTTGAGGATTTATGTCCACACATATTTTTTCCAGGACAGAGCATGAATCAAAGCTAATTAGGGCATGCTATCATTTTTGATGGGTGTGGAACTTGCATGTAATATATAATGATGACTATTGGAAGGAATTTCTTTATCAGTATACATATGTGCCATTATAATTATATTAGTTTAGCAGAAGGTGATAAGCTAAGGTAATAGAAGGTACAAAATGACAACTTACCATTATCATTCTAGAAGTAAAAACATATACAGAGCACCCCTCATTCCTGGTAGGTTTAGTGAAGAGTTTTCACATATACAAGTTAGCCAAAGGAACATGCATTCATAGGAAACCATACTTTAGGGTTTGACCTTCTCCAAAGGTAATGATATTTTTTTCTGAAATGTTGAACAACAACAATGAACTACAGCTTGTGGTGAGGCTTTCTATCAGGTGGATGGATGCATGAGCCATATACTACAGTATATTGTGTTGTTGAGCTTTGGTCAGCTAGATATGTCAAATGATTATTCTTTACATCCTATTGGGACTCTAGATGAGAAAATCATGAGAGAATAGCAAAGTAGGAGGATCCAGAGGGTCCTGGAAACCTACAACAAGAACATTATGATAGACAGATTTGGGCCCAGGGGTCCCGCTCAAACTAAGGCACCAGCCAAGGACAAGACAGGCGGTAAACTTTAACCCCCTACCCAGATCTAGCCAATTGACAGAACATTCTCCACAGTTGAGTGGAGAGTGGGGTATGACTTTCACACGAACACTGGTGCCTCATATTTGACCATGTCCCCTAGAGAGGGAGACCTGGTAGGACTCAGAGGAAGGACAGCAGGCTACTGAGAAGAGACTTGATACCCTATGAGCATATACAAGGGGAGGTAATACCCCTCAGGAACAGTCATAGGGGAAGGGAATAAGGGGAAAATGGGAGGGAGGGAAGAATGGGAGGATACAAGGGATGGGATAACCATTGAGATGTAACAAGAATAAATTAATAAAAAATTTAAAAAAAATAAAGAAACTCAAAGCTCTGCCCAGGTTAAATGTGCATAAGCTAAATACATAGTGTAGTCCTTACACATATTTTCAACTTAGGATATTTTCAACTTAACCCCAAGTTAACTGAAATGTAACACCATGGTAAGTTGGGACGAATCTGTGTAACTAGTTAGTGGCATTTAATATCTCTGCCATAATTATTATCTTTCTCTCAATCTGAGCATTTTCCTGAAGAAACAAAACCAATTCTTACATATATAAAAGTTTGTTAATCTATAAAGTGATAAACAAAAAGAAAATGTAGTTTCATTTTGGATGTACCCTTGTACCTGATTGCATATATATTATATCCAAATGCTGAAATTAGACACTAAGATGCCAGGCCTGATTCTCCTCAGTGTTGCATCTTTTGAATTGAACTCTCTGTCAAATGCTTTATTAATTTGAATTAAAGCACATATAGTATACAAACATGTTGTTTTATGAATTCTTCTAAAAATATGTAGATTCTATTACAATGCTCTATCTATGGAAATTTTTCACATGAGTATACTCAAACATTTTCCTTTCAATTAATTTATCTGTAGTGTATTTTAAACTTTATTATTTTTAAGACCTTCATTTTACATTCCAATTGTAGCCCCCATCCTCATTGCATCCTAATCCCATCCTCCCTCCCTCATACCTTATCCTTCACTCCCCTAGTCCTAGGGGAAAAATGAAATCAACTAGGGAGGGTTTGCTGCAGAGAATTATGCACCAACCAAGGACCATACACAGTGAGGACCTAGACCCTCTGCTCAGATGTAGTAGATAAGCAGCACAGTCTGCTTGTGGGTCCCACAATATGGGGAGTAGGAGCTACTTCTGACATGGACTCTGGCCCCACATATTGATCATCACTTCCCCTGGCTGGTGGAGTGGCCTTGTCATGCCACAGAGGAAGAGGATATAAGCAGTTCCTTTTAATTTACATACTTTTCTACATATAATATATTCTGATCATATTATTTCACTTCCAACAACTCCTCTAAAATCTTCCCTACCTCCATATACACCCAGATTCATGTTCTTCCTCTCTATTCCTTAAAAACATATGACCCAAATGAAGGCATGGATTCAAAAGGAAGCCACATAATGGCACTTGGAAATAACTCCTATTGGGCCAAAAAATCCTTGAACATATGGAAACATGGGAATGAGAAAAAGCATTTAGCACTGAGAAAAATTCACTCATAACAATACCACACAATACCACACAATTACTTATTCCCAAGGTTATATTCCTGGGCTAAAAACTACTTTGTTTATCATTTTTGCTTCTATATAGGCAACTGAAGTACTAATAATGATTGGCATATGAAGACAAGAGAGAGATGTGGGTGGGAGAGAGAGAGAGAGAGAGAGAGAGAGAGAGAGAGAGAGAGAGAGAGAGAGAGAGAGAGAGAGAGAGAGAGAGAGAAGAGAGAGGCGGGAATAGGAGGGAATTTCTTAAGCACAATAAAAGTTCTATTTTTTACAATCCTTATGTTCTGGGTATATTCCAAGGAGTGGAATAGCTGGGTCTTGAGGAAGCCTTATTCCCAGTTTTCTGAAATAGTGCCAGATAGATTTCCAAAGTGGTTGTACTAGTTTGCATTCCCACCAGCTTTGAAGGAGTGTTCCTCTTTCTCCACATCCTCACCAGTATGTGGTGTTGCTTGAGTTTTTGATCTTAGCCATTCTGATGGGTGTAAGATGGAATCTCAGAGTCACGTTGTTTTGATTTGCCTTTCATTGCTGACTAAAAATTTGAGCATTTAAGTATTTCACAGCCATTTGATATTCCTCTGTTGAAAATTCTCTGTTTAGTTCTGAGGCCCATTTCTTAATTGGGTTATTTGGTTTGGTGGTGTTTAATTTCTTGAGTTCTTTATATATTTTGGATATCACACTTTTGTCAGATATAGAATTGGTGAAGGTCTTTTCCCAGATTGTAGGCTGTTACTTTGTTCTGTTGACAGCGTCTCCTGCTTTGCAGAAGCTTCTCAGCCTCATGAGGTCCCATTTATTAATTGTTGATCTTAAGTCCTGGGCTGTTGGTGTTCTGTTCAGGAAGTTGTCTCCTGTACGAATGTGTTCCAGGCTCTTCCCCACTTTTTCTTCTAATCAGATTAGTGTTGATGTATTTGATCCACTTGGACTAGAGTTTTGTGCATGGTGACAAATAGGTGTCTAATTGGATTTTTTTACGTGTAGACATCCAGTTAGACCAGCACCAACTGTTGAAGATACTATCATTTTTCCGTTGAATAGATTTGGCTTTTTTTGTCAAAAAATCAAGTCATCATATATGTGTGGATTCATTTCTGGGTCTTTGATTCGATTCCACTGATCAACCCGCCTATTGCTATGCCAGTACCATGCTGTTTTAATTACTGTTGCTTTATAGTACAGCTTGAGATCAGGTATGGAGATTGCCCCTGAGGATCTCTTCTTGTATAGGATTGTTTTAGCTATTCTGGGTTTTGTTTTTGTTTTGTTTTTCCATATAAAGTTGAGAATTGAACTTTCAATGTCTTTAAAAAATTGTGTAGGTTTTTTGATAGGGATTGCATTTAATCTGTAGATTGCTTTTAGTAAGATGGCCATTTTTACTATGTTAATTCCATTAATTCCCCCTGTCTATGAGCAAGGAAGGTCATTCCATCTTCTCATGTCATCTTCAATCTTTTTCTTCAGAGTTTTCAAATTTTTCCAAACAAGTCCTGCACTTTCTTGGTTAGAGTAACTCCAAAATATTTTATAGTGCTTGTGGCTTATGTGAAGAGTGTAGTTTTCCAATTTCTTCCTCTGCATGACTGCATGATTTTTATTTGTATATAGGAAGGCTACTGATTTTTTTGAGTTAATTTTGTATCCAGCCAATTTGCTGAAGGTGTTCATCAGGTGTACTAGTTCTCTGGTGGAATTTTTGGGATCACTTATGTACACTATCATATCATCTGCAAATAGGGATAATTTAACTTCCTCCTTTCCCATTTGGATACCCTTGATCGCCTTTTGTTTTCTTATTGCTCTGGCTAGAACTTCGAGTACTATATTGAAGAGATATGGAGAGAGTGGGCAGCCTTGCCTTGTTCCGATTTTAGAGGAATTTCCTTGAGTATCTCACCATTTAATATGATTTTGGCTATTGGTTTGCTGTATATAACCTTTATTATGTTGAGGTATGTGCCTTGTATCCCTTTTCTCTCCAAAACTTTAAACATGAATGGGTGTTGGATTTAATCAAATGCTTCCTCTGCATCTAAGGAGATGATCATGTGTGGTTTTTTTTTTTTTCAGTTTGTTTATATGGTGGATTACATTGATGGATTTCCATATATGAAACCATCCCTGCATGCCTGCAGCACACAAGGACATATGCTCAACCATGTTCATAGTGGCCTTATTCCTAATACCCAGAAACTGGAAACAGCCTAAGTGTCCCTCAGTAGAAGAATGGATAAAGAAACTGTGGTACATTTACACTATGGAATACTACTCAGCTATTAAAAACAAGGAATTCCCAAAATTTGTGGACAAATGAATTCAATAAGAAATCATCATAATGAGTGAGTTAACCCACAAGCAAAAAGAGTCAAATGGTATATACTCACTTATATCTGGACACTATCCCAAAGGGCATGTCCAATAAAGGTCTACACCTACCAGGAAAGAGGGACAGAGGGGAAGACTTCCTATTGCGACTGTAGGTGAGAGAAGCATGGGACAATGGGGAAATAGAAAGATACAGAGGGTCCTAGAAACCTACATGTAGAACATTATGACGGGCAGATAGGGCCCAGTGGTCCTGCTCAAACTATGGCACCAGCCAAGGACAATATGTGCAGTAAACTTTGTATCCTTACCCAGATCTAGCCAATGGACAGGACATTCTCTACAATTGAGTGGAGAGTGGGGATTGACTTTCCCATGAACTCTGGTGCCCCATATTTGACCATGTCCTCTGGATGGAGAGGCCAGGTAGCACTTAGAGGAAGGACAGCAGGCTACTAAGAAGAGACTTGATACCCTATGAGCATATAAAGGGAGAGGATGTCCCCCTCAGTCATAGTCATAGGGGAATGGAGTAAGGGGGAAATGGGAGGGAGGCAGTAATGGGAGGATACAAGGGATGGGATAATAATTTAGATATATTATGAATAAATTAATAAAATATATTTTTAAAAAATTTTAAAGATCATTATGTTATAATCAAAATCTATTTCTATTTGTTTGTACCATTTAAGTCAACTTGGATAAACTTTGTTAAATTCAGAGAATGTACAAAGTTCAAATATCCTTAAAAATTATTAGGAAATGAATCTTTCTATAATTGCATTGCAGAGAAGTACACTGGATGTCAGCATCTTTGGCTTGGCCAGTTCTGAGGATGAGAAGGGAAGAGAACACAAACAGATATAGTGATCGTTCCTGCATAGAAGTTTGGGGAATTTTTACAAAAACTGTAACTAAAACATTTCATGTCAGAAGCATTTAAAAAATCTTTAAGTAATTCCACTTTGAGTATTCAAAACAAGTTATATCAATCACCATAGGAGGAAGGAAACACATTATAACTATGTAAATTCCTTCAGACAATAATTTGAAAGCATTTACTACAGTTTCTTCATAAACTGGCAACAAGGAATTGTTTGAACTATTTGATCTCAGAGATAAGGATTATAATTTAATATAAAACTTATTTATTAAAAGATAACTTTGATAATGACTTTGAGGACACCTTCAAATATTAACAAATTTTGAAATACTGTCTATTTTATATTCTAAATCTTGAGTCTCAAATAAATTATATAAACCATATGGTATAACATTTAAATGTCTTTATTTCCATTATTGAAATTTGTCTTTAACTATAACAGTAGGGGAAGACATTACAGATATTTGCATATACATGAACACAAATACATGCATATAATGGAATATTAGAAAGCCATGACCATCATAAAACATTATTTATCATTCCTCCATACAAGCATAAAAATATTAAGAAGCAGTGATGCATATTATTTTTGTAAAATATTTTCCAACATGAAAGGTGGCAAAAACAGCATGTGAATACCTGCCAACAGCATGTAAATACCTATAAAAACACCATGCACATAAAAGTGTTAACAAGCTAGGCTTTTGTAAGCACTTATTCTTTCATTGATCTACTCTCAACAATTTGTATGTAATTTACAAACCTTACTCAAGTCTCCACAAAGAAGAGTTAAAGGTAAAATATCAGGAAAAAAATACATGTAGTCTTAAAGGAATTATAATACTTGGCTCAGGTTTACAATCTTAAACATCAGAGCAATAGGAGGATGAGTATTGTCAAAGTACGTAGTATCCTTCAAATAAATAGAATACGTGAAGCTCAATGGATAGTCCTCTCCTAACAAAAAAAATTAGGCTTCTTATGTTCTTGACACCAAATTTACAATCCTGATGTGGCCTAAGAGTGACTGACAATGTCATTTTAACTCAAGGGTGTGATCAGAACTCAAGTCTCAACAAATGTTTATGGACTATCTGGAAATCTAGTTTGCTATTTTCTTCTTTTTTATTTTAAATATCATTTAGCAAACAGAATTTACTACTTCCATATGGTATTTTTCTCAGCTTTGCACTTAATTTCTATGACTTGTCCTATCCCACAACATCAGAGTATTATTGACACACTTGCATCGTTTAATGACGGAATGATGTAAGAAGTCATTTCTAAATTGTAATGTACTGTCTGAGGGCAATCAGAGCACCACCTTTCAATAATATAAGTTTCATTTTCCCGTAATGAGTTTCTGAACCCATTTAAATAGCAGGTTTCTGAGGCATTGGGTCAATTAATTCCCCAAGTTTACTAATGTGGTAGCAAAGCATGCAGTGCAAAATGCTGAGTAGCTGAAGTGTTATAAAATTAATGAGAGAAGGAGAGGGATTCCAAAATAGTAATGGGTTGGTATTTTCAGCCTAAAAGGAAAATGGTTAGTCCTTGCCAACGTTTTTTTTTTTTTTTTTTTTTCATAGCAAACAGTCTGTAGCCATGAAGTGCTGATTGCTATATTTAACTACAAAGTTTTTTTTTTTTTTTTTTTACATAGATCAAGTTCAAAGGGAACAGTCTGTGCCTGGCGCAGTGGATTTGAAAACCTCCTACATGATATAAAATGATAGTGATTGGATTCTGAAAGCAAAGCCAACCTAAATAACCAGGTAAATTACAACTGGTTTACTTTCAGGAATATTACGTACAAAATAGTTTTCTACCCACATACAAGCCTAGGCCTAGAAAATTGTTTTAAATGTATATAAGGGACGGGAACGTTGGCTGAGTAAATAGACTGCTTTTTGTGCAAGCATGAGGGCTTGAGTTTAACCCCTAGAATCCACATAAAATATTAATCACAGTGGCATCGGGCTACCTGCCAGGAGACCGTAGGGATTCACATAATAATCACAAGGACTAACTGTCATGGCACTATGATTATATAGGTATATAAAATGTCTATCTAGTAAAACATACACTCAAATGTATTTAAAGTTGCAACTAAACAAGTAAATAATTTAACTGGGAAGTAAGAGAGTGTATTAACAAAAGAGCATCTTTTTCACTTTGTAGATTTATTTATGATATGTGTACTTGATAATACTATCAAAACAAAAAATAAATTATTAACCATCAGTCATTTTAGGGCAAAATGGAACCTTCATGATTATAAATTACATATTTATAAGTTTCTGAATTTCTTTTCAAATTTCTGTTTACATACTGTAGTAAACATGACCAGGTACATCTGGCCAATATTCTCCTCTAAACCCTCCTGAAAAGAGTAAGTGATAATTCTCATTTATGCAAATACTTAAAAAATCCTCCAACTATAAAGGTTCTTCATGTACAACACCAGTTTGAAAACATCTTTTCAGATTGACTGTCTTGCAAACATCTTTATATGATAAAGTGAATAAAATTGCCTTTCATTCATTGAGGCTGGGACCTCTTTACACTCAGCACAAAGATCACATATCTCCTTCTCTGGTATAATATTGTAAGCCATACAGCCCTTTACCCTATGGAGTAGCCCCATATTGTACCTCTTGTTAAATGAGGTCCAGTGACTTTATCTGTCAAAGACTGATCAGTCACTTAGAAACTAGACACATTTGTTGTCAAGGTAGCTGAAGAAATGAATATAATGCCTATTATACTCCTTAAGACTTACAGAGTTCAACACGGTTAAAAACTTCATTAAAGTGGCCATCTTAGTAAGTATATTTATTGGATAACTCCTCCATAATTAAATGCCAGAGATATGCTGCACCCACCAACAGAATCTTATCTTCAGACATGTGTGTGGCAAATAGAACCTCAAAATAAAATACCATTTAATAGTTTTTATTCCTCTAAGGGATAGAGAGCAAATTTCTGACACAGGCTTCCTCCTGGTCTGGTTTTGGCTATCTCCTCCTTGTGCTGTCATATGGTCATTTAGCTCTGCATGGTGTAACCACAGCTTCTTTCCTCAAGGATAATAAAGTGGATATTGAACAGGGAGTCACACTAATAGTGACTTTCACTGTATCACCTCTTTAAAACCCTGCCTCCATATTTAGTCACATTCTGAGTATCAGGGTTTCAGAACTTCAGCATATGTACTTTAGAGAACCACAATACACAAATGAGAAAAGGAGTGATTATATAGGATTATGGACCCACATTGGGGAACGTTTCATGAAATCACAAAATTCCATGATATATAAAAGTGAAAAATCCACTCAAATAAGGATAATTTGCTTTAAGAAAAACAACAACTACATGAACTTAATATAATTGCTTTCTTCCCTAAGTCATAGAACTCAGGTATATACAAATAATTGTATTCATGAGAAATTGAATAGAAATTACAGCACTACATTCAATTAGTTTAATGAAGATAAATTTTAGATATTGTGAAGCTTTTCAGTAGAAATCCTTGAAAAATGTGGATTCTCATAATTTATTTATTTTCAAAACAATTAGAAAAGTATAAATAATTATATATGCTTTATTAATATAGTCTATAATATGTATTAAATATAAATTAAATTAGATATAATTTAATAATAATAAAATAGATAAATATATAATAAATTACATTGAAAAAGAATGATGATTTGAATAAAATAATTAAAATTTCTGGCTTAGTCTGGAAGATGCTTACAGTGGATAATTCTACCTACCTGATTAGCAATTAAAATACTGATGTGTTAGACCAAGCCTTTATTTTCCACGTAAAAAAGATGAACATTATTTTATGCTCATGGGGACTCGCATAATTGTCCTCTGAGAGGCTTCACTGAGCAGTAGATAAAAACAGATGTAAAATCCCACAATCAAACATTAGGCAGAGCTCAAAGAGTCTTGTGGAAGATTTGAAGGATAGATAGAGGGACCTGGAGGGAACAAGAAAACCAATAGAGTTAACTGAGGATCATGGGGGCTCACAGAGAATGAACCACCAACCACAGAACATGCATAGACTGGACCTAGGTCACTTACACATATGTAGCTTCTGAGCAAGTGGGTCTTCATTAGGGTCCCCTAGCATTTAGAGCAGGCAATGTCTGTCATGGACTCTGTTGACTGCTTTCATATCACTTTCCCCTGGCTGGGCTGCCTTGAGGGCCTCAAAGGAAGAGGATGCACCTGGACGTGATGTCACTACATGGGACACAGCATATTGGTAAGGGAGTTCCACTTTCTTGAGGAGAAGCAGAGCAGGGAAAGTAGGAAGAGAATGGTAAGGTGGGACCAGGAGGAGAGGAGAAGAGATGCTGCACTAAAGATGTAAAGTGGATAGGTACTGTTTGAACTTGTTCTTTTGTTTTGTTTTCATTTTATATCTTGTTTTTTCAGTCTATGGTTACTGAAAGTTTCGCTGGGTATGAACCTGGAAATAACCTAGATAAAGAAAGGTGTCACATTTATACTATGGAATACTAGTCGGCTATTTAAAACAAGGAAATCTTGAAATTTTCAGGCAAATGAATGGAACTAGAAATGATCATTCTGATTGAGATAACCCAGACATGCATGGTATATACTCACTTATAAGTGGATATTAGCCCAATATGGATTTCTTCTGAGAGACTCTACTCAGTGAGGTATCAGGACAGATGCTGGGACTTACTACTGGACTCCAGCTGGGCGTAGTATGGGAGAATGGGGAGAGAGAAGGACCCAGAGGGTCCACAAGCCCCACAAGGAGACCATCAAGGATATTGTATCTGGACCCAGGAGGGCCTGCACAAATTCCAGTACCAACCAAGGACAATACATGCAGTAAACCTCGACCCCATGTTCAGATCTAGCCAGTGGACAGCTCATTCTCCATAGTTCTGGGGAGAGCAGAGAGTGCCACTGACATGAACTCTGGTACCTCTTATTTGACCACTTCCCCTTGGTGGGGAGGCCTGGTAATACACAGAGGAAGGGGAAGCAAAGTATCAGGATGATACCTGTTGGGCTGTGATCATATGGTGGAGGACAAAGTCCCCTTCTGTCAGAGGTCTAGGGGAAGGGAATAAGGTGAAAGTGGGGTCAGGAAGATATAAGTGAAGGGATAACAATTGGGATGTAATCTGAATAAAGTACTTTTTAAATGATATAAAGTGAATAAATAAATATTATTTTAAAATATTAAATATTACAAATGTATTATTTTTTATAGCAGACAATTCTAAATTCTACAAGTATCTAAAAAAAAAAAAAAGAAGAAGAAAATCCAATAGAAGTTAAGGAATGTAGAAACCTTAAGACTGAATTACTCTACATCACTGCATATCATTAAAAGAAAGTATACAGTTTTTTAAAAATATATCTAAATTATCACCTTATGCTTTGGAAAATAGTACATTCTTTCCCCTTGATTTTAAACATTTCTTTATTCTACAAATTTAGGACACCGAAGAAATAAAAGTTATATTTATATTTATAAATGTAATCCATTGCTTTCTTTTTTATTATACAATGATTTCTATAATTTGATGATTGTTTCTTATCAAAATGTACCTTTTTCTGGGTACTTAAAAGGCATGTCACTTTATATTTTGGTTATATAATCTGAAGAAGTATACAAAAATAAGTGGCTTGTTTTCGCTTGATAGATATTTTACATTTTCAATTAAATTGAAACAAAGATACACTTCATTAAATATCTTTTTTTATTAAAGTACATTGTATATACAAATGACTTCTATCTAAATGAAAGTTAGAAATCTCTATAGTAGATGTACTAAAGTTTACAAATAAGCAAGTTTGCATTGTTTTCTGCACTTGTGCAAAGGAGGGAATGAAAAGTTCCTGAGCTTCAAAAGGTAATGCAATTTTCACTTGTTTTTAACACACAGCTTTACTTAGGAATGTATGCAAAGGTGCATTTACTCATGCAACTTTGTAGGTTTTGTAGGAATACAGGTTACTTCCATCTGAACAAGTTTTAGCTCCTGAATAATAGGAAGCCTGAGATTAAAAGTATTAGATTGAGTTAAGCTACTCAATATCAACAAAGAAGTCAAGCCATCAACAGTTGAAAATGGTGATCAGCATACTGTGGTAGAAACCATTTTCCATTACATGGATTGCTGTTTCCTTGTCGATAACTCTAAATATGTTCATGCAATAAAATATAAACGTATGGGTAAGCCATTGAGATTTTTAAGTATTTTAAGCTTCTACGGCCTAAGCATCTTCCAAAACAGGTCTATATGAGTGAGACAGAAAACCCTTAAGAAAATACCAGGTTCATCCCACACATTCAACTTGTTTATATATTTGGATGTCAGTATGTACATATTTCATCCTATATTCTAATAATCTGAGGAAATATACACACAAAAAATAAAAAACAAACAAAAAAACACCCAACAACCTAAACAAAAATTATGTATTTGGGCCACCAGCATACATGACTGGAAACCTCTAAAAACAAAGCTTTGAAAAGTATGTGTGGCCAGGTGGTGGGTCTCACCAAAATCAGCTAGAAACTGGCGTGTAGCTCGCTGATCGCGTCTGCGTCCTGGGCCCAAGCTGAAGCCAGACACAAAGGATTGACCCTGCAAACAGGGGCAGTTAAAAACCAGCGTGGTCTGCTCCCACAGCCCAGTGGGACCGCCCACGTTATCGGGAGCCGTGGGTCATGCTCGCAGGGTCTATCTACTGACCTAAAGCGACCTGGGAGCATTCTGGCTTTCACTGCCAGAAAGAGAAGATACAGGGGATTCCCGCCAGCGGCCTGAATCGCAATTGTCGCAGGCTGCCCACCGGGCTGCCGGCACTCCCCAAACAACAGAACCTGTCCATTCTTGCGGGCCTGCGACAGGACCTCTCACAATATAAGGAGCCGTGGGTTGACTTGCAGGGTCTATCTGCTGACCTAAAGTGACCTGGGAGTGTCCTGGCATACAGTGGCGTGGAAACTGCTGCCTCCTTGGATACTGCCAGTGGCCTGAAACCATACTGTCTCAGGCCCACCAGGCACTGATCCTATAATCTCCAACAGGCAGATCTTAGCTGGATCAGCTCCTGCAGACCTAGCAAGAGCTCCCAAATTCACGGGAGAGACTGGACGCTCCTACAGAATATAGAGGCAGAGCTAAAAGACAGCTACAACCCAGAAGATCTGAGCCACCTGGGGTCTTGGCTACAAAGCAACAGGAGAGACAGGCAGCTGGGATCAACCTACACAACCAGAGAGCTTGTGTGCTGACCTTACTCTAGATCCAAAAACTGCTGATCTGAATTACAGCAATAAGGTTATAAGGCCCAAACAGAAACCTACTTTGCATGACTCAGCCTGGTGCCTAAGGTGTTGAGAAAAATCTCTAGGAGTAGAATCTGAATCACCTGCCTGGTCCAAGGAAATATTCCCTGATCCCCACAGGTAAGGGCACCCTACCTATAATCAGACATCAATTATCTACTCCCAAACAGGGAAGGCCACTACAAACCACCTCCCAACATCAGAGTCACCAAAATGACAAGGGGACAATGAAAGAATGCTAACAAAAACCAAAACAGGATGGCATCACCAGATCCCAGCAATACCAATGAAAACAACCTGGAGAACCCAACAACAATTGATATACAAGAAAACAACCTCAAGTCCTTAGAAAGTAAGATGATAATGGAAGAAACAAATAAAATCTGTAAACAAATGCAGGAGGAGGCAAACAAGAGGGCTGAAGACTTTAAAGAGTCATATAAAGAGGTATTTGAAGAATTTCAGGAAAATACAAATATCCAGATGAAGGAAATCATTAAAACAGTTCAAGACCTGAAGATAAAAATGGAAGCTATCATAAAAGAACACACGGAAGAAAAACGTGATCGAGAAGCATCAGAAAAGAAAGCAAGCATCTCAGAGGTGGCCTTATCTAAAAGATTGCAAGAAATGGAAGAACGAATATCGGGATTTGAAGATACAATCGCAGAACTGAAAACAACCATCCAGGAAAATGCTAAATCTGAAAATTTCCTGACACAGAGCATCTGTGAAATAAAAGACAACATGAAAAGATGAAACTTGAGAATAATAGGGATAGAGGAAAGAGAAGGCAACCGACTCCACAGCCCAGAAAATATCTTTAATCGAATAATAGAAGAAAATTTCCCTTATTTGAAGAAGGAGATGCATACGAGCATACAAGAAGCCTACAGAACACCAAATAGAATAGACCTGAAAAGAAAATCTTCCCGCCACATAATAATAACAACACAAAATATACAAAACAAAGAAAAAATATTAAAAGCGGCAAGAGAAAAAGACCGAGTAACATATGAAGGCAAACCTATCAGAATTACTCCTGACTTCTCAGAAGAGACTATGAAAGCCAGAAGGGCCTGGACAGAGATTCTGCAAACCCTAAGAGAACACAGATACCAGGCAAGAATACTATACCCAGCAAAATTATCAATAACCATTGACGGAGAAAACAAGCTATTCCATGACAAAAACAAATTCAAACAGTACCTAGCCACAAATCCAGCTTTACAGAAGTTACTACAAGGAAAACTCCATCCAAAAGGGTCAAACTACAACCAAAACTACATAGGAAATAGGTAACTATACCATCACAAAATCACAACCTCACAAAATCTTGACTATTACAAATACCAAAAGTGAAGGGACTTAGCAATCACTGGACATTAATATCTCTCAATGTCAATGGTCTCAATTCTCCAATAAAAAGACACAGACTAACTGACTGGATGCATAAACATGACCCAACATTCTTCTGCATTCAAGAAACACATCTCAACCACAAGGACAGACATTGCCTCAGAGTGAAAGGTTGGGGAAAAATATATCAAGCAAATGGTCACAAGAAACAAGCTGGGGTAGCCATTCTAATATCTAATAAAATAGACTTTCAACCAAAATTAATCAAAAGGGATGAGGACGGACACTTCGTACTCATCAAAGGTAAAGTCAATCAAGAAAACATCATGATTTTGAACATCTATGCTCCTAATACAAGGGCTCCCACATTTGTAAGAGAGTTATTAACAAAGCTTGAACCACTCATCGATACCCACACATTAATAGTGGGAGACTTCAACACCCCACTTTCACTCAATGATAGGCCCGTGAATCAAAAACTAAGCTGGGAAATAACTTCATTAACCAATGTCATGAATCATATGGATCTAACAGATATCTACAGAACTTTCCACCCAAATGCAAAGGATTATACCTTTTTCTCAGCACCCCATGGAACGATCTCCAAAATTGATCACATAGTGGGTCACGAAGCAAACCTCAACAGATACAAGAAGATTGAAATAATACCTTGTATCTTATCAGATCACCATGGTCTAAAGCTGGACTTCAACAACAACAAAAATAACAAAAAGCATACTAACACGTGGAAACTAAACAACTTTCTACTTAATGACACAGGGGTCATGGAAGAAATAAGGGGAGAAATAAAAGACTTCCTGAAATTCAATGAAAATGATGGAACAACATACCCAAATTTGTGGGACACATTGAAAGCAGTGCTAAGAGGAAAATTCATAGCACTAAGTGCCTTTAAAAGAAAATAGAAACATCCCACATAAACAACTTAACAACACATCTGGAAGCCTTAGAAAAAAAAAAAAGAAGCAGAAACACCCAAGAGGAGTAGACACCTAGAAATAATCAAACTCAGGGCTGAAATCAATAAATTAGAAACAAAGAGAACAATACAAAGAATCAACAAAACCAAGAGCTGGTTCTTTGAGAAAATTAACAAGATAGACAAACCGTTAGCCAATCTAACTAAAAGACAGAAAAACACTATCCAAATAAACAAAATCAGAAATGAAAAGGGAGACATAACAACAGACACCGAAGAAATACAAAGAATCATAAGAATCTACGTTAAAGGCGTTTATGCCACAAAATTTGAAAATCTAAGGGAAATGGACAATTTTCTCAACCGATTCCATTTGCCAAAATCGAATCAAGACCAGATAAACAAATTAAATAGCCCTATTTTGCCTATAGAAATAGAAGCAACCATTGATAGTCTCCTCACCAAAAAAAAAGCCCAGGGACAGATGGTTTCAGTGCAGAATTGTACCAGTCCTTCAAAGAGGAGCTAATACCGATACTATTCAAGCGATTCCAAAAGATAGAAATGGACGGAATATTACCAAATTCATTCTATGAGGCCACAGTCACATTGATACCTAAACCCCACAAAGACGCAACAAAAAAAGAGAATTTCAGACCAATTTCTCTTATGAACATTGATGCAAAAATACTCAACAAAATACTCGCAAAGCGAATACAGCAGCATATCAAAGACATCATTCACCATGACCAGGTAGGCTTCATCCCAGGCATGCAGGGATGGTTTAACATATGGAAATCCATCAATGAATCCACCATATAAACAAACTGAAAGAGAAAAACCACATGATCATCTCTTTAGATGCAGAAAAAGCATTTGACAAAATCCAACACACATTTATGTTTAAAGTTCTGGAGAGACTTATCTAAACATAATAAAGGCTATATACAGCAAACCAATAGCCAACATTAAATTAAGTGGAGAGATACTCAAGGAAATCCCTCTAAAATCGGTGACCAGACAAGGCTGTCCACTTTCCCCATATCACTTCAAGTTCTTGAAGTTCTAGCCAGAGCAATAAGACATCAGAAGTAGATCAAGGGGATCCAAATGGGAAAGGAAGAAGTCAAATTATCCCTATTTGCAAATGATATGATAGTGTATATAAGTGACCCCCAAAATTCCACCAGAGAACTCCTACAGCTGATAAACACCTTCAGCAAATTGGCAGGATATAAAATAAACTCAAAAAAGTCAGTTGCTTTCCTATATACAAATGACAAACAGGCAGAAGAAGAAATTAGGAAAATTACTCCCTTCACGATAGCTACAAGCAATATAAAATATCTAGAAATAGCCCTAACCAAGCAACTGAAGGACTTATTTGAAAAAAAACTTTAAATCTTTGAAGAAAGAGATTGAAAATGACATCAGAAGATGGTGGGATCTACCTTGTTCGTTGATCGGGAGAATTAACATAGTAAAAATGGCCATCTTACCAAAAGCAATTTACAGATTCAATGCAATCCCTATCAGAATACCTACAAAATATTTTGAAGATATTGAAAGAACAATTCTCAACTTCATATGGAGAAACAAAAAGCCCAGAATAGCAAAAACAATCCTATACAATAAAAGATCCTCTGGAGGAATCTCCATACCTGATCTCAAGTTGTACTATAGAGCAACAGTAATTAAAACAGCATGGTACTGGCACAGCAATAGGCTAGTGGATCAATGGAATCGAACTGAAGACTCAGAGATGAATCTGCACACATTTGGTCACTTGATTTTTGACAAAGAAGCCAAATCCATTCAATGGAAAAACGACAGCATCTTCAACACATGGTGCTGGTCTAACTGGATGTCTACATGTAGAAAAATGCAATTAGACCTCTATTTGTCACCATGCACAAAAATCAAATCCAAGTGGATTAAAGACCTCAACCTAAAACCAGAGACATTAACCCAATTAGAGGAAAAAGTGGGGAAGAGTCTGGAACATATAGGTACAGGAGACAACTTCCTGACTAGAACACCAACAGCCCAGGCCTTAACGTCAACAATTAATAAATGGGACCTCATGAGGCTGAGAAGCTTCTGTAAGGCAGGTGACACTGTCAAGAGAACAAAGCGACAGCCTACAGACTGGGAAAAGATCTTCACCAACCCTTCATCTGACAAAGGTCTAATATCCAAAATATATAAAGAACTCAAGAAATTAAACACTACCAAACCAAATAACCCAATTGAGAAATGGGGCTCAGAACTAAACAGAGAATTCTCAACAGAGGAATATCAAATGGTGGACAAACACTTAAAGAAATGCTCGACCTCCTTAGTCATCAAGAAATGCAAATCAAACCGACACTGAGATTCCATCTTACACCCATCAGAATGGCTAAGATCAATAACTCAGCTGACACCACATGCTGGCGAGGATGTGGAAAGAGAGGAACACTCCTTCATTGCTGGTGGGAATGCAAACTAGTACAACCACTTTGGAAATCTATCTGGTGCTTTCTCAGAAAACTGGGAATAGGGCTTCCTCAAGACCCAGCTATTCCACTCCTTGGAATATACCCAGAAGATGCACTACCACACAACAGGGACATATGCTCAACCATGTTCATAGCTGCCTTATTCACAATAGCCAGAACATGGAAACAACCTACGTGTCCCTCAGTAGAAGAATGGATAAAGAAAGTGTGGTATATTTACACTATGGAATACTACTCAGCTATTAAAAACAAGGAATTTCTGAAATTTGTGGACAAATGGATTGAACTAGAAATTATCATAATGAGTGAGTTCACCCAGAAGCAAAAAGAGTCAAATGGTATATACTCACTTATATCGAGACACTAGTCCAAGGGGTACGCCCCCATGAAAAACTTTACCTACCAAGAAACTGGGTTAGAGGGGAGAAAATCCTATTGAGACTTTAGGGGTGAGAAGCCTGGGAGAATGAGGAAATAGAAGGATCCAGAGGGTCCTGGAAACCTACAGGCGGGTCTGGGCCCTGGGGTCCTCCTCAAACTATGGCACCAGCCAAGGAAAATATAGGCAGTAAACTTCAAACCCCTACCCAGTCTAGCCGATGGACAGGACATTCTCCACCGTTAATAGAGAAGGAGATCTGACTTTCACACAAACTCTGGTGCCCCATATTGGACCATGTCCCTTGGATGGGGAGGCCTGGTGGCACTCAGAGGAAGGATAATAGGTCACCAAGAAGAGACTTGATACTCTATGAGCATATAAAGGGGGAGGAGGTCCCCTTCAGTCACATACATAGGGGAAGGGAGTGGGGGGGGGAAGCGGGAAGGAGGAAAGAAAGGGAGGATACAAGGGATGGGCTAACAATTGAGATGTAATATGAATAAATTAATAAAAAATGGAAAAAGAAAAAAGAAAAGTTGTGTGGCAGAAGAACCAATGTGCAAAATCATTACTTTCAGACTGTTGAGTGGGAGCAATACTCCACATCTTGTCATAACAAATTTCAGAAATGAAATAATGGATTTGACAAAAGTCATTCTGATGAGAAACAAAAAGACAGGCAAAAGATTATGTTGTTCAAATGACAAGCTTTATAAACTGATATAATAGCCAATGAGGTTTACCTGAGCATGACTTCAAAGATGAAGTCTATAAATTTCATTATCAAAAAATGTAATGCAGCTACTATTATTTTATACATGAAAGAAAAATCACTTTCAGAGAATAGGTAACTTGCATACGTTTTCTATAGATGACAAAAGTGCATTGAAAATTTAAATCTCAGCTTAGGAGCAAGCCTCTGCAAATCCTTGTTGAGTGTCCTGTACAGTCTGTGGCAAGAACACCTTCACAAGCTCTCCTTTGTTGTTTTTGATGCTTCTCATTCTTTTTTCAACACATATTAAAAATCTTTTTGTATTATTTTACCTTTCAAGGGAAGAGTGCCACAGTTAAAGAAATCATCCATTTTTTAAATTTTATTTTATTAATTTATTCATATTACATCTCAATTGTTATCTCATCCCTTGTGTCCTCCCATTCCTCCCTCCTCCCTCCCATTTTCCCCTTACTCCCCTCCCCTATGACTGTGACTGAGGGGGACTTCCTCCCCCTGTTGTATATGCTCATAGGGTATCAAGTCTCTTCTTGGTAGCCTGCTATCCTTCCTCTGAGTGCCACCAGGCCTCCCCATCCAGGGGACTTGGAAATCTATCTGGCACTATCTCAGAAAACTGGGAATAGGGCTTCCTCAAGACCCAGCGATTCCATTCCTTAGAATATACCCAGAAATCATCCTTTTAAACTACAGGTCTGTGCACTCAACTGTACAAAAGCACATCCATGATTTTCCCATAACTGTTTAATACATAAACATTCCCTTTCACAAACTGATCCAATTTCACTTTGCCTTTCTTAATACTGGTTACAAGTGTTACTGTAATTTCCTATAGTAGGAACAAATAAGAATAGTCAATTTTATATAGCTAGTATATTGCCAACCTATTTTCTTCTTGTAGACTTGAGAATATTCCAACAATGGGACTAACTTTTAATTATTGTATAAGGATATACACATTTCCTACGTCCTCCAACAGGAAAACCATTTTTATTTTGAAGTTGTACAGTTGAGCTTTAGTCATTCTTAAGCACATAAGATCTTTGTTTTAGAAACTGTGCATACTGTACCTCTGTACCACGTTCCACACTCACAGGGCTCTGTTGCAGCTTTAACACTTTTATGCTTTCATAACAACCCAATGAATTAAGAATCAATCTCCTATTTTCTGAATGAAAATAAAAGATAAAACTTGGAGTTTCTAGGATAATGGAAAGGTGTCAAAGTGATGCATGCAAAAAAGACTAAGACCCTTTGCTAGACAGGTGATGTGGGACATGCCTGAAACCACAGCCCTCAAGCTGCTGAAACAGGGAATCACAAGCTGGTGATCCAACTGTAGGCTACAGAGTGACGTGACATGCTATTTCAAATTGCATTTCCCCAAGATGTTTCTACACTTTCTTTTAAAATATACAAAGATTTGACTAAGGGAGCCAAGTAGGGCTCTTAGAAAGTGATGGTCTTTACAGATGATTCTTCATTTAAAAGACAGAGCTGCCTATTACAAAAGCTAACCATGCAATACTAAGCAGTGGTACAGCAGACAAGTAGAACTCATTCAAAGGTGCTGAGGTAAATACTTACATTTTTCAGAAAGTTTTAGGTTATTAACCAAATAACAGAGGGATTTTATTAGTTAATAATTTGATTCAGAGCACCATATTGTTTTATCAAGTATTTTGGTTTCATCACACAGATTTGTATCCTTCTAAAATTTTCCATTTAGACTATTTCTATATACACGATAAGCATGCTGCTGCTGCTGCTGTTGTTGTTGTTGTTTTAATGATCAAGGGAAGTAACTCCTCTACATGTTTTTCAGTCCACTGTGTTATAAAAAGAACATCTCATTCTCTTTGATGCTACCCTGCAGTATGCCCCATAGAACCACCTTTTTTTTTTTTTTTAACTTTCAATTACTTTGGTCAGAGATTAGAGTATTTGATGTCATATGCAGACAATAAAATTCTTTTTATCTCAGTGGTATTTCTCAATTATACTTTGTGACTTAGAAACAAAATGAGCTTAAAGTCAAGGCAACAGACATCTTTAAGATTCCAATGATAATGCTAATATGCCCTTTAAAATTGAGGCCATCTGGGAAATTGAAAGGGTGACAAGTGGAACCAACTTGCATCAAATTGGCATTGACACCAAGACACTGGCATGGCTTAAGTGACAGCTGTAGCATCTGGAGAGAGCATGATAAGAAAATCCTGTTATAATATTGAGCTGGTGGTTTTCCTTAAATTACATCTTACATGATTTCATAGGCACCAATTTTATCCTAGAACAAAATGTGTTCCCTTTTGAAAGTGAAATGCCCCTGTCTTTAAGCAAATGTGAAGGGAGTGGTATGTGGCTGAATATCTAATTATCCCCTTTTACCTGAGGGATTTTTCTGTTATGAGAAAAGAACATGAGGCCATAATTTTTTGTAACAACATAAATGCTATAAGAGCAGAAGTTCAAGAAGAAAGCCAGTGTCTGAGACAGTGGCTACAATACACCTTTCTAGGATAGTAGGAGGACCAATGAGAACCAGGCTCATTTTCATTTCAAATTGAGCATCATATTTGGACAAAGAGCCTGTCAAATAACTAGCCACACATTCTAGTTATTGAGCAAGACATGCATGCTAGCATCAGCTTAGTTTCACTGCAGATGGGAAAACCCTGAGCGAAGGCACTCCCTGATATCTCAGCCCATGAGTTTGGGCATTGAGTCTATGCTGAAGGAAAATATTCATTTTTTTTTAAGGACAACTTTTCCCTTAGGAGACAGAAAGGCCAACTCTCTCTTCTTTGAACTGTATCTATGACTAAACAATTGATCTATGGTGGGCTATGTTTCCAAGAGTTGGGCTACTGAAATATAAAACTGATATGAAATAGACACTCCTTTGGCTTACAGACCAGTAAAAATGGCAGGTATATAAACAAACAGCTGCCGTATTTCATGGAAATTACATCAAGGGAAACACATGAAAAGTACTAGAATAATCACAGCCCTTTTCAACCTTTTTCTATGTGGAAAATATCTGTTCTCTTTTCTACCAAACTTTAATATCTATCTGATTCCAGAAAGATTCTTCTTTAAAAGCCTGCAAGATGCTCTGATCTATGAACCTTTTGAATTCTGACCAACCCTCTGTATATATTATAATGTGATTTCTAACTTCTATGAAGCTGTCAAACCCAAGTACCAGACAAACTAACTTTTTGTGGATATCTCTCAACCTCTCTCTCTCTCTCTCTCTCTCTCTCTCTCTCTCTCTCTCTCTCTCTCTCTCTCTCTGTGTGTGTGTGTGTGTGTGTGTGTGTGGTGTGTCTGCTCTATGCAAACAGGTGTATGAGTGCAGGCCCATGTGTGCCATGATATTAATGTGAAATATGTTTGTAAATATAGAGGACAGCTACAATTCAGCTCATTGCTTCGACCTTCTTTCAGACAGAATACTTGTTTGCTACTGCAAACACCAAAGTAACTAGCCCTCAACTTTCCAGAAGTCCTCTTACATCTGTTCTTTTTTTTCCACATTAGGACCAATAGGATAATGAAAACTTGGCACCACTTCCTGATTCACATGAGTTCTGAGGAATAAACTCATATCTTCATATTTATGCAACAAGTAATCTACAGAGGAAGCCATATCCCCAGGCCTGACACGGGTTTAAATATGACCAACCTAAACCGCAAAGAAAAAAATTATATTGTTAAATATAACTGGTTAATTCCATCAGCTTTTGTGTTTTTGCCAAAATAAATACAGGATTATTGAAATCATATAGAATGATAAAAAGATTACAAATGTAATAGAAACCAACTCAAAATTAATCCTTAGACATAGTATTTTATCTCTAAGGGAAGAATTTCAGTACCTAGAACCAGATTGCTCCCAAGCCATATAAGAAATAATCCATGATACATATAGTGATAACATGCACTCACCAAGTGAGGTTCTTAGAAGATACTATCTTGAGATGAGAATGTTAATTCTCCCCTTCCTACTTTCCATATGCCCTTCAATCATCTTGACAAAAATATAAACCAAGTATTAAAACTGGTTCCTGTGTCAATCATCCTACACCACAAGGAAATTGAATTATGCTTGCCCAATCATCCAGTGTATTGAAAAACAATAGTCCAGCTTCAGAATCTACTCTGAATGCAAAATTTGACTCCCAGTAACTGGGTTCCACTCCTGGCCAAAAAGAATGCACTGCAGTTTTATTTACAACTGGTACAGGGGTTTCTAGACACTTTCCTCACAGACCTAATAATTTAATTTGGCTTACTCAATTACTACTAGGAGTACTTACATATTAAGTATCCCTCACTTACCATGGACATTTATTTCTTCATCTTATACACTATGAATGCATGGCAATTAGACATTTCCTTTCTGTTCTTGTTCAATGGATTTGAAAGAGAAAGCCACATTAAAGAAAGAAAGAAATGAGGGAAGAAAGAAAGAAACAAAGAAAGAAAAGACACTTTGGCTCCCCAATTTTCATAAATTTCCACCCGTACATTTTGCTTCTGACTTTAATTAAAGTGTCTGGAAGTTCTCATATTTTGTCAGCTAACACAGACATCTCAGCTCTGTGCCACTGGGGGGTCATAATGCACCCTGGTGCTTACATTAAAATGCATGCTGACAAAATGAAATTCTTGGCACCAGAGATTTTTCCTTGCTCTCACAGTTGCTTTGTTTTTCCTTTCTAGGTTATTTTTATTATAGCATTGCCTTATTATTCCTCTAGAATCTCTATATTGTGGAAAAAGGGAAGTACCCACATGATATTGCATGCTAGCTTAGATTGAATAACAACATTAACTGAATTGGGTGTATTATCCAGATCCTTTACCGTGACCTAGTCTCATCAATTCTTTTGTCCTAAGCCAATTATCTCTGCCTGAGCATATGACCAACTTCTCTTGGCCAAGCTCAATGCATATTACATGACTCCAAAGAATTTTAGTTGGTCGTGTCATTTTCACTAGTTGTGTCCGCAGGCAGTTTCACATATTATGTGTTCCATTGGATGAATGGACATTTAGCAAGCATTACCCGGTGCTTTAGTACTGCCTCTGGACAGGAATTATAGGCAGAAATAAGTAAGGACATCCCCACATTGCCAGCTGCTTATCCACTACATTCATTACAGCACCATGTGCTCCAGCTCACTATGCCAATTCTAAAAGCCCTAGGCTATCTATATGGGCAAAAATCTTCACTATATTCATAAAGGTAGCCAGGTAGGTGAATAACAATAGTCTTAGATTATACAATACGTGTTTATTAACATACTTATACATATTCAGAAGCATGTATAATGGAAAACCTGTGACCATGCTAGGCAAGTTGAATGTGCACATGATAAACAGATAAATCTCTTACAATAAACAAGTCCTACTAAAAGAAATTGTTTTGTCCACACTAAGTGTGGTCCAGCCTCTCAGCCATGATACTTTCACATGGAACTTTATTTTCCACGTTTCAAATAAAAGATTACAGTGTTCAGTACAACACAATAGACCTGCTCATGTATTATACCTCCCAAAGGCAAAAGCAAGTGTACCCACCAAATTCTAAAGGAAGCCACTGTGCTCTGATTAGATTGAAATATAATTTAAATTTCTTTTTTTCACATTAACATTTTTTAATGAAAAACAAATTACTGTCTACAGTGATTATACACTAACAAACAGCCAAAAATAAAAATAAAAAGGAGAAGGAGCCAAATGGAAAAAAGTCATGAACTCTCACATCCCACTCCAGACTTGTAAACTCTGAGTTTTGGAAGATCATTGCCTTAATGAGCAAGGCCTCAGGGTAGAAGCTCTTGAGGTAGAACTGGCATGCCCTACAGGGATCCACTGAAAACCTAGGTTACTGTTCTTCATCCCCAGGGCACCTGATTCAGTAACTCTAGGAAGGGACCCTCATGCATGGCAGCATCCTCAGCCACAGACTTAAATTTCTCACATCATAGAAAGGAAATATCCTCAGAAATTTGGGTGCTCCAGGGATTGCTATTCTTGAGGGACTTTAAATAACAATAATTGATTGGGCATTTGAAAATCAGAAGTTTCTGGATGATCTGGCCAAAGAAATTATATCTTCTAAGTTGATGGATAGACTAATTATTTTGATTTGCACATTATATTGCTTACAAGTGTATCAAACTATCACATTGTATTTTCTTCAATTATTTGTGATGATTTAAAACTTGAGTGGTTAAAAAATGGGGTATAGAGCTAAACAGAATTCTCAACAGAGGAAAATCGAATGGTTAAGAAACAATAAAAAAATGCTCAATGTTCTTAATCATCAGGGAAATGCAAATAAAAATGGCTCTGAGATTCCACGTTACACCCATCAGAATGGATAAGATCAAAAACTCAAGTGACAGCACATGCTGGCGAGGATGTAGAGAAAGAGGAACACCCCTCCATTGATGGTGGGAATGCAAATTTGTACCACTTTGGAAATCAATCTGGCGATTTCTCAGCAAATTGGGACTAGTGCTACCTCAAGACCCAGCCATACCATTCCTGGGTATATCACTGAAATATGTGCCACCATACAACAATGATATTTGCTCAGCTATGTTTGTAGCAGCTTTATTCATAATAGCAAGGATCTGGAAACAACCTAGATGTTCCTCAACCAAAGAATGGATAAACAGTGGTACATTTACACAATGGAATACTACTCAGAGATGGAAAAACAAGGAAATCTTGATTTCTTTTTTCAGGCCAATGGATGGAATGATAAAAGGTCATCCTGAGTGAGATAACCCAGTCCCAGAAAAACAGTCATTGCATATATAAGTGGATATTAGCCCAACATAGATGTCGTCTGAAAAACTCCACCCAGTTGGGGATTGGGACAGATACTGGGACTTACTGCAATCTCTGGGATAAATGCTGAGGTTTTTATGGAGGAGTTGGGGGAATGGAAGGAACTGGAGGATTAAAGGGATCCACAAGGAGACCATCAAGCCTGGAAGATCTGGATCCAGGGGGCCTGCACAAACTCATCTACCAACCAAAGATACTGCAGGCAGAGAATCTGGATCCCCTGTTCAGAAATAGCCAATGGATAGCTCATTCTCCACATTGGCAGTGGGAGGAGATCAGAGACTGCCTCTGACAGGAACTCTGATGCTTGTGATTTGATTGCCTCATCTTGGAAGGGTGGCCATGTAGGCATACAGAGGAGAGGGATGCAAACTGTCCTGATGAGTCCTGATAGGAGGAGGGACCCCTGTCAGAAGTCTAGAGGAGGGGAATAGGGCTGAAGAGGCAGAGAGGGTAAAAATGAGAAGAAAAGTGCGAGTGGATAAAAATCAGGATGCAACGTGACTACATTATAATAAATAAAAATGTTTAAATTATTTACCTCAAAATAAAATGAAATAAAACTTGGGTGGACACTATCTCCTGTTTTTTTTTTTTATCACTTCCCCTGGTGGAGCTGCTTCTAAAGGCCACGGGGGAAGAGGTTGGGTTTGGTCCTGATGATTAGTTGTGGTGGTTATTTGGGAGGGGGAGTAATCTCCCTTTTCTGAGGAGTAAGGGAAAGGGGGATGGAGGGAGGTAAGACCAGGAGGAGATGGTGAAGTATGTCTATGACCATGATGCAAAGTGGAAAAAAACTTTGGGGCTAGGATATACCTCCGAAGAAAAGCACTTGATGTTCAATCATTAGGACCGTGCTCATATCCAAGCATGCATGTAACAAGCCAAGGAGACTACACAAAGGCTTTTATATGACTTCAGCTCAACAATCTTTTTGCTCTCTGGCCTCTATGCTCACACAGCCAGTTAAGCAATAAAACCTGCAACAAAATTCAAAATGCACATATAAGGTTGCCAAACATATATAGTTCCAACAAATGCCAATATCACTAAAAATCATTTGGGCTACATTTCAAACAGAATTACATGTCACTCATCAAAATCAATACACTTAGCTCTCACCTAAATTTTGCAAGACAAAGTGGAGTTGCCAAAATCTTCTAGCAATTTCCATCTACTTCAAATGAATATCCTCATTGCATTGCTTCCCAGCAAACTACAGGTAGAACAACAAAAATGCAGGTGGAAAAATCATGAAGTTAGTCTCTTCAAGGTCTTAATTGTTCTCAATATGATTTTCTGGAATTGAACATATATTTTAGCTAACATCAGGAACAGTTTACTTCAAATTAGTATTCATGATATGAAGAAACTGATGTGGTTGTACATCTCATCTATTAAATCATTGCATGACAATATCAGTTTTGCTTGACAATCACTGTGAAAAATGGTATCCAATTTTTCTATCTTTATAAATATGATGAGAGAAAATATTCTCCATAGTTAGCCATGTGACAATAACAAAACTGAGGTGCCTTTCTCATAGGTTTTAATTACTAATAAAGTCAAATAAATCTTAATGATTGTAGTATGGGGTAGCTCGTGCCCTTAATCTGAGCACTTTAGAGGCAGTAGCACGTCAATTTCTGTTGTTGCAAGGCCAGTGTGGTCTATATAACAAGTTCCTGGGTACTCAGTGATATATCATGGGACACTATATATATGCCACAGTCTTCCGAAAGGGGCTTGGTAACTGATATGTGATAAATTTGATTCATTTATTTTTTTGCAACAAAAATATTTACTAATGGTTGCAGTGCATAAAACTTCACAGTAGAGAAGATAGAGAAAATTAGTAACCCTAGCTTGACTATCATCATTAACATAAACTAGTAGATTGAGAGATGGTCAAACTGTGAATTTTTTATAGTCCATGGTTGGGAAACTTTAAAACACAGATTTTAAAAGAATAAAACTAAAGTGAGATTGATTTCAGAAGCACTAGTACCCTCCTTGGGCAGCAAGGAATCAGAGTGCTTCAGAAAAGAGATATATTGCACCTAATTTTAGACAGGAATAGGCAAGGAGAGAGAACTTTCTTGAAATTAGTATTTCTCTCTTTCTTTCAACTCAAGTAACTCAAATAGTACAAATTGCAACATTTACTACATTTTGTACTTCCAACACTTATTTTTATTATTTTAAATAAATAAATAAATTTTATTCATTATTTTATTATTTTTATTTATTGTTTTTATTATACTTGAAAAGAAAATTAGAATAACATTTAGATCTTTGTGTCACACCAGTGTACCCATCTCTCCACACCACTGTAAGGAACCCTATCATCTACTTTCTTATTTCGTGTTACTATGACCTCCAAAGGAAAGCATTCCCCAGTCACCTTCTTGAAGTAATCACATGTCACCATAATATCTAATTGCCTTCCTATTCTTCCTTCTATACTATCTATAAAAAACAGACACATCTACTTCTATGAACTGGGCTCTGCATATTACATCATCAACTTCCCACTACCAATAGTTCTTTGGATGTAGGAGCACTGAAAATATTTTTTAATAATCAGTAAAGTAATTTGAGGGATGGATTAAATATTTTAAATTATTCTGTAATTATGTTTAAATCAAGATAAATTACTCATGGAGTAAGGGAACACTGATTAAAATACAAAATACATTTTTACTATGTGTTAAATTACACTGTGAGACATTCATTCTCAGAAATAAGTTCATAATTTTATTCTTTAACAGAAATAAATATAATTTTTTTTGTTATTTCAATTTAAGAAGATTTAGGTCCTTGATGCTTCTCAGGGTTTTCAATATGGGGAGTGGGGATTACTTCTGACGTGGACTCTGTTCCTCCCCAACTTTGATCACTTCCCCTTGGCAGGGAAGCCTTGCCAAGTCACAGAGCAAGAGGATACAGGTAGTACAGATGAGACTTGACAGGCTGAGGTCAGATGTTGGGGGAGAAGGGCTCCCCTTTCTAAGGAACAGGGGAAACATGGATAAGAGATGAAGTAAGGGGATCCACAAGGCCTGAGTGAGGGGCATACAGTCAGAATACGAAGATTTAAAACTCCAGAATAATCGGTTAACTTATATTGCTAATCCCACTACATAGGAATAACTCTGAGACTGGCTGAGACATGAATGTCTACGCATAAACAGTGCTTCTTCTTGGCTACAGAATCCCTGTGATTTATGATTTGATGCCATTCTTCATATGACATGAATGAAAACTTACATATGTCTTTCTTCTGTTCATACAAAGAGCAGAGAACAAGCCCTAATTGTTCTGTGTATCCCACACAACTCATACATATGTACTTTTAGGACTGTATAATCCTTGTGAGAAATTATGTTTTCAGAACAAAAGAACCTTACACTGATGCTGGATCAGACCTCACAGGATTCATTCCTCTCAGTATGCGGAACACTGTCATCCTGCATCCTTCATGTTCCAGCATCAAGTGCTTCAGTTGTTGTGACTCATCAGAACAGGGCAGCTCCCAGGACAGTTTCAAAGAAAGGTTATTACCCCAATTGGTCCAGTATTTAAGACTATCCCACATAGTATTTTAATTAATCCTGGAATTTCTCAACGTTTAGAAACCAGACCACAAATGCTATTCCGACCTTGTTTAACCATTTTCCCCAATTTTATTTGGGCCAGTACAAAGATATTATTTGTCCCAAATCAGCCTGAAGATACTTTAAGAGAATGGCACCCTATTTCCCTTAAGTGGGGTTGGGTAGGTTTTTGGTTGCTTTCTTGGACAATAGATGTTTATTTTCATTGGGAATTGGTTATAAGTTATTATTGCTCTCAGGATTTTCACTTGGACAATGGAAAGTGATTCTGTATCTCTTATGATCTTATCATTAGGTAGGGTTTTTATCTCTTGCATTAATTAATTCATTTATTCACTTTACATCACAGGCATAGGCACCTCCGTCGTATCCTCCAATTCCACCCTCCCTACCCTCTCTTCTATTCCTCAGACAAGGGGAACCCCCTATCCAACCAACCCCAGCTCATCAAGTTGAATCATGACTGAGTTGCTTCATACTCTTCCCCGGTGGCCTGGCAAGGCAGTCATGTCAGGAGCATTAAGTAGTTTTACTGAGATGCATCTATTGTTACATTATTAATCAGACATGCTATTTGATTAGTAATAGATTTAGCCACAAAAGAAACCAAGCTGTAAGAATTATATGTGACAAAGTTAGAAATGTTTGTTAGTATGAACTTTAAAAAATTTTTAAAGCTTGCGGGCGTGGTGGCACACACCTTTAATCCTAGCACTCAGGAGGCAGAGGCAGGTGGCTCATTATGAGTTTGAGGCCAGCCTGGTCTATAAAGTGAGTTCAGGACAACCAAGGCTACACAGAGAAACCTTGTCTCAAAAAACAAAAAAAAAAATGTAAAGCTTAATCTTGAATGGAGTTTTACACACTATATTCCATCATAGAATTAAAATAGAAGAGGTAATGTCATGGAGTTCCAGCCCTTTCTTGACCGAAAAAAGCCAGTGTGCCTTTTCCTGGCATTATATCATCCATCATAGCATATTTGCCTGAAATACAAAGTCATTTGTCACTAAGTATTACATAGATTCTCACAAGGTTTGCTGTGGAAATCGATAAGCTACAGCAAAATAATTACCCCTATATTTTTAATAGAAACTGCAGAGCAGTGTTTGATGAAATTACTATTAGTGTTTGTCTGCATTTAAAGTATCTATATGAACTATTTTATCAGTAGCTTTTCAAATATAGCCAACTTTACATTTGGAAAAATAAATCAATAAAATGAAATATAAATAGATGTCATAGTTTGGCTGCAATGAAACTAAACTTAGAAATTTAATTATGATCTGATAGTAATTTTGTACATTTTAATTAAAATAAAATTATACTGCTGCCTCCCTTTCTTCCCTTTAATTCCTTCCCAATATACTTTCTCTTGACTCTTTTCGTTCTCTCCCTAACATCAATTCTTATCCTCTTTTTCTTTTCTTTTTTTCTTTAGTGAAAATAGATTTTTTTCTCATAATATATACTCACTATTATTTCTTTTCCCTTTAGTACTACCATCTTCTCGATTCCTCCTCTTCCATCAGCCTTTAACTTCAAGTCTCTGGAGAAATACATTGAAGAAGATATCAGAAAATGTAAAAATTCCCATCCTCATGTATCTATAGGATTAACATAGTAACAATGGCCATTTTACCAAAAGCAATCTACAGATTCAATTCTCATCAAAACACTAGCTAAAAATATCCTATCCAATAAATGATATTCTGAAGGTACCTCGGAATTAAACCTGTCCTATATAGGAAGAAAAAAATTTTTTAAAATATTTTTTATTAATTTATTCTTGTTACATCTCTATGGTTATCCCATCCCCTGCATCCTCCCATTCTCCCCTCCTTCCCATTTTCCCCTTATTCCCCTCCCCTATGAATGTTCCTCAGAGGGATTACCTCCCCCTGTATATGCTCATAGGGTATCAAGTCTCTTCTCGGTGACCTGCTGTCCTTCCTCTGAGTGCCACTAACCATGGGAGAATAGCAATGTAGAAGGATCCAGTGGGTCCTAGAAACCTACAAGTAGAACATTATGATAGGCAAATTTGGGTCAAGGGGACCCGCTCAAACTAAGGCCCTAGCCAAGGACAATACAGGCGGTAAAATTTAAACCCCTACCCTGATCTAGCCCATGGACAGGACAGTCTCCACACTTGAGTGGAGAGAGGGATTTGACTTTCTCATGTACTCTTGTGCCTCACAAAAAATTTTTTTAAAAGGCATGGTTCTGGCATAGAAAAAGACAGGTGGATCAATGGAAACTAATTGAAGATCCAAAAATAAACTCACACACTTATGGACACTCACTTTTTGACAAAAAAGCCAAAACCATATAATGGAAACTGCAGCATCATCAGCAAATGGGCTGGTCTAACTGAATATCTACATCTAGAAAATTGCAAATAAACCCTTATTTACAATCCTGAACAAAACTAAAGTCCAAGTGTATTAAATACCTCAACATAAAACCAGACACACTGAATCTGTTAGAAGAAAAAATGGAGAAGAACCTTGAGCCCATTGGTACAGTAGACAATTTCCTGAACAGAACAACTGCTCAGGTTCTAAGATCAACAATTAATAAATGGGACCTCATGAAACTGAAAAGCTTATGTAAGGCAAAGGATAAAGTCAACAGAGCAAAATGACAATGTGGGAAAAAGATCTTCACCATCTTTACATCTGACAGAGGGCTAATACACAAAATATATAAAGAATGCAAGAAATTAAACAACACCACACCAAATAATCTAATTTTAAAAAGGAGTACAGAACTAAACAGAGAATTCTCAACAAAAGAATACTGAATGACTGAGAAACATTGAAAGAAATGCTCAAAGTCCCTAGACATCATGGAAATGCAAATCAAAAGAACTCTGAGATCCCATTATACACCTATTAGAATGGCTAAGAACAAAAACTCAAGTGACTGCACATGCTGGAAAGAATGTGGAGAAAGGGGAACACTCCTCCATTGGTGGTGGGAGTGCAAAATTGTACAACCATTTTGTAAATCAGTCTGATACTTTTTCAGAAAACTGGGAATAGCTCTACCTCACAAGCCAGCTATACCATTCCTGGGCATACACCAGAAAGGCATTCCACCACACAACAAGGATATTTGTCAAACTATGTTTAAAGCAACTTCATTCATAATAGCCAGAATCTGGAAAAAATCCTAGATGTCCCTCAGCCAAAGAATGGATAAAGAAATTGTGATACATTTACACAATGAAATACTACCTATTAAAAACAAGGAAATAATGAAATTTGCAGGCCAATGTATGGAACTAGATAGAAATAATTATCCTGAGTGAGATAACCCAGACCCAGAAAGACAGACATGGAATATACTCACTTATAGTCAGATGTTAATGACATAATATAGGATAACCACACTACAATACACAGACCAAAAGAAGACAAATAACAAGGAGGACCCTAGGGAAAATACTTAATTCTCATTCAGAAGGGCAAATAGAATAGACACTGGAAGAGGTTGAAAAAAAGGATTGGAGCCTACCATAGATACAGGAAATACAAGCAGATGCTGAGACTCACAGCAAACTTTGGGGTGTAGTGCAGGAGTCTTATGGAATATTTGAGTGGTAGAAGGACCTGGAGAGGACATGAGCTCTTCAAGCAGACCAATATAGCCAAGGAATCCAGGACGGGGCGGGGGAACGGGGGAGGAGCGGGGTTGTAGCTGCAGAAACTGATGCACCAACAAAGGACCATGAATGGTGAGGACCTAGACTCCCTGCTCAGATGGAATAGATAGAAAACATAGTCTCTTTGTGGGTCCCATATTATGGGGAGTAAGGGCTACCTCTGACATAGACTCTGGTGCCCACTCATTGATCACTTCCCCTTGGTGGGGTAGCCTTTCCTGACCACACAGGAAAAGAATATAGGCAGTGCAGATGAGACTTGATAGGCTGAGGTTAGATGATAGGGGAGGAGGGCTCCTTCTTTCTAAGGACTAGGGGAGCAGGGAAGGGAAGATGAGAGCAGGAGAGGGAGACTTGTAGGCGGCAAAGGAGTGGGCTACAATCAGGATGTAACGTGAATAACATAAGTAAAAATAAAAGGAAATAAACAAACAAACAAACAGGCATCTAAAGGATAGTATAAAGTATTTTAATATAATGCTTATAATATTTAATATAACAAATTAAAACAAACATAATTCATCAAAGTTGGACAAAACAAATTGAAGGAAAAAAAAAGCCCAAGAAAAGGAGAAAGAAACATAGACACACTTGTTTACATATTAAGGAATCCCATAAAAACTCTCAAGTGGAAGCTTAAATATGGATGCAGAGGACCTGGTGCAGAGCCATGGAGGCCCTGTGCTTTCTGGCTCAGTCTCTGTGATTTCAAATGTGTGGTTCATACTTAGTGGGCCTTTTTAACTTGGTGTCTTTTATCACCTCTGACTCTTACAGGTTTCTGTTTTCTTTTCTGTGGGATTCTCTGTGCCCTGATGGGAGAGGCTTGATAGAGAAAGTGATTTAGGGAAAAGTGTTCTAAGGTTTCTGACTTACTGCATATCAGACTGTGGGTCTCTGAATTTGTACCCATCCCCTGCAAGAGGAAACATCTCTGATACTGGTTGATCAAGACACTGAGGAATGTCATTAGGAGTCACTTTAACGTTGCTGTTGTTGTGTTTGTTTGTTTGTTTTTAGAACAGTAGTATTTAATTTTACTCTGGCCCATGAGCAGTGTAGTCTCATGGTCTTGGTCACCCAAATAGCATCATGTACCCTACCTCTCAAAGGAAGAGATGATGTCTATTTGTAGTTAGTCTTCCAAGCTGATACACATATTTCTAAGCATTCTGCATGAGGTTAAATATACAGAACAGACTTACATTATTTTGTAAGAAAATATTTTTACAAAATCACAGTCTAACGGAAACAACTAGCTCATGGGTGATTTATCTTCCCAGGTAATATATCTATGAAATATGTGATGGAAGTAATTACATGAATATTTAAGTAAAGGGAAGTTTTCTCTGTGCACTTTAATTGATAGAAATTTCTTCACAGAGAAAGAGCTCAGTCTTAAAGGACACACATGGATTTTGCTACATGCCATGAAAGTAACTTCAAACAAAGTGGATATTTAGCCAATTCATAAGAGAAACATGGTGAAAATATGTTCTAGAAGCAACTAACATGATAATAGTGTTAAAAAGGAAAGATTTTTTGAGGAAGGCAAAGGAAACAAAAGACAGGCTGTGACAGGCAACTACGGGTGTCCCACAAGTGGTTTATTATTAGTAGTTTTTTCTCATTTCCTCCCTCCAAAATCCTTTATATAACCCTCATTGCATGCTTTCTATTTCATGGTCTCTTTTTGTTTTTACATGCACACATAGATATAAATATACATACATATTCCTAAATATATGAAAACAATCTGCTCAGTTCATACTAGGTTGCTGGTGTGCACATATTCAGGGATGTCCATTTGGCATTGGGTACCCAGTTAGTGTGCTCTTCCCCAGGATGGACTGTGTCTTCAACGTTTTATTTGCATGTAGTCCTTTATGTAGGTCTGAGGCCCTGTGGTCTTTGCTGCATCCATTTTAATATGTCTGTTGTTGTTGTTTTTCTTGTTCAGCTCATGTGCAGGCAGTCATGTAGGGGGGACTTTATGGGTGTGGATTGTGCTACTACTAGAAAAAATAGCCTCACATCAGTTTTACTGAGCCTTAGTGTAGGAGTTTCTTTACAGACGGGATCGTTTTTTTTCTAATGGTTTATACTTTTGCTTTCTAATTTTCAAATAGAATATGTTGGCTATTACTTTTGTTTTTCAAATATAAAATTTATATGGACACACACACACACACACACACACACACACACACACACAAACACACACGTCTCCAAAGATATCTTCTTCAATAGCACAGACTCATGGAAAATTGTGATTATTTGCTTTTCACTTGATAATAATACTCCATGAGAATATAGCATTTCATGTCTTGTTGGTTATTTTGTGAAAATGAGTATGTGTGTTTTAAAGAAATAAGATTTTTATATGTATGTTACCAATAAATAATAATTTAATATAAAATTCAAACCAATTTTCATTTATTCATATTTTAAGCAGTGACTCTGTGTAGACTTGAAGACCCTGAAATCAAAAGGATCAACAGACCAACCAATTACATCACTGGACTTGCACATACATGGTACATTTTAAAGTTAGTCTGAATTTTTAAAGGAGTTTAATAGATTCTGCACAAATAATAAATAATAAATGGTCTCTGTCATCTTCTTATTTGGAAAGCTGCTAACCTGCATTCCCTGTATACTCAGGTAATTAATCTTATCCCTTCTTAAATCTCTAATAGAGTTGAAGACCAGATAGTTTAGTTTTACAATTAAGCTTAGTTGTTTAGGTGCTAAGATGTTTTTAGGTCTAGATAGATGTTTTAAGTTGATAATGATGAGATATGATAGATATTGCTATACATTCAGAATTTTAGAAACATCAAGATAGGAAAGATGTTTTATTCAAGGCTGCCTAATACAAACAGCCAAAACACTATGAATGTAAGAGACATGCAGGATATGGCATTTAAAAATGTTTGTATTACTTTAAAGATTCACTGACAAGACAGGTTAACTCCTGGCAACACCCAGCCTACCTCAAAGAGGATGATGAGGATCAAAGGACCTCCTTATAGAGATGGCTTCAAATGTGGCAAACAAGCCACTGGGCAAAATATCCTTGTATCTACAACAGACAGAATTCTTCCAAAAAAGGGCAAACTTGGATGCAGGCAGAGTTGATGGACAAACTCTGCCAAGACAGGGTAAGCAAGTCTTCAACAGTTCCTGCCTCACAAATGGGTCTGTCAGATATATTAGGACGGAAGGCTGGAAAAGATGCTCCAACATATTAGAGAGTTTTGGGTGACTATTCAGATAGAAAACTGTCTCTGTCATCTTTTCATTTGGAAAACTAACCTGCACTCCCAGCATACTAAGATAATCAAATTTATTCCTTCCCAAGTCTCTGATGAAGTTGAAGACCAGGTTGCTTAGGTTTACAATGGAGCTTAGTTGTTTAGGGGTTAAGATGATTTTATGACTAGATAGATGTTTTAAGTTGATAACGACAGGGTGTGATGGAGATTGATTTATATTCAGAATTTTAGAGGCACCAAGATAGGAAAGATGTTTTCTTCAAGACTGTCAAATACAAACAGCCAAAACACTAAGAATGTAACATTTATATAATTCCGGATTGTGTCATGCTTATTCTTGTTATAGGTAGTTTATTGTATATATGTGGAATAATATAAATATATATGCAAAAAATAACAAACTAAAACAATAAAATATAATAATAATTAATAATAATAATAATAATAAATAGTTCTGTATTTCAAACTGAGTTGCTGTGCTACCTTTAAATAAATAGTAAATGTGTCGTATTTAACAGGCAACTCAATATATTGAAATAAATCTATAAAATTCTGGTTATTGATTATGCTAACTTTTTAAAAAATGGTTAAATCCTGTCAGATTTTATTTCTTATTTTCTATTTCTATTAGACATTACTCCTCTTAAACATCATTATATTTTTGGTAGTCCTTGTACTCTCGTTCTGATATAAAATTAGTTATTTGAATAATGCTATGACAAAGAATAATTCTATAAGGTTTCTGAGTCTTAGTTCTCCACTTGCAAAATATTACTACTATTTAATGAACCAATCCACGTATCAGTCAATAAATCTGAGTATGCATTCATTTTTTTTTCTACAAAATAAAATGACATTTCAGTTGCTCTTTGGGATTTCATATTCTACACTTGCACATTATAATAATTAAAGTGATGATCAGAAACCATATTTCAAGCACCAATTTTGATGTGATTGCTTCTCTGAATCCTTCTCTTCTGGCTTGGTGGCATGCACCACTGCACTTACACCAGCTACCATGGGAAAGATGCAGGCTGCCTGTGCGGACACTGGATTTTCATTTCACAATGGTTTATATCAGCTTTTCACAGCTGCCGGATAATGTAAGCTCCTTAGAGGCTCTAAAGTGAGTTTTAGACACCTGTCAAGCCAGGTGCTCTGGGGCATCCATTGCCCTTGAAATAATAAACCTGGCATGAAACCAGTCTATTCTCCACAGCATTCATCATCACTATTACAAAATGGATGCATAGATAGATATAGATAGATAGATAGATAGATAGATAGATAGATAGATAGATAGATA
>OU015751.1:107912555-107926868 GCA_907169655.1 Acomys percivali
GATAGATAGATAGATAGATAGATAGATAGATAGATAGATAGATAGATGAGAGATACGCTAAAATATAAAAAGCACTTATATGATCAAAGATAAATGGTACAAATATTATTCCATGAACAAATATCTTTACAGGCATTGAAAATGCATAAATTATGCACTTTAAAAATCTAAATCAAGGCTAGGTCATAATACAGAGAGAAAGCTTACTCATCTGAAATGTTACCTACTTTTTAATCATTAATGAGACACTGAATTTATGAAACCTTGAAGTGGGAACAGAAGACTGAGACTTTGGCTTCAGGTTTCATTTGAATCACCTTTCTGGAAGGGAAATAATAACTCAATAAGTAGGATTGTAGGCTTCTTGCACTACCCCAGGGTCTCAAGGATGCTTTGTAAAATCACACTATATCATCAAAATGCAGGCACACAGGGGAGAAAAACACATGAAACTCTAAGGTAATTGTCAAACAGAGAAAAAAAACACATCCTCAGGCATTCCATTTGTAATTCCCTTGAACTTATGTTCACATGGTTTTCTTTTCTGTACAATTCCTCAAGTTAGGGCAAACTGCCTTGTATAGTTACTACAAAGCCCCAGAGGCCTTGTGTTTCATGTGGGTAATTTATGGTCCGCTGAAGAAAATTTCTTTCAATAAGCAATCACCCAGGATGGCACCTATAGTATCTCTGATAGGAGAATTTTCATTCCTTTTCTTTTCTTTTTCTCTTTCTTTTCCTTTTTTCCCCCTTTTTCTTTTTCTTTTCTTTTCTTCTCTTTTTTTATTTTTTATTTTTCATTTTCAAGACAGAATTTCTCTGTACAGCCCTGGCTATCCTTGACTTTCCTCTGTAGACCACACAAGCCTTGAATTCACAGAGATTCACCTATCTCTGCTTCCAAAGATTCTTGAGGATGCATTCTTATTTACTTCTTGAATGCCTTCCAGAAACAGCTGTGGTAATCTGGCATTGCTCAGTTTCACTGGTTTATGTTTGCAACTGATAGTTTACAATTAACTATTTTAAATAATTCCCATATTTTCATAGCATTAATTATTAGGAACTTGGTAATTAAAGTTATTTAAAAAAATTAAAAATATTTAGGTAATATGCCCAAAGATTCAGGGATCCTGAGGTTACGATTGAATCAAGCTTACTCAGTGAAAACCTACATATTTTTTAACCAACAGTTGCTTGATAACTCCCTGTTAGAAATATTTTCACTAAAACATAATCCTATTATTGAGACCCATCCAACAAACAACAGTTGGATGGCATGCATGTGCTCACACCACATCTCTAAAAGAAGTCGTATGTATCGTTTAGCTTCCACCACAAAGACAAAATAGCTGACATGACTTCTGACGTGGACTCTGGTGCCCACTTGTTGATCACTTGCCCCCTGGCTGGGCATCCTTGCCAGGCCACAGAGGAAGAGGATACAGGCAGTCCAGATGAGACTTTATAGGCTGAGGTTAGATTTTAGGGGAAAAGGGCTCCCCTTTCTGAGGACTAGGGGAAGAATAGAGGGGTTATGAGGGAGGAAGGGTGTGATTGCCAGACGATGGGGGAGGGGGCTGAAATCAGGATGTAAAATGAACAAATTAAAAGTTAAAAATTAGGGCTTGAGAGATGGTTCAGAAGTTGGGAACACTGAGTGTTCTTCCAGAGGACCCGGGTTCAATTCCCAGCATGTAAATGGCAACTCACAACTGTCTGTGATTCCAAATTCTGACACCTACAGACATACAATACACATAAAATTAAAATAAATAAATTACAAGAAAGTTAAAAATTAAAAAAATGAAACCAAAAAATAAATAAATAAATAATAAAAAATGAAACCTTCAACACGTGACTACACCAAGTTCATTGATTTCAGTGGCTTCACACTAGAGAGTAATTTAAGTGTGACATTTGCAAAGGACCACACCTAAATCATTACTTTTACTTTGACAATATACAGAATAAAAACTGAACACAGATCATAGAACTTATAAAAAAATATCAATTGTCTTTGACTTTGTCTTAAATAAAATACAGTAGGGAAGATCAAATTATTTTGAAAGTTAATACAAAGTGCTATCTTGAAACAAATCTAGACAGTATATAAATATTTTCATAACTCATAACATGCTTATAGAGGAGAAAACACTTCAGTTGGGATTAAATTGAGCAAAGTTATTTATAAATTATAATAAAAGCAAAAACATGAATCTTTAACATCTAGCAAAATTCCAATATATCTAATTTTAACAGAGTTCCACTTTTGATTTGAAATATTATCAATTACCTAAGTCACAAACCTTGTCTGTTCTGATTGAACTGTGAACTCAAAGACTGTGAAAAAATGGTAAGTGAGTGAGAGCAGTTTTTAATCTATGACTGTAATGCGGTTTATAAAGGTGAGTTCATATGTCCAACCTTACTTTACAAAACAATAATTTTGTATTCTTTAAGCAAATTTTAATTGTTTCTCACAGCTTCCCACTTTCCATTTGAAACAGATTTACCCTCAGTTATGGACCATTTTACTAGGAAGTATTTATGTCAGAGATCCAAAACAAAGCTGTGAGAATAATTTCCACCCTTACAAAACAGGATATAGTTATTTCTACAATTTTAATGGATCATGCTTAAATCTTTACCGTGTCATTCAGATTTTGATAAAATTATATTTAAATTTGTTACTTCTATTGGCCTCTGCTTTATTAAAAATTTCTGAAATATTTGCAAAGAGTTTAATTCTATAGGATATCAAGAATACTCTAGGCTACACTGTAAACACCTTTTAGCAATTTACCCACAATTCTGTTAACATGCACTTTCCTGTCACTGTGTAAATTCAAATAGTTTTCCTCATACAAACGGCTTGAAGATACCTTCTCTTACTGCTGTAAGAAATGTGTCCTGCCTCTAGGAAAGGAATTAATTCATTCACTTTTATCCTTTTTTTGGTATGGTTTTATATTTTCTTTGATATTGTATTCATATTTAGTTCTGTTTGTATTAGAAAGAAGATTGCTATAATATTATTTGTATGCTCCATACCACATGTTTTTATGTGTCTATACACATAATGAATATAAATTCATATTACAAGCATGTTAGTTACATAATATATATTGCTTACATATGTATGAATAATACATATTCATTCATATAATTAATTCATATAATATATATTTATTACTACTGAAAATAATTTGGACTCAGGACACAGAGGACCCAGAACTAAATCTGATCATCCAATTTCCAATAAAGTCACCATGTAAATGATGACATTTTAGAAAATTTTAAATAAAGCATGTCAGAAAAAAAACCAAAAGATAATTCATCATTATTGGTTAATTAGAAAAACTCTATAGAAAATAGTCAAGAGTCAATGAATTTTTTATTAAATAGTTACAGAGTAAGTGGAGCCAATATTACCTATAAAAAGCAGAAACTATAGGTGAGAAAATATACATGGGAATTCTCACTAAATAATTAAGTACGGATTCCTAGGTAGATATTCTATCTCTCTACTACATCAAGCATTGATTATCTATATAAATACATTAGTAATTCTTTCATCTCAGCAAAGAATCAAATACAAGAAAAGAAAGTAAATTTTATGGATCTTCTTATCTGACAATTTCAAAGCTAAATTGTGTGTTTTAACTATATTTCTTCTCAACATCTTAAATATCCTTTTTCAAAAAATACTTATTTTATTCAATAATTAACATTTTGAGTTAGACTGCACAGAACTGATAATCTGAATACTAGAAATTTACTTACCTGCAATGGTATTGATATTTGCTAGAATCCTATGTGAAAAAAAAACTTGCTGAAATAAACTTAAAAGGCGTCGTGGGTCTGCCTTTTATCTCCCTTCATTTATTTCGTTTTTCTGCAGACTTTCTGTATTTCATTGTGATAATGGCTTACAATTGTCCAGTTATGTTTTTCTCACATGTTTACAGAAAATGATTCTCAAGCATTGAATTGCATTATTTGAAGGAAAGAAATTATAAGCTCAAATTAATAGGTAAAATATAGTCTCCCTCCTAAGAAAGGGACCTTGCACCTGTATAGTAATCTAACATCAATCTAAACAGCACAAACCACAGCCAACAAAAAAAAAATCTATAAAATAACCGAACAATATATTTCAAAAGTATCAAGGTTGCAAAAGAGAGGGACAACCTCGGAAACTCAGAGATTGAAAAGGAAAATAGAACATCACAAAATGTGCATTGTTGACTTCAATACAAGAAAGAACCAGGGTACAAGTGAAAGAAACTAATGAAGTATTAATTCTGCACTTCAGTTGCCACTACTGTCAAGGTTAATTTCTTGCTTGTATAATCCTTTAAAGATGCATTAACAAACGATGACAGATTGGATGAAGGTGTAAGAAAATCATTTCCTCATTCTTTAAGTTTCCTTTGAAAGACTAAATTATCCTGTAAGTATTTACTATTTAAACTTTTCAAGTACTATTAGCAATATGAAGTGCTTTTAAAAATATAGAAACAATTTTATTTCACATAATAAAGCTTTTTAGACTTTTTGGGTTACTCTGTTTCTGTTTTCTCTGCTTTTCAAACTTCATGGTTGGAAATTTTCTTGGTAGTGAAATAGGAATAAAATAAATGGAAGAAATACTTAATATTTATGCATAATCTTATGAAACGCTTAGAGATAAAAAGAAAATGAAGAAACCTTGAGCAACCCAAAACTTTACCATTTAATGGTCCACTACCAAAAGCACCCTCAATACAGAGTTCTCCTAAACCATTCTTTTTTATTACACAAAGGAAATAGCACTTAATTATAGTGTATATATTCTTGAACATTTTTAATTTTCAGTTTATTCATTTTACATGCTAATTGTAGCCCCTCCCTTGTCTCCTCCAGGTTCCATCCTCCCTCCCTCATCCCCTTCCCCCTCCCCAGGTCTTCAGAAAGGTGGAGCCCTCCTGCCCTATCATCTGACCCCAGCCTATCAAGTCTCATATAGACTGCCTTTATCCTCTTCCTCTGTGGCCTGGCAAGGCCGCACCACTAAGAGGAAGTGATCAATGAGTGCACACCAGAGTCCATGTCAGACAGAGCCCCTACTCGCCACATTATGGGGCCCATAAGGATACTAGGCTGCCTACTATGGACTACATCTGAGCAGGGACTCTAGGTCCACACCATGCATGGCCCTTGGTTGGCCCATCGGTATCTGAACCCTGCCATTGGCCCAGATTTGAGGTCCTCTGAAAGACTCCACCCATTGGCAGATTGAAGCAGATCCTGAGACTTAAAGCCAAACTTTGGGGTGGGGCACAGGGAGTATTATATAGAAGTTGGGGGATAGAAGGATCTGAAAGGGACAGGAACTCCAAAAGCAAACTTGTGGAAAATTTTAAATAAATGCAGGCTTGAGCAGAGACAGAAAGATACTGCTTTCTTTTTAAATATATAAATATTTCTGAAGTTTCTTCTATAACTTGAAAGCAAATTATCAAGGAATTTAGTCATTGCTGAACCATCCTATAGTCACCAATAATGGCAAACTACTGATTTCTCTCAATACAGTAATTTTTTGGGTTTTCTACATCATGCATTGCTGACATCTCAGAAGCCTACCTACTTTAAGAGCTTACCAACAACTTTTAACCTTTGTAAAAGTGTAAGTGTTTAAGAGTCATATTTATCTGGAAAAAATTTTTAGTACTCCATAAAGGAAAAGCTCCTCTGGCCTCATCTGGATTTTCTACTTTGGTTACTAATTATTTCCCTAAGCATTATTACTCTGGTTACTGATGTGATCCCAAAGACCCCCGTATGTTCATGGGGAAAATCATACTACTGTTTAGAAAGCACATCATATTATGGGAAGCTTGAAAAAAATATTTTTTAGTTCGATCCAGAAACCAAATCATCAAGTGATGATCGACAGTACCACACAAAAGTATGTTATATGATCAGATTTATGTAATAAGGAGAAATGAGTGTCCAATCACAAGAAATACACATTGATTTATGCTCCATGTCTAGAAAATAACTTTAGTGTCTTATGTAATCCAAATGGATATGACAGAACTGTATCTCTTTCATGACATACACAGAGAGCTGTTTAGCATAAATTTGTGATTGAAAATCAAAATTCAATTTTCTCACAATTTTTACATCTATTGAAATGGATCATTTAAAACTTGAAAAGTATTATACACTATATGTAAGAGTTTGCAAACAGTACTTACTATGACAAAATAAAAGGTTAAGAATACTGCAATTCAAATATGTTAGACAACATTTTTGACAGAAACATTTTGGCATTTTTATTTTATTTTATTATGCTGACAAATCTATGGAAATCTATTTTAATGTGCTTCTAAAATGTACATTCATCAAATTCCCCATATACTGCACTGTACTCTTTTCTCACATTGGCGTTCCATTGTTCACCTAGACTCCTAGTCTTTTTTCTGTTTTCGTGACACTTATACCTGTATGATTTTATGAACCTGAATAAACCCAGGACCCACAAATAGGACAAAACCTGCAACATCTTTGTGAATTTTATTTCATTCACTTAATTTGATTAAACTTTGTTGTATTCATTTTCCTGCAGGTGAGAAAATTTCATTCTTCTTTAGGGATGAAGAAGTACCCCTATGTTTTTAACCTAAATTTTCTTTAATAAGTCTCCTGAACCACGACTATCTCACCCTTTATATTCTCATTTCTTTTTAATTTTCATAATATTTTGAAATGAATTTCATAGCAATAATGCAATATGGATTGAAAGTGATAGCAGCAAGTGACCATTGAAGAAGCAAATCAGAAGCCAGAACGAACAGGAAGTGAAGTGAGAGTTATAAGAAACCCAAATCAGTAAGGGCAGATAACTGAAGAAAAGGGAGACAGAATGGCTCACTGAAAGCATTATAGATGTTTTTATCTTTCGAAAGACATTTTGACAATAAGACAAGTGAACTCATGGCAACACCCAGAGAGCCTCAAAGAAAATGATGAGCATCAAAGATCCTCCTTATCCTTCTTTTCTTAGCAATATGACTTAATTAGCCCTATCAAAAACTTAGTTTTCAGTGACAGTAAAGTGTCCTGAAATGGTGAAAGGACTTCCCTTCCCGACAGTAACCCAAAAGTTCTCCCATACATTAACTTAAATGTATATACCTCCATGAAAAAGATCTCTTGATTTCTTTTGTTATTTTAAAGCTCACATCAGTAAGCCCATTATTTTAATCACTTATATTCCTCTTCACTTGCAATTTCTGTCTCACCATGCTCAAAAATCCAGTGTTTTCAGTTCTTGCCATGTAAAATAGGATGACCTCAAATTTAGAGCAACCAATCCTCCCATCTTAGGCTTATAAGTGTTCTGCGTATAGAAATTATTGAAACTAAGTAGGTTTCTATGTTTATATTTTTGTTTGATAAACTCCATAGACAATAAGAGTAATAACCATGAAGCTACTTAATTCTTTTCTCAATTTATTTTTTTCCATGTATATAGACAACTATTATATTACCTTACATATCAAAACTTATATAAAGCTAGCAAGAAGCATGCTCCAATGGTGTTAAGACATCAATACAGGCTGTAAACTTCAAACCCCTACTCAGATCTAGCCAATAGACAGGACATTCTCCACAGTTGAGTGGGGAGTGGGGTCTGACTTTCACACAAACTCTGGTGCTTCATATTTGACCACATCCCCTTGAATGGGGAGACCTGGTGGCACTCAGAGGAAGGATAGCAGGCTACCAAGAAGAGACTTGATACCCTATGAGCATATACAGGGGGAGGAAATCCCCCTCAGTCACAGTTATAGGGGAGGGGAGTAAGGGGAAAATGAGAGGGAGGGAGGAATGGGAGGATACAAGGGAGGGGATAACCATTGAGATGTAATATGAATAAATTAATAAAAAAGAAAGACATGAAGACAAAGTGTTTCCTTAATGATGCTTTTTTGTAAGGCTTGTTTACAAGTACTGCAGTGTTGTCCATTCCTTTCTTTCTCTGCTTCCCGAATGCCACAGGTGCCCTGTCCCCTAACTTCCCTTTAACCACGATAGTTCTTACTAGTCACTGACCTACAAGCAATGGAGCCAGCCATCCACAGACTAAAACCATTAGCCAAAAAAACATTTCCATCTATGTATTGTTTATCTCTGATATTACGAAGTTGAGGAACATCTCACAGAAGATAGATTTTTATTTTCATTTTATCTAAGAAAAACCATTACTTGAATACTTTGTTCCCTCTTTCAAAACTGTGTCTTTGTAAAAACAGTTAAGTTTAATTTATTGAACTAAACTCAGTCACATGATGATTGTATCTATGAATTAATTCTTTCTTGCTTCAACTTCTGTAAAAAACAAAATACTGAAAACTTGCCATCTTTTAAACACAATTATGTCTCATAGTTCTTGGAATTGACAAGTCCAAAATTGAGGTGTATTTGCTTTCTGGTAAATATCTGTATGCTGGTCAGTAGCACTTTCTTGCACATGATGCATAGAAAAACCAGTTTTTAGGGTCGTTAACCTGTAAGATCATTACATCTAGACACAAGGACTTTTCCTCCATGATCTGGTCAGCTTCCACAGGCCTCATCACATACTATCTATCACCTTAGTGTTTAGGATTTCAACAATGATACGGGCACAAATGCATCAAGACCATAGCAGATGGTAACACATTATGTTATACAGCTATACTATGGCAAGTGCTAATCAGTGTGTTCAATTAGTTTCGCTTTTGATCATTTTGTTAAACTGAAATGTCAAATTATTTCATGTGGAAGTTATGGCATCTTGATTGTTCTCATTTGCTTTTAAGCATAATTAAAGTTTAGGTTTCTGTTTCATAGTCAGAATCTTATCACCATTTGTATTATGTTTGTAAAATAAGAGATGTCTTTATAAAGATTCTTAATCTACCCTATATAAAGTGATATAACTTTTCTGATATTTTTTCTGATATTTATTATGCAAATATTATAATTATGCCTATGATAGATTTAACACTGTTTTTAGTATTCACAATTTTAGCCATAGCAACAGTTTTCTTTCTTTAAAATATATTCATATATTTAATATATATTTGTTAAACTATATTTAATGCATAATTTAATATTTATGTGAACGAACTATATGTTTCAGATAATTTCATTCACATTTTTTACTAAATATTAATAATTAACATGCAAAAAAGAAGCAATCTACTGACCAATATTTTCCTGTGTCTCCCCAACTACTACAAATTCAGTTTATAAAATTGAGTTAATAGGACTGAAGAAGTAGTTGATAAGCATGCAACTATTAAAACAGAATATAACTATAATGTTTATTGCCCCAGGACTGAACACATTGACCTTCTGTTCCTATTATTATGGGGATGAAGAGAAAGGATGTGGATTGTTATTCATTATTTTACAGAGTAAGTAATTTAATTATTTGTAATGCAGATTAAAAACTGACCAGTGCAACAAATCAATGAATTAGGCATCCTAAAATATTTCCTTCTTGAATTAAAATTAAAACTCTTTCCTCACTTATTAAAAAAAAGATAGAAACTATTGGCATTTATATTATAAAAACTATATCAAAATCTTTTCCCAGCCTACATGTGTATAAATCAGTTAGGATAATGTTATATGCAGAAACATGATATCTCAATAATTTCTTTGATTTAAGGGATTTTTATTGATTCTTAGACTGTGTAACATTATGAAATACTAACTTCAAAGGTTCTTAAAAGGTTTCTAAATTTCTGGAATTAGGCTGATCTCGTTTCTTCTGGTAGTTCATAATTCTATGTTTCAACATGGAACTCATTCACAGAGCCTACTTTGTCTTTTCTGCCAGAAAATATGTAAAGGGCTTGTTTTTTCTGTTTTCTTGTTGTTGTTGTTGTTGTCTATGGGTTCAATTCAGGTAGCTGGTAGACCTTCAACCTATTTTTTTATTTCTCTTTGTAAGACACAACCCAGCGGTCCTCAAATGTTGCCTTTAAATGGTCTGTTAAATACTTTAGATTTTGAGAACAGAAAGGGAGACAGGAAGCACAGATACAGTCATTTAAATGTAACCATTTAGGCACTGGAGAGGTCATTCAGTTTTTTGAGTACTTGCTGCTGTATAAAGAAACGCAGTTTGGTTGTAAGCACCCACATTAGATGACTTAACTCCCTATATCTCAACTCCATGAGATTAGAGCCTCTCTTCTCTTTCTCATGAGTACTTAGACATCCAAAAACCAGTATGCACACACATACACATGCACGTAAATGATAAAATAAATATCTGTGTATATTCAGTTACAAGTGGAAGTTTTTGGCTTTCAGATTAAAAAGAACTCTTGATCCTTATCACTGATTTATTGGCCTGTGTTTAGGTAACTGATTTAAAAAAATCTCTGACTTTACTAATGATTTGACCACGTCCCCTGGATGGGGAGGCCTGGTGGTACTCAGAGGAAGGATAGCAGGCTACCAAGAAGAGACTTGATACCCTATGAGCATATACAGGGGGAGGAGGTCCCCCTCAGTCACAGTAATAAAGGAGGGGAGTAGGGAAAAATGGGAGGGAGGGAGGAATGGGAGGATACAAGGGTTGGGGTAACAATTGAGATGTAATATGAATAAATTAATAAAATATATTTTTAAAAAGAAATAAATGAACTGGCAATTGCTGTATTGTCATTTGTGTGACCAAATACCTGAAAAGAATTGACTTTAAAGGAGGTGGGCTCTTACCTGTGTCATTGTTTAAGGGATACAGCCCATTGTGTAAGTGAGGCATGACAGAGTTCATAGAGGCATAAACACTGGTTAGACATGATCTGGGGAGCAGAGGGCCTGAAGAGGGGCAGGGCTATAACAAAGAACGACTTTCTCCAGTACGCCTACCAACAAATGTTCTCCCACATCCCAAAATATTGCTACCAGATGGTGTTCAAGGAATAAAAAAAAAAATGAGAGCAAGAAGAGATAACTTACATTGGAAACAGCAAAATCATTTATGAAAAGAAGGTAGAACACTTAAAGAGGAGGAAAGGATATATGAGGTTGAATCTGAAGGCTACAGGTTATTTGAAAGTCTACTCTTAATAAAGTTTCACAAATTCTCTTTGTTACAAAAGCCATCATTTGCTTCCTGCCTTTGTCTTAAAAGTTTTCTTCTACATCTATAGAAACACACTCTTGAACCTCCCCTCTCTCACAGACTAGTCCTTAAGTATAAGTGCTTTATTAATTCACATTATTTGCATCCTTTCAAATTTCATTGGCCACCTCAGCTTCTCCCCTCAGCTTCAGCCATCACCTTTTTGTCCCCTGGTAATTCATTTGGGCCTGAAACTGAACCCATGAACTCCAGAACAGAACCATCTAGTGCTGCTTTCTCCAGTTCAGAGCCCTACTTCCTTGATGCCCATCCTGCCTCAATCCTTAGACTCCCTCACTACAGATACCTGATTTCACATATTGAGATTTCTCTTCAGAAATGTTACTTTCCTGTCTGGAGAGATGAATCAGAGGTTAAGAGAAATTGTTTTTCTTGTAAAGGACCCAAGTTCAATCCCCAGTATCTACATAACAGGTCACAAACACTTGTAACATTACTTCCAGGAGATCTGATGGCCTATTATGACCTCTAAGGCACCAGGCACACATGTAGTACACACATATAGTCAAAACACACAAAATATTAAAAAGAAATCTAAGTGTAAAAAATTGACTTCCTCTATCTTAAGGTATCAGGGTAAATAAACATATTTTATAGAAGCTGCCAAGGAAATGTTGACTTATAAATTGAAAATTCCTTATTATTTTTCTGATACATCAGCTGATCAAACAACATTGGAGGCATTTTCTTTAGATTTTCTATGTACATTATTGAGGAAGCACCACTGGTCCTTTTTTTTTTTTCGCACAATATATATCCAAATGCCAAAAATAGAATCATAATACCAATTTTATGATCACTATACATTGTAATATATAAAGCGTTGCTATCTTTTCACAAATTGAAACGTTTATTTTCTCCTTACACATTTAATTTTCTGCCTTTTTAATAGTTTTAATGACGATGAAAAGGAGTCCCTTACCTTGCAGTTACTTAAACCTTGAGAAAATACAATTCCTGGAATTGCAACTAGTGGAAGTGATGTGTGGGTTCCCTAATCATCCACCCTCTGCTCTCTCCTGCTGAACTATAAGTCTAGTCCAAATATGCTATAAGATTAACATGCACAACTGACAAATACAAGTATGCCTGCTGATATTTTTCGTAAATCTTATACTGACAGTCACAAAGAGGAGATCTGGACTGAAATTCAAGAAGAAGCATTGTCCACACGAATTTCCCTTCTCTCAGTTCTAGGATAATTTTTTTCTTTTGTTTGTAAGAATTTCTTCCTTTGACTTTCATCTCTACCCTTCAAACTCTCCTACAGCCCCCTAATTGGTCTCTTTAAAATTCATGCTATCTTTTTCAATAATTATTGTTATATATGTAGAATGAGATAGAGATTATATGGACATAGAGATAGATAGACAGATGAATATAGATAAAGAACAAGACTAAATACAGCTTCTTCAGTGTTGTAATTGTATGGGTGTTTTGCATTTAAGGCTGCAGTTGGATAACTAACTATTGTTCTCTTCTGTGAAGAAGACCATTGCTGCTAATCTCTGCCTCCCTTATTTGCCTGTAGTTCGTATATAAGCATCAGATATTAGGGACTTCTCCCCATCCACTTTGTCCTGTCTCTTGCTGTCATTGTTCAGTTCCTATTTAGATAGGCATATTGAGAGACTTTAGGACACAATGTCACAGCAAATTCCCTGGTCATTTTGTTCTTGCAATTCTTTTTCATCCTTTTCCTCAGTGTTTCTGGAGCTTTTGATAAAGCGAAGGGTTTTGCAGATGTATCCACTGGGACTGGGCTTTACAACTTTCATTTTGATCTGCTGTGATTCTCTGCAACAATCGCCATTTGTTGCAAAGAGAAGTTTCATTTATGAGTGGTGAGGACTACACTTATATATGGATAGTGGGACAAACTCTGATGCCACTTTTGCTTATTTCCCTTCTGATTACTGTTCTACAAACTTCTGACTCTTTCAATGCAGATTATAAGCAATGATGTGTCAGGCTTCATATTTTTTTTTTAGAAAGTCCCACATCCTGTGACATTCAAGAATTTGTATCTTCATTTTATACGAAACAATGAGAATATCTTCATGTACTGCCTGCCTCATAGCTACATCTTGTTAAAAGCAACCATTGTATTATTAGTGTGTTTACTGAAGTTCACATATACACAGAGGTGTTTTTGTTGCTGTTCAGTAGCCTGACATTTAATTTTGCTCATCATTAACCTATTGCCTGTCTACTTTAAACAAGCCATCTAACACTGTCCTTTGTGATTCTGGGCCTGGCCCTCAGCCAACTTTATCTCTATTTGGCCTGCTAGCTTTCTGTTACATTCTGAAGTGAAGGACACTAATGGGAGATACAAAGTAAGTAGCAGGATATAATAGCAGCCCTCAGTTCTTTTCGATATCTTTAGAACCAGTGTCATATCAAATACACAGAAGCAGCAGCAGCAGTAGGATTTATCCTCCAAGGGATGTGTCTCAGCCACATTGAACTTTTCTCACAGGATTCCACATTGCTAGTAATGTAGGCTGTTTCCAAGATGTAGCAGCTATGTTCTGGCTTTTACACACATTCATCTTTGCGTATACATATTCATATGGTAGACATGTTATTGTTAAAACTCACAATAATTTTTTCAATTTCCTAATAGAACTCTGGCTGATGTAAAATAAAGACCTGACTTTGCAAATGGTTATTAGTTCAAAAATTCCTGACTGGGATAAAATTTCTTTTCAAAGTAGGCATAATTTGGATTTGAAAATCCGATTATTTCAAGACGGAGATGCTACATGCTGAATGTCCATTGATGGGCAGCACTGTGCTAAGAGCTTGTTAGGAGCTGTATTCATGGAGAAACTGGAATTCCAGAGTCTTTGTACCTTACATGTGCAGAAACTAAGCACAGGGGGATTAAACCGCTTCTATAAATCAGAAAGCATGTGGAAAAGTGAGGGTAGAAGTCTAGTTCTCTCTAATTATAAAGTCTGTTATTATGTCTCCCAAGGAAGAGACTATTAGGGCTGAACGAAAAAGTACCGGTGTTCTTAGTAAATGTCACATAAGGAAAGAAGAAGAAGAAGAAGAAGAAGAAGAAGAAGAAGAAGAAGAAGAAGAAGAAGAAGAAGAAGAAG
>OU015751.1:107926878-107949446 GCA_907169655.1 Acomys percivali
AGAAGAAGAAGAAGAAGAAGAAGAAGAAGAAGAAGAAGAAGAAGAAGTAGAAGAAGAAGAAGTAGAAGAAGAAATAGAAGAAGAAGAAGAAGAAGAAGAAGAAGAAGAAGAAGAAGAAGAAGAAGAAGAAGAAGAAGAAGAAGAAGAAGAAGAAGGAAAGAAAGAAAAAAGGAAAACAAGTTGTTGGAATAAAGAGACACATCACCACGAAGTATCTTTTAGTGATAATAAGGGGAAGTCTGTAGGAAATATAGGACTAGTGGTCTAGAAGTTGGTGATAAGCTTGAAAAGCATATTTATATTTTCAAATTTTATAAAATATAAGATGAAATAATCATAACATTCCATAGGAAAACTCTTGCTCCATGTTTCTTTTACATGATGTTTGTCTCAACATATTAAATATATGTAACAAGTTTGGAGAAGCAAAGAATTTACCATTGGATCCCTCAGCACAAGCTGAAAATGCAGTGCATACACTTGATATTAAAGGTGAATGTTTTATTTAGGACACTTATTTGAGATAATTTAAAGAAGCATTGTTATATTAATATTGTTTAGTTATTTCTATAACAAATTTATATTCTTTCATAAAAGATGGTAAAACAGAAATAATTTAATTTGTAATGTTTTTTTCAGTTATCTAGAAACCAGAATCTATGATTGATTTATCTTGTAAAGCATCGTAATTTGATGTTAAATAGTGGTTAAATTACTGTTATTAATTAGAATTAGAAACTAAATTTCATTTTATAATACCAGTGGGTTATATATTTATGCAGCTCGTATTGTGATCAATAATTGTAGAGAAAAAGAATGGCCTGTACGGCAGACAAAGTGGTCAGAAATCTTCTTATATTCCTCTACATGCATGGTTTTGATGAAAGAATAAAAGGGAGAAATACTGTAAGTATATTTTAATCTCAAAATAATAAAAAATCATAAATGTTCAAAATAAAAAAAATAAAAACATCAAGAATTTAGAGGGACTAAACTTTAATTTGAATAAGTGTCTTGGATGAGGTTGAATTTTATAATAATCATAGTAGCTATATGGAACTTGCAAGGATAACACTTTAAAATAATGGTATCTTTGAAAAAGTGTGTCATCAAAGAATAACATTGCATGGCAGCTATTCATGACATTTAGAAAGCTGCTTACTGCTCTCACTGAATTTTCACAGATACATATAAGAGAAGTAGCTTATTTATTTTGTTGGTTAGTTTGATTTATGTTCCCTATAGTGAATTTTCTAAAGATTATGAAGACAAGTCTGTATTTCCTTTACATCTTCTTCATCTTGATTATAGTTAAACTCTTTCTAAGAGAGCAAAGCACTGTAAGCTCTTAGAGACACTAACACCAAATTCTGAATGTAAAGAAAAAATAATCACTCAGCAGTCATATAAGTTCAAATTTTATCTCTTTGTCAAATCTGTTTAAGAACTATCAAAGCAAGTTTATAAGCCATCCTGTGTCCGCTAACACTTTGTCAAAATTTCTAGTGTTTTACTGAACCTTGCATATATTTACTTATTCCTAGATTATCTCCACATATCCTAGATATTAGTCAGATTTATTATCCTCATTTTCTAAAGCCATTTAAAATGGAGGCATATGTTGCAAGCTAATATAGAAGGTTTCTCCATGATAAATATTTGTGAATGAGTAAAGAAAAAAGCTAATTAATGAAATGTACAAATATTTGCCTATTCAAGTACAAAGAACAAACTATTCTAATGCTAATTAAAAATTAAGTCAAATGCACATGGGAATGGATAATCACAAGAGCACAGAAGACAATTACTCTAAATGCCATAACTTTATTGTTTAAAAAATACCTTTTAAGTCATTAATAATTTCTAGTAAATTAAGCACCTTCAATATGCAACTATGTTGTTTAATTATCTAGGCTCAATATCCCTAGTCATACAAAGAGCAGAAAACCAGCCTTAATTGTTCTGTATATTGCCCACACCTTATATATTCATAATTTTAGGACTATATAATGCTTGTGAGAAACAACCTCACACTGACATTGGATCAGACCTAACAGGATTCATTTCTTTCAACACATTGGACACAGACATCCTCCATCCTTCATGTTCCAGCACCAAGTACTTCAGTTGCTGTTCCTCATCAAAACAACACAGCTCCCAGGACAGCTTCAAAGAAAGCTTCCAATTGCAATTGGTCCAGAATTTCAGACTGTCCCACACAGGATCTAATTAAGCCTGGAATTTCTCAATATTTAGAAACTGCACCACAAATGCTATTCCTAGCTTCTTTAGCCATTTCCCCAATTTTATTTGGGCCCCTACAAATGTATTATCCATTCTAAATCAGCCAGAAGAAGCCTTAATAGAATGATGCCCCATTTCCATTGAGGGGAGTCCTGTAGGTTTTTCATTGTTTTCTTGGGCTATAGAGGTTTATTTTCAATAGGAGTTGGTTAAAAGTTATTACTGGTCTTATTAGAGAGAAAACAAGACTGGACTCAGGGATGTCTCTCTTTTCCTTTATCTTACATTCTTAGGGGTTTTTTTTTTGTATATAGATGCAAAATAAGTTTAATTTTCATTCAGTATGTTATGTTTTTTGCCATATTAGCTTCCAGTTGACAAACATACTATATTAATCGGATTTCTCTCACAACATTAAAGTTTGAGTAAAAAGATAGTATGCTGACTAGATTTTGCTTGATACGTGACTATGTCTAAGAGGTTCAGATGTAATTAATCTTTTGTTTTCACTTGACCTGACTAATAATTTCACCAAAATTTTGATTAGTTCACATAAAGCTTAAGATCTAGTTTCTTCCTGAAAGGAACAGTGTGATATCGTAAGAGAAGAAAACAACAGAGAAATCAACAAGTACTGTCTGCAGGCATGTAGGCACTGTTTAACCTCTCTAAGATGCAAAGAAATTATTTTCTGAACACTAGAAAATCAACAGCACCTAAACTGTGTTCATTGTGATAGTTGAAGGTACCATTTATAATGTTTGTTTTAATGGAGAAAACAAAATATTGTCACAGCAGCTTTATCTGGGGGACTTGCTTCATTCAAAAACTTCTGTGGAGTGTGATATGACCACATTGCTGTGTTTAATACAATTATGTGAGCATAAAGATTATGTTGTAATTATTGCAAAACATTTTTCCCACAATGTAGATTCTTCTTTCTTTCCTCCTGTCACTTTGAAAGTAGAAATGCAGGACAAAGCTCTAGTAGAAATTTCAAGTAATAAGATTGTTCCTGAGAGACAATACAACAATTCAGAAGGAATTTAGTTCTCTATAGGCATACGAATACAATACAGTCCCAATATATAATACTTTTAGATTTCCTATATGTTTAATAACTATCAACATGTTTAATTTTGTGGTATGTTTCTTTGATACGGTATATTCTGTCATAATCCAGTCTAAATCAATAGAACTGAAAACAGTTATTATATCAGGGTGATTGCAAAGTAATGGAAATTGAAAGCGAGGTGATAAATTGCCTTATTGCACTTGTTAGAATAAACAAATTCTACCCAAGGCAAACAGAACAGCAGCTGAAGAAATGGAAGGTATTTATCTAGATGAAAAACATTGCAGAGGTAAAATTAGCATTGGACCTTTAAGAGTCTAAGCAGACTCTTGCATGGTGTGTAATATGCCTAAGATTCTACTCACAAGGTCACAAAAAGTCATAGGAGGTTGATCAAAATTAACGAGGGCAAACTTGATAAGCAACGCATTGCTCTTGGTGAGCTATCATGAAGGCCTGTGAATTGTGAAACCAAAACACAGGCTTGTATTTCTACATGTGTGGTGGGCTGAGTGAGAATGACCTCATAGGCACATATATCTGAATGCTTTTGCAGTTGTTGAAATTATTTTGGTTAAGTGTGGGTTTTTTTAGGAGGTGTGTTACTGGAGCTGGTCTAGAAGGTCTCAAAATCACAAGTCACCATTGCATTTAGCCTCATCACCAACATGTCTCTCTGCCTTCACCACCACTACTACTTGCCAGATTTGTGACTGTTGCCTCAGTATATAATCTCTCGGATACAGCACTATACCCTGCTGGCTGCTTTCACGTTCCCTTATGTTATACTTCCTGCCATGATTGCCATGGATTCACCTTCTAAAACTTCAAGCCAATACACTCTTTCATAAGTTGTATGTATGGTATCTTAGCACCTCAGTAGAGGAGAAACTAAGACAACATGGTGGAAATAGAATCGAGTACATTAATAATAGTTATTCCTCAATTCACTTAAGGGCTTTCCTTATGGAATTTCTTTACATGACTTTGAGCTTTGTATACACAGTAGTAAAAAATTCAAAGTCCCTGCCTGCAGAGAGTCTCTTTGCAATAAAAGAATATTTAATTCTCTTCTGGGACAGAGTGACTACGTCATTTGACAGAACTCCTCACTGTTACCATAGCAGCGTGATTGCATCGATACCTCACTATTACCTACCATCTTAGTCAAAGCTTCACATTTTCACGTAACTTCAGTTCTATATTGCTCTACCCCAAAAGAGCTAGTTGTTTAACCTTGAAACTTTAAAAATAAAAGAATAATTGAAATAAGATACACATAACAAACTAAAGATGTATTCACAATCCAATGATTTTAATCCCCTGATAAAAATCAAGCAGCATTGTGGAATTGTAGGCAATAATAAACTCATACTTGCTAGAAATTTGGAGAGAGAATCTCTTATTATTGAGAGCATAAATTCAGCTTTGGCTTATGTAAACAGCCCAGTTAATATGTATGACCTTCTCCCTTTGTTTCATGAGATTTCAGTGAAGGTTCTTGTTTTGTTGTAGAGAAAATGTTTTTTAAATACAATTTTGATAGTGCTGAACTGTAATTAATATTTTATCACCAAAACACCAAATTGTATTCAATTTATTAATCATCTTTAATAGTTTAACATGATTCCAGCTATACAAACTAAGAATTGCTAATTTTTTTCTTTGGTGCAGTTGTATAACAGAAATATTAAACTATAGTTTGCGGCTCCCTCCCGACTAGATAAATGGTTTTGAACCAAGTCATAAACTTCAGATGACTGAGCATCTCAGTTCACTAAAATATTTATGTGTGGCTTTAAACATTCTATAAAAATACCAACATCAGTTCCCAGAACTTTTCTGACAATTTAAAGGTTTACATGGCAGTTGCTTTGGGATGTTTTAAGTAAACTTTTTTGTAACCATCTGAGTTGCTTATTTCATACAGGAGCCACAAACCATAGTGTCATTCACATTAATATATCACAGTGCACTACCAGCTTGCTCATTGTGCAGTTAAATAGTCATAATACATGCAACAGTTTAAAGTTGCTATACATGTCATCCATCGACTGAAATCTAAGATCATCATTGTTCTGCAGGTCACCATGTAATTTAAGGAAAGATACTAATTGTAACTGTAACAGCTGCCTCAGGAAACAAGCTTCTAGAGTCACAAATATAATTGAGATCTTTATCTTAAAGAAAGAAAAATCATATTTATCATTTGATGTTTTGAATCATCTATATGAATTAAGATGAGTAATTTATTGTTTTATGCTTAAAATATGTTTTCCTGGATACATTCATTGGTTACTTCTCACTTAGGACTTCCCAGTATATACATACAACAGGAAACAGCTTCAAATCAAATACATAAAATAAACATGGAAATGTTTTAGATACATTTTAAAATGAGCATAATTAACAAAGTATTACTATACATTACATTATATATTTAAGACTTACTTTCTTTGCAATAATTTACTGAATCTCAGTATTATATTTTATATTTTGAAAAATCTTATAAACAAAAAGTCAGTTTTGTCCACAGAGGCCATTAATATATAAGGCTCTAGATGAAGGGCTGAGATCTTTTATTCAAATACTAGCTTTGCCATCTGCCAGCTGAATAACCTCAAGCAATCTTATAAAATTTAGGGATATTGGTTTTCTTCTTTGAAAATAGAATTCTGCCTACTTCACAGGGAAATATGAGATGCAAATATGTTAATTTATACCAAAGTACTTTTACCTTCCATGCTCATGGGAAAAGTAAGTTATTAATACTGTGTGCATCAGTGGAGAGAGATCATATGCAAATGAAGCAGGAAGGACAGTCCAACTCATCTTTACTTACTGTTCTAGAGGCTGCATTTTCTCATCAAGTGTGATCCCATTTCTTTGGTACATACATCCTGGGCAGTCTCTGTATGTTAGTATTGTCAGAGAGTCAAGTAAGTTGACTTTGATGGCTCTACATGATTCTGCTTAGAAACTTCAGTTCCAAGAACTGAGGTGGTAGACTCTGATCTGTTTCCTGAAATGTATTTTCAAGCATTCTATCAAAGGAATAACAAATATGCTTAGAAAGCACACTGGATTGTTTTATGTCACCTTGTCACAAGCTAGAGTCATCAGAGAGAAGCGAGGCTCAATTGAGAAAATATCTCCGTAAGAACAGGCTGTGGGCAAGAATGTATGGCATTTTATTAATTTCTGGTTCATGAAAGAGGTCTCTGCCCACTGTTAGTTGTGCCACACCTGGCATGTAGTCTTGGGTCTATAAGAGAACAGGCCGAGCAAGCCATGGAGAACAAGCCAGTAAGCAGTACCCGCTCATGGGCTCTGTATCAACCCCTGCCTTCAGGTTTGCCGCTTGTTTCTTCACTACTTTTGACGACGAATTGCTATTTGGAAAGTAAGTCAAATAAACCCTCTCTTCCCCAACTTGCTTTTTTATTTATTATTATTAGTAGTAGTATCGGTTATAGTGTTTCATAGCAGTAATAAAAGCTGTGACAATGACAGAAACTGATAGGAAGTTGTTAGCCCGTCTGCTGTTCACCACCGCCAGTTTTCTTTTTCTACCCTGTTTCCCCATTGCTGAAAGAAGACACTCTTTGTGCAAGATTGAGTGCTCCTTTGCGCCTCTCTGCTCCCTTATCCACATTAGCTTCTAGACTCCTAGGGGAAATACTCTCAGAGTTCCTCAGCCCATTTGCAATGATGATCCCTGAGCCTAAGGTGTGAGTGTTACATAGCAGTTGTATCTTTTGGGACTGGGAGACACAATTCTGACTTTCATTCTACTCGAAGGTGCAATATAAGCTTCCGAATTAGGAAAGCAACTGACATTGATATCTGGTCATGCTGCCTATGAACTATAACAATCGCCAGCCAGATAACTCTAAGGATGCAGTGGTGGCATGCGTATCCTGTCTAGTAACTAATAGCTCTTTAGCTGGAGTTAAGACATCATCAACAAGGAGGAAACCATGCCTGGTACTAGAAAGCTCTCCATCTGCCTAGTGCTGGTGACATCGGGCAGCGTGGGGAAGAGCTTACAGCTATCATGTTATTAAACCAGCTCACTTGCTCTCTACATTCTGAATATTTATTCTTTTACCTACAAGTAAATGTAACCCTCACCTGTCATCAAGAAAACTCCTCTTTGCAACAGAAACTATTACAGGAAAACTACCATGCTTTTCTCTTTTTTGTTAGAAAAAATGATTGTTATTGCCTTATATACATTTAATATTTTTACTTAGAAAATGAGCAGAGTGATGTAAGGATTTTTTTACATATATTTACTCCCATAATATACATGGTATTTAATATGGAGAATGACATATTTTTCATTCCATTTGTGGGTGAATAAATTAGATGTGAATAGTTAAGATTAAGGCTATAACAGAATATAGAATGTCTCTACCAAGACTTAAAAATAAGGTTGGATTTCTTACAATGCAGGAAAGTTTACAATGATTAAGGTATCGGATGAACATAGGTACACAGGTGTCTAGCAACACTGAAATATATAAAAGTAACATGGCATACATATACAATGGAAATTACTCAGCCATGAGTAAAATGTTATATTATTTTTAAAACATGTATATAACATATAATGATTGTATTAAACATAATCAGACTTATACAAATATTACATAGTATTTTAATTATGAATACTAAATTCTCGATATATTTACAAAATTATTTATCTCTCAAATAATATGAAAGTAGAAGTGAAACTGCCAAAGAAAAGAAAAAATGAAATGTAACAGGAAGGAGAGATTGGAGTGTGTGGGAAGAGTGTGGTCAGAACACCAAGTATGCTTTCACACTCTATGTGAAAATGTTCTCATGACACTCTTCCATGTGGTATGTGAGTATGCCAGTAAAGAAAAGAAAGTTAAGGTAAAGTTTAAAATAAAGCTATCCACCCTCTATATTGCTAGTGTCCTCATCATTTTTGATTCCTAAAATTATCTTCCAAGCATTTCTTTCAATCACCACAAAATTACAAACTCATTTTATTCCTAAGGTAAGAATATGTCCACAACACTCACACTCTCACACTCATTGTCAGTTGTCTGTCTTCTGTTATTTGCTCAGTCTAAGCTCCGTCTCCTAGGATCTACAATTCCATAATGAAACCAGCACTGTTTTGTGAATCATCCTTCAGTAGATTAGAAAATTGAATAGTTCAGAGTTCTCCTGACCTCGTAATTTGCCTGAAACATTACCTCTTAGCATTACATGATAAGAAAGCCTTCCACATATGAGTTTGGAACAATGAATCATAACAGAAGCTAAGAATAACAGTTTCAATTTAAATATTCAATTTTTAAAATTTTATTAATTTATTCATATTACATCCCAATGGTTATCCCCTCCCTTGTATCCTCCCATTCCTCCCTCACTCTCATTTTCCCCTTACTCCCCTCTCCTATGTCTGTGACTGAAGGGTACTTCCTGCCCCTGTATATGCTCATAGGGTATCAAGTCTCTTCTTGGTAGCCTGCTATCCTTTCCCTGAGGGCCACCAGGTCTCCCCATTCAGGGGACTTGGTCAAATATGAGGCACCATAGTACGTGTGAAAGTCAGACCCCACTCTCCACTCAACTGTGGAGACTGTTCTGTCCATTGGATAGATCTGGGTAGTGGTTTGAAGTTTACGGCCTGTATTGTCCTTGTCTGGTGCCATAGTTTGAGCGGGACCCCTAGGCCCAAATCTGCCTATCATAATGTTCTTCTTGTAGGTTTCTAGGATCCTCTGGATCCTTCAACTTTGCCATTCTCCCAATTTTAAAGGTTTTTATTTACAGAGAAGGAATAAAGTACCATGTGTAGGTGAGAGGAACACACACACACACACACACACATTAAAAAAAAAAAACAGACAAATGAAGACCTTTAGTATTACAATACATCAGTGGTTCGTTATTTTTGTTCACAATGCCAAGATAATTTATTTTACCTGTGTCTTTAAATTTTACAATTAGTAAAATTAGGGGAGGGGGAGTTCTTGGTGAATAACCCAGACACTTGATATAACTTTTCTAAAACTTTCTGTAATTTTCTACAACTTGATTTCTATACCACAACCCTGAAAATGCTTCAATAAGGAATTTAAAGTTCAACAAAAACATATTTCAATCTTTGATGACACCTAGGTAGGAAACAATATAAAAGCACAAGAAAGCTAGCCATTGTATTTGAACTCTCCTTTTACAACTGACCTCATATCTGATTTTTCCAATGAACTGTAATCTTTTTAAAATCTCCAAAGACTCACAGGTCTGTCCAAACCTGCTAATTAGGAGTCCATCGGTATTCTTGACTGCACTTTTAAAGTGTCTATTCTGAAGGAGTATTTTGTGCTAAACATATGTCTTCTATGTAAATAATTGTTTTTTTTTCCTTTTTATTTCTTTTTTTATTTCTTTTTAATTAATTTATTCTTGTTACATCTCTAATTGTTAATTAAAATAGTATTAGCAAAATTTTAGATTATTTTCTGAATGCATAATGAACACCAAAATTTCTTTGAAAATGTGCACTTGCCTTGAAATCCAACAATGTGTCATCAGCTTGATGTAGAGAAAGGACAGGAAGCCCATGTTAAAACTTAAGACATTCTCCACAGTTATGTGGAGAGTGGGAACTGACTCTGACATGAACCCTTGTGCCCTGTATTTGACCACCTCCCCTTGGTTGGGAGGCCTGATGGCACTCAAAGAAAGAGTAAGCAGGCTACCAAGATGAGACTTGATAGCCTATGACCATATCGTTGGGGAGGAGGTCCCCCTTGGTCTTAGACCTAGGGGAGGGGAATAGGGTGAGAGCGGGAGGGAGGGAGGAACAGGAGGATACAAGTAATGGGATAACAATTTAGTTGTAATCCAAATAAATTAATAAAATTAAAATAAAAAAACTTAAGAAACCTAATTGTCAGTTGAATTCTGTAACTATGGCTTCTTTAAACTCTTCAAAACTCACCTTTCTTTTATAAAAATAAGGAGTTGGAACATTAACTGATAAGCTGGAAGTCCAAAACTCAGGTGTGGTGTACATGGGTATTTGAGATGGCTTGGTGGGTATGTAATTGAGCCTCATGCACAAGAAAATTTAAAAACTTGGCCAAACTTACATGTACCATCTTTAGCAAGAACTGTTTAAATGTAATGTCTTTTCATTAGCATTATTACCAATCTGTATTAAATAAATACACAGAAGTTAGATCTAGGAACTTATTCTGGGAGCAAACTTGCTGAAAAGAGATTGCTTCTCTTTTATTTTTATCAAGTTTGACAAAATTACACTATTAGCTAAAACCATCTAGAATCTGAAACTATCTGTATGAGACCACCTGCATATGCTGTGAATATAGGTATGTTTTGCTTGGTGTGTGGTTTAAATTGAATACATATTTAGACATGTAAATGATAAATTAAATTAGATAGTGGTATCCAAAAAAATTACTACAAGAATTTTATTAAAACTATTGAAAAAGCAATAAAATAAAATATTTAACATAACACAATCAATTTGATAAACCATGTCTTACCCACCAAATTCATTATTATATATCCTAAAATTACATGTTTGAGGAAAACTTCGTGTTATGATAAAAAAATTATTAAGCAAAGAAATGAAACTATAATTCAAATCTAGAGGATTCTGAGTTGTTAAAAGCACAATTCTGTGAAAATCTATTAAGAAACCTATCATTTCTTATATCCACAGGATCTGTACCTTTAAAGGATTATAACTCTCTTTTTAAAATAAATATTCTAAAAGACTCCAATCTACCTGGGGGATGGTACAGCCTAATAGATGTATCTTCAGCGTCCTAAGAGGAAACACATGGCATTCAAATGGTAACAGGAGCTAAGTTGATAAAGGGATTACTTACCAAAGTGTGTTGAGGGTTTAAGGCAATCCTTGAGAACTGAGCAGTAAAGAACTCATAAAAGCACATGTCAAATTTTCTCCCCTCACATGAGATACAGTTTTCAATTCACAGAAGAAGAGAGATTAGTGGGAGGAATGTCTCTCTAACACAGCATTGTCATGCCACAGTAACAGGCAGGTTTCAGAAACCGAAGTTAAAGGAATCCAGGCTGAACTGCTGCAATAGCTTACCTTTCATTCTCTCTACCCAGTAGTGGAATGGAGTTTCCTAAGGAAACGTTCCACTTGGAGCTTTTCCATCTATTCTGATCCTTCTGACTTGTAGAAGACAGAAACCCTGCACAAAGCATCTATGATCAATATCTAAGTGAGGGTGTCCTGAATGTTCATAAATGGTGATACTAAGAAAAGATGATGATCAGAAAAAGCAATTCCATTCCAGAAGTACCTGTTTGTCCATAGGATAAAGAAAAACTCTGGGTTAATCCAATGCACCAATTCCAGAAGAGAAGCATGAAAAACTAGTAATAAGGAGCCATGAAGAACAGGGAAGTATGACACTCTCCCTCTCCCTCCAGAGCTGCCTGCCCTGGCATGACTAAGGCAATCTTGCATGGGGTTCTGTCAAAACTCCTACCCACATCACAGTCTAGGTTCACACTGCCAGGAATCATTAATATTCTCTTTTGACCATTTCTAAAAATGAAAGGGACTATCCCTGTAGGTTTCCAAGTGCAATGTTCCGATAGAAAGAAGTAACATTTTATTATACCTCTATCAAATTGAAAATATTGGCTTTAACATCTGATTGCTTTTATGGTGCTTACTGACAATGATTACAAACAACACTGTCCACAAGACAATGATTATTATAATTCGGTCCTGTGATTGCATGTTTTGTATATTTGTAGAGTATAAGAGCAATCTTTTTAGCAGAAGACAAATGCATAGAGAACAATCTTCAGTGGTGGTAATAAGACAATAATTCAGTTATGTCACAAGTGGTAACTTGATGCCACCCATCTAATTTTCTATATAACAATACAGCACAGTGTGTTAAAGTGGCTATAGTAACAAAAATTAGTTCCCCACAGTTCTAAATGTAGGACACTGAAAGATAATGGTGCTGACATGGTTGGGTTTTTTTCTCAGTTGGTAGACACTTTTGTTGTGTGTTCTCACATAGCCTTTCCTTGCTGTTCTTTACAGGACAAAGGGTGATATGTTATTTACTTTCTTATCCCATAAATGCATCAGACCTACTGGGTTTAAGGTCTCATTTTCTTGACTGGTGTGACATAAACTAGCGTCAGTTGAGAAGAAATAACTTGACCGGATTACCTGTGATTCTGTTTCTCTTTTATTATCTTAATTACTTATTAGTTGATATGAGACGATATGGCTCACTGTGGACAGTGCCTCCCAGGCAAGTGGTTTGGGAGTTATAAAATAAGGTGTCCATTTTTGTTAGGGTTTCAATTGCTGTGATAAAACACCATGACCAAAAAGCAAGTTGGACAGGAAAGGGTTTATTGGGCTTTGGTTTCCACATTGTAGACCATCACTAAAGAAAGATGGGACAGGAATTCTAACAGGGCAGGAAGTTGGAGGGAGGAACTGATGCAAAGACCATGTGCTGCTCACTGGCTTGCTCCCAATACCTTGCTCATCATGTTTCTTATAGGACCCAGGATCACCAGCCCAGGGATGGCACACCTAAAATGGGCTGGACCTACCTGCATCAATCACTAATTAAGATAATGTTCTCAAACTAAGGCACCAGCCAAGGAGAATATAGGTAGTAAACTTCGAACCCCTACCAAGACCTAGCCGATGAACATGATATTCTCCACCGTTGAGTGGAGAGTGAGATCTGACTCTCACACGAACTCTGGTGCCCCTTTTCTGACCATGTCTCCTGGGTGGGGAGGCCTGGCGGCACTCAGAGGAAGGATAGCAAGTTACCAAGAAGAGACTCGATATTCTAAGAGCATATATGGGGGAGGAGGTCTCCCTCAATCACAGACATAGGGGAGGGGAGAAGGGGGGGAGAGGGAGGTAGGGAAGAATGGGAGGAAACAGGGGAAGGGCTAACGATCGAGATGTAATATGAATAAATTAATAAAAAAATGTAATATAAAAAAAGATAATGTTCTACAGCCAGATCTTATGGAGGCATTTTCTCAACTGAGATTCTCTCCTTTCATATAAGTATAGCTTGTGAAAGTTAACATAAGACTAGCCAACACAGTAATTGACCCAATCCTGGAGCAAGTCAGTAAGCACTATTCCTCCTAGGATACACAAATACAATGTTTGACTCATGAAGGGATGATTCTACATTAGGAAAAGTAAGGAAGAACTTCATGAATCTATAAGTAAATACATAGTAAGGGTAAATAACGTAGAATAAAAACGCCTGAGGTATACAATTTCCTCCACTGTGACTTTAGATTCTATATTTAATGTGTTGACTCAGCAGTGAAATAATACCAGATTAGCTAATTAAATTTTGAACACAACTACATGTTATGGCCAATGAGGCTGACAGACCAGAAATGAAGTGAGTTCTGTAGACACTCTATATGATGGCTTCGTAAGCAACAATACCATTTCAAATTTTGTTTTCCATTTTCTGAGGCAGGGTTTCTCTGTGTAGCCTTGGCTGTCCTGTATTCACTTTGAAGACAAGGCTGGCCTTGAACTCACAGCAATCTGTAGGCCTCTGCCTCCTGAGTACTGGGATTAAAGGCATGCACCACCATGCCTGGCTCATCTCAAATTTTTCAAATAGAATCCATAGTGTTAAACTCAGTCTACTAAATCAGAGTTCTAGATTTAGCTAAGTATTAGAGCACCTGTTTATCAGGAAGAAAGTCCTGCCTTAACTCCATTATTCTTTCTTCTTGAAAAAAATAAGTTTTTTATGTTTCTTTTTCAATGTATACATTTATATTGTTACACATGAATAAAATAAACTACATACAGAAGGAAGAACCACAAGACAATCAGGAATTATATAAATGTTACATTCATAGTAATTTGGCTATTTGTATTTGGAAAACTTGAAGTAAACATCTTTCCTATCTTGTTGGGTCTAAATTTTTGAATGAAAATCAATATCTATTATCTCAACACTCTTAACTTGAAACATCTATCTTGATCTAAAAACATCTTAACCCCTAACCTAGTAAGATTAGTTGTAAGACTAAACTATCTAGTCTTCAACCCCATCAGAGATTTGAGAAGGAATAAAGCTTAAATACTTAAATAGACCGGAAGTACAGGTTAGCAGCTTTCAAAATAAAAAATGATTAAGACAACTTACTGCCTGAACAGTCACCTAACCCTCTCTATAATGTTGGAGCATCATTTTCAGCCTTCTGAACCAATATATCTGACAGACATATTTGCAAGGCAGGAACTATTAAGGACTTTCTTACCCTGTCTTGGCAGTGTTAGGCCATTGGCTCTGACTGCATCTATTTTAGGCAGAATTCTGTCTGTGACAGAAACAAGGACATTTTCCCCAGTGGCTTGTTTGCCACATTTGAAGCCAACTCCATTAGGATGTTCATTGATGCTCATCATCTTCTTTGAGGCAGGCTGGGTGTTGCCAAGGGTTAACTTGTCTTATTATCAAAGAATCTTTAGAATAATAAAAACATCTTTAAATGCCATATTTTGTAGGTCTCTGAGGCTTTTGAAGATCTTATTTTTAGAATCATATCTATCTATTAAACATAGAATATATATTCTTGTGATAAAATTAGACTAGTATTTGACATGACCATGATTTGCATCAATATACAAAACTCAATACTATTGCATTAAAAGTAAACTTATTTGTGAGTAACAATTAAGGCATTGAGATGAGGCATAGATTCAATAGTCTACCTTTTGTTCTATCCTCCCTCTATATTTCTATATCCCCTTCTTTTTCTTTTAAGCTATCTCCTTACCTACAAAAGAAAGATAAGGGAAAAGAGAGATGTCCCTGAGTGCATCCTAGGTGCCTCTCTTTATAAGACTAATAATAACTTAAAACCAACTCCCAAGTGAGTAAACAGAAACCTGCCCAACCCCCACCCCTCCATCCCCGCTTAGAGGAAATGGAATGTCATTTTCTTAAGGTTTCTTCAGGCTGATTTAGGACAAAGGATATCTTTGAAGGGACAAAAATTTTTTAAAAATTTAAAAGTAGGGAAAATGATTAAGTAAGCCAGGGATATCATTTGTGGTTCATTTTCCAATAGTTGCAAAATTCCAGGGTTAATGGGAGTCCTGTGTGGGATAGTCCGAAATGCTGGACCAATTGGTTTCAGAAGCTTTCTACAATGCTGCCCTGGCAGCTGTCCTGTTCTGGTCGGTAACAGCAACTGAGGTGCCTGAGGCTGGAACATGGAAACTGGCAGAGATAGGAAGGTCTATGCCTTGACAAGGATCCATGGGCAGCCTGCACACCTCATATAATCATAATGTTGGAACTGTATAATGCTTGTGAGAAATTATCTTTTCAGAACAAAAGAACCAAATCCTGATGCTAGATCAGACCTGACAGGAGTCATTCCTCTCAGCATGCTGGACATTGACACTCTCCATTACTCTTTAAAAAATATCTAAAGAATAGTAAGAAAAAATTTAACTGATAAAATTTAAAATCTGACTAAATCAAAATCTATATTCTAGTAAAAGGACCCTATGATCTGCGAAAACATCGGGTAAAGAAAATAATCAAACATTCACCTGAACAAACTGATCAGATGAACACATTAGGAGATAACCTTTCCAGTTTTTTTTTTCTCCTTTTTCTGCATTGCCACAGAGAAATGTCCCATAAGCTAAGACTCTGACTAGTATTATTCAAAGCTGTTTTTCAATACTTCGACTGATAGTTTGAAAGTGATTGGCTCTGGGCAATAAATGACATGTTCCTGCTGAAAGGAAAGTAGGGGAGGCTCACTGCCAATGGTAATAGTTGACACCTTCCAGAGGCAAAAAACAAAGACAAAAATGAACAAAAGAGTCAAATCTACTTCACCAATAATTTGAGATCCTTAAATGCAAAGGTCCCCTATTATATGTCAAACCACCATATAATCAAATATTGTGTTTCTCTTCACATCATTATGGCATTGAAATAAGAAAATCCTGATACCATGACTATTGCTATTACTGTAAAAAAAAAAAAAAGAAAAAGAAAAGAAAAACAAAACAAAAGACTGGGGTGCCTGGAAGAGAAGTCTCATGTCTTCTGCTAATGTCCATCCTACAAGAACTCTACAGTTGTTAATACATATCAATAAAGATAAAGCATCAATGGATTCATGATTTACTAGAAGAAAATAATAAAATAATTTTGAAATCAATATCTAAGAAAAGTTAACAGAGAGTGGTATATTGATTATATTTTATAGTCAAACAAGAATGAAGGCTTCTTCTAATTTACTGCATGGCTATAAGAAAGAATTAGGGATATGACTGTACATTAACTGTAAGTCAACATGTTCAGTAACAGCTATAAGTTGGTGTCATTGCTGTGTAAGTGTTATGCATGTAGATGGCTGGACTTCAATAATAGGAGAGCCAGCCTCAAAGGTGTCCACTGCATTGTAAAATCTAGTACAAAAATTCATCTAAAAAATGCAAGAGTTCTGGCATTTATGTGGGGAACACAAGAAAGGAAACCCAAGGTGACTAGATGAATTCAGGTTAATCATCAGAACTTGAGTTAAGATAAACTTCAGTTGTTATAAGATAAAGGGATTGAGTGCAGAATTCTCTTTTAGGAAGAAAATCATAACTAGAATATTTTAAGGTTCAACTCATTATATACTATACTTGGCTAATTCTAAACTATTATAAGGAAGGAAAAGTTTTCAAGGGTGTTTGCAATGGAATTTTCAGGATAAACTAGACAGTAGGCACTGAATAGTATTTGAACTTCTGCCTCGAAGAATTGAAGTGGTTATTTTTCTCATTTTTCTTTTACTGAAAATAGTTATTTTGCAATATATTCTGATAAAATTTTCTCTCCCAGCATCTCCCTGATCCTCCCCATTTCCTGTCCCAATTTAATCCATGACTTCTTTTACTCTCTCTTCTCTCTCTCTCTCTCTCTCTCTCTCTCTCTCTCTCTCTCTCTCTCTCTCTCTCTCTCTCTCTTTTTCCTCTTTTGCCCACACTTTTCTCACCTTTTTTATTTGGTTCACCCATTTAAGTCTTCTGCCATATCTGTTCATAACTATATGTTTATTTTTCCTTTCTTAAGGACATCTTTCCTCCTCCACCTAGTCTCTTACTCTGTAGCCTGCTTATCATAGACTTAAAAAGATAGTATCCACATATAAGTGAAAAATACTATTCTGCCTTTTGGGGTCTGGTTTACCTTACTCCAGAAGAATTGCTTTGTTTTGGGTTTTCTTTCTTTCTTTCTTTCTTTCTTTCTTTCTTTCTTTCTTTCTTTCTTTTTTTAAGCTTCATTCATTTACTGGTGATTTCCATTTGTTCTCTACCCATTTATCTGCTGATTGACATCTAGACTGTTTCCAATTTCTGGAAATTGGAATATCTATTACAAATAAATCAGCAATGAACATGGATGAGCAAGTGTCTTTGTAGGAGAATGTAGGGTATATTGGGTATATGCCAAATACTAGTATATCTGGGCATTGAAGTAAATATCTATTATCAGTAATCTGAGAAAATAAAATAGTGATTTTACAGTGGCTTTTAAGTTTGTTTTCCACCAGCAATTGATGAATGTTTTGCTTAACCAACGGCCCCATAGATATGAGCTGTCATTTGTTTATTGATATTGCCTATTCCGGCTAGTGTAAGATGAAATCCCCTGGAGGTTTTTATTTGTATTTCCATGTTGAATAAGGAGGGTGAACATTTTCTTTTTTTTTAATAATTTTATTAATTTATTCTTGTTACATGTCAATGGTTATCCCATCCCTTGTATCCTTCCATTCTCCCCTCCCTCCCATTTTCCCCTTATTCCCCTCCCCTATGACTGTTCCTCAGAGGGATTACCTCCCCCTGTATATGCTCATAGGGTATCAAGTCTCTTCTTGGTGACCTGCTGTCATTCCTCTGAGTGCCACCAGGTCTCCCCCTCCAGGAGACATAGACAAATGTGAGTGGAAAATGGGTGAACATTTTCTTAAGCACTCATAACCTATATGTGTTTCCTCTTTTGGAAGTTCTCTGTGCAGATCTTTACCTCATTTTTATTTGGGCTATTTGTTTTCATGATGTTCCATATTTCTGAGTTCTTTAAGACATTAACACTACATCAGATGTGTTATTGATAAAACTATTATCCCATTCTCTAGCCTAGTGATTTGTATGAATGCTACAATATTTTGTCCTACAAAAGCTTTTCAGTTTCATGAAGTCCCATTTATTAATTGTTAATCTTATTACCTATGCTAATGATATACTTTGTTTAGAAAGGTTTTTCCTGAGACAATAAGTAAAAGATTGTTCTCCATTTTCTTTTCTATCAGATTCCATATGATTAGCATTATGCTAAGGTCCATGATTGATTTAGAGTTGTGTTTTGTGAAGGGAAATTATGTATTTACTTGCATTTCTCTACATTCAGACATTCTGTTTCACCATCACCATCTGTTGAAGATACTGTCTTTTCCCCTCCAGTACATATTTCTGGATCTATCAAAAAACCATATGTACATAGACATGTGCTGAATTTACAATCAATTTCATTGATTAACATGTCTTGTTTTTATTCCAATACTATGTGGTTATTATTACTATAGTTCTGAGACCAGAGATGTTGTCCCTCTTGCAGATCTTTTATTATCTAGCAATGTTTTAGTTATCCTGGAATTTTTGGGTTTCTATATGAAGCTGAAAATAGTCACTTTAATTTCTGTGGAGAATTATGTGGGAGTTTGAAAAATATTGCATTCAATCTGAAATTGATTTTAGTAGGGTGGACATTTTCAGTATATTAATCTTACTGATCCATGAGCATAAGAAATCTTTCAAAAAATCTTTTCATCATCTCATATCTTCCTCATGTTTTTCTTCAATATCTTAAAGTTTTTATTATACAAATCTGTCATCTGCTTGGTTAAGTTGCCAAAGAAATATATTTTGAGGCTCTTGTGAAATATATTGCTTTCCTGATTACTTCAGTTTTTATTGCTCTAGGTAAAAGTTCACATCGTATATTGACGAGGTATATATGAGAGAGGGCACAACCTAGTCTTGATTCCAATTTTAGTGGGATTTGAGTTTCTCTCAATTTAACTTGATGGCTAAGATCTTACTGTAAACTGTCTATATTATGTTGAAATATGTTTCTTGTATCCCTCATCTCTAAAGGGCATTTGTCATGAAGAGATGTAGGATTTTGTCAAAGGACTTATGAACATATTATGATATGATCATCTGTATTTTTCTCCTTACAATCTGTTTAGATAGTTGATTATAAGTATCAATTTATGAATGTTGAACCATCCATGCTTTCTTGGGGTGAATCCTATTTTGATCATGGTGGATGATCTTCATGTGTGTTCTTGGATTTGCTCTGCAAATACTTTATTAGAAATTGCTTATTGATGTTTAAGAGGGAATTTGGTATAAAATTTTCTTTGTTGGCCATGTATATGGTTTAGGTATCAGTGTAAGTGTGACCTTGTAAAAGTCATTGGACACTGTTTCTTTTGTTTCTATTTAAGGAATAATTACAGGAATATTAATGTTATTTCTCCTTTGAAAATCTGGTAGAACTCAGTACTATAGGCATGTAGCCCTGAACTCTTTTTGTTTTTGAGAACTTTAACTACTATTTTGATTTCAGTAGGTTTTACTTTTTTTCAATGCCTAAGATTTTCCTTGAACATGGTCCTAGTATCAACTTTAAAAATCATGTTTTCTTTTGTTTTGTTTTGCTTCATTTATATTGGTACCCTACTAGAGTTGAGAGTGTAAAGAAGACATCAGCAATTTGATTGGTTTAGATATGAGACTACTATTGGAAGTTGAATGTAAACATTTCTTATATTCTGACAAAAAAATTATCTGTCCTTCTCTTTCTATATATCATAAGCTCAATTATTTAAAGGAGAACTATGACCAGAGAGAGGTTCTTAGTTCTTCCTTTCTCAAAAAGAATTAGAAGTTATAAGTTTCTATGTGAATGTGCTTGGAAACATCATGAAAGGAAGATTCACTCTTTTGGCTAGAGACACCGCTCAGTAATTAAGAGAATTTGTTCTTGTAGAGGACCCAGGTGTGACACCTAGTGACCACACAGAAGCTCACAACTATTTGTATCTCTAGTTCCATGCAGATTGCTGATATTTTGCCCTTCACAGTCATCTTACATACACATGATGTACATACATATATGTTGGAAAAACACTAACATACATAAACTAAAGGTAAACATAATTTTATTATTTCATTTATTTGTAGAGATTATAATTACATTATCCCTCCTAACTTTTCACCCTCCAAAGCCTCTCATATACTCTTCCTTATTCTCTTTCAAATTTAGGGTTTAATTTTTAACTAGTTAATTTTTAAAAATAATCATTCTTGGCTTTCCATCAAAATATAATTTTAAGAAACCAGAGTTTATTGACATGTTTGAATTTCACATGAAAATTTTAATAAGTTGTATAATTTATTAAATATTTTTATTCTCAGGCTTTCTTGTTATATATTGAAAACATATCAACTTTATATAATAGTGCTAATTTATATTTTAGAAAGCTGTCTGGATCATAGTATAGTATGATTATGAGGCTCGTTTACTATCATCATCATGTATATTGACAATGTTATTGGTACAACAATAGTTTTACCAATGGTAAGTTATAACAGGAAGTATCTACCAACTTGCTAAGGACAGCTCAACTGGTTGACGTAGTGTGGTAGTAAATATTGGGTGTCAATTTGAAATTTAGAATTGGTTAGGACACAAAGGCCCATAACAGTGCCTCTCAACATTCCTAAGGCTGCAACATGTGAATTCCTCATGTTGTGATGGCTCTCACCATATTATTTTGTTGGCACTTCATAACTGTAATTTTGCTCCTGTTCAAAATCATAATGTAGCTGGGTGTTAGTGGCACACGCTTTTAATCCCAGCAGTCAGGAGGCAGAGGCAGGTAGATTGTTGTGGGTTCAAGCCAGCCTGGTCTACAAAGTGAATTCAGGACAGCCAGGGCTACACAGAGAAACCCTGTCACTTTGGAAATCTATCTGGTGCTATCTCAGAAAACTGGGAATAGGGCTTCCTCAAGACCCAGATATTCCACTCCTTGGAATACACCCAGAAGATGCTCCAGCACACAACAAGGACATATGCTCAACCATGTCCATAGCAGACTTATTCATAATAGCCAGATCATGGAAACAGCCTAAGTGTCCCTCAGTAGAAGAATGGATAAAGAAACTGTGGTACATATATACTATGGAATACTACTCAGCTATTAAAAACAAGGAATTCCCAAAATTTGTGGATAAATGGATTGAGGTAGAAATGATCATAATGAGTGAGTTAACCCAGAAGCAGAAAGACTCAAATGGTATATACTCACTTATATCTGGACACTAGCCCAAGGGGCATGTCCCATGAAAGTAGTCACTCACCAGGAAACTGGGTCAGAGGGGAGGACACCCTATTGGGACTCTAGATGAGAGAAGCATGGGAGAATGGCAAAGTAGAAGGATCCATGGGGTCCTAGACACCTAAAAGAAGAACATTATGATAGGCAGATTTGGGCCCAGGGGTCTTGCTCAAACTAAGGCAACAGCCAAGGACAATACAGGCAGTAAACTTCAAACCCCTACCCAGAGCTAGCCAAGGGACAGGACATTCTCCACAGTTGAGTGGAGAGTGAGGTATGACTTTCACACATACTCTGGTGCCTCATATTTGATCACGTCCTCTGGATGGGGAGACCTGGTGGCACTTAGAGGAAGGATAGCAAGAAGAGACTTGATACCCTATGAGCATATAAAGGGGCAGGAAGTCCCCCTCAGTCACAGTCATAGCAGAAGGGATTAAGGGGAAAATGGGAAGGAGGGAGGAATGGGAGGATACAAGGGATGGGATAACCATTGAGATGTAATATGAATAAATTAATAAAATAAATAAATAAATAAGAAAAACTAAAAAAATCATAATGTAAATATCTGGTATTCAGGATACATGCTATATGACTACCCAAAGGGGTCATGACCCACAGATTGAGAATGAGTGCTCTGGAACTATCTGTTTTTATGATTCCAGAGATATTTACCTAAAAAGAGACAGTCCACATATTCCATCAACTGGGCTGCTGGGATGACTGGAGA
>OU015751.1:107949456-107988603 GCA_907169655.1 Acomys percivali
TCTCTCTCTCTCTCTCTCTCTCTCTCTCTCTCTCTCTCTCTCTCTCTCTCTCTCTCTCTCTCTCTCTCTCTCTCTCTCTGCTTGCAGACATTAGATACAATGTTTCCCAATCCTGCCTGAAGAGATACAATTGTTCCCCTCACCACTAATCTTCTCCTGTCTCACTGAATCATATCCTCAAACTCTGAGCTAAATAAACACACACTGTCTTACTTTGCCAGATATTTTGTCAAAACAATGAGAAAACATTAGTAGTAAACATGTAAAGATAACTATAATGTATTTTAGGATGATACACCAAGAAATTTTTGCAATCATAAAATTAAGTGTGAGGGTGTGTGGGTGTGTGGGTATGGGCATGTGTGGGTATGTATTCAAAGAAATAATATATTGTACATATCTGCAAATCCAAATTGAAAATTGTGTATAAAATAAACTGTAAATAACAAGAGTTATACAGGAGTAAGCAATTAATAAATATTTAAATTTTCTTTTATATATTTCAGTGTTTTTCACCAAGTATGCCGTATATGTAGTAAAATCTTTTGTCAGTTTAAAATAAATTACTTAACTCAGATTAGAAAAAAAATTGTATTTGAAGAGAAAAACAGATAGTACTGAATTTTATACCTTTAAACTTTCTGTTACTTTTCATATATATTTATGAGAATTATACATGAAAATAATTTTGAATAGCACCTGATATTCATAATCAGAATTTAACAGATAAAAGTGGTTTGGAGGTATTTGGATTTCACTATCTTTATCTTATTTAATCATTAAAAGCCTCATGGCAATTTTTTTACATGCACAAGCTTTAGGCAAGGACTGAATCTACTGTTCCTGAATTCTTGTTTTAAGAAGTCTAATATTCTACAGTATCTCCACTGGAAACGTAAATGAAAGAATAGTGAGAAGAAGAATAAGAAGTGCACATTTCTGTACATGAGTTCTTATGTCAACATAACACTGAGTAAAAAGGCTATAGGAGAGAACTAAAAGAAATACATCCCATTCATTGTCTTTGTCATTGGGGAAGAGAAAACGTCAAACTATCTCACCTCATATCCTTATTAGCAGTTTCCTTGGCTTCTGGGTAAATAGAATAATGTTATTTACAAATAAGGATGATTTTCAGTGGAATCCTTTTCACAGGATGCCCCTAGCTTAGGATTATTTATAGTCAATAAATCTAGGGTTACAGATTCATGAAACTGGCGTGTTTATTACGTAACCAATAGTATGAACCAAAAGTTCTTATCTAGCTATATTAGAAAATAAGCTTTTATTCAGAGAATGTATTATCCCTTGGCCAGAAAGCCAATGTACCAAGTTAGATAAAGGAAAAAATTCTGCCTATTAATATTCAGAGTAACCCCTGTTTTCTTTGAGCCTTTAAAATTAATGAGAATAAAGATCTTTGATTCATAGTGGATTGATTTGAAATGTGTTCCCTAGTGTTGGCCTTTTATAAAAGCAAAAACCAAAGCAAACAAAAAAAAACAAAACAAAACAGAGCTATAAACCAAAAGACATACTCATCTATGGATTTCTACAAATTACACATATTGTTTCAAACTCATAACTCTGGTGCCTGTGATATGAACACTGTCCCTTGGTGGAGAGGCCCTGTGGGAACAAAGAGGAAAGGAATGCAGGCTACCCAGAGGAGACCTAATTGGGATGGTCAAACAGTGGGGGAGACAAACCCTATTCTGTAGAGGTCTAGGGGAGGGAATAGGGTGGAAGAAGGAGAGAAAGTGGGAACAGGAAGATAAGAGCAAGAGAATTACAGAATTGGGATGTAATGTGAATAAAATATAATTTTAAAAGTGCACCACACAAAAAAGGTGAATGTTCATCTGGAAATGCCACATTTTCTAAGTTTTTCTGTTATCTACAGGTGAGGCAGTGTAAGTATAATTGCTCTTATAATCCCTTAAAGGTAATGACATAAAAAGTGTATGAACTGTGCTGTGTTATGCAGCTACTCTGGTGACCAAATCTATGTCCATCCCTTGTTCATCTACTGCTATTTTTAGATGTATGTTGGGCTTTTTACCTCCTTCCCTGTAAGTTGAATTCAAGAAATGGTTCTCCACTTTAGAATATGACATGAAATCCCAGTGTATTAGGAAAGAGTGACTTATTGGTTTTGCATTACTATACATACATCTTTGTAAGTTACATATATTAAAAAATAATAACTCCAGGGACATTAGGTAGCTATTCAGCACTAGATTCACAGACCTAGTGAGATGAAATGATTCTTCTCTAATAAGGTTTCTTTGATGTCACTCAGCACCCACTCCTGAAAAGTCACTTTTAATTACACTCTGACATTTATTTTACTTTACACCAAAGAAATACAAAAATAAACCCCATAGCGTCTAATGAAATTGATATAGGTTTGGCCTGGTAGTAAGTCAAAACTGAAAGAAGTCAACTATAAAGGCTTTGAAAAGGCTTGAAGGAAATTACTCCTGGATTTCATCTAAAAGTAAAGTGTCCCTTCTATGCTACACAGGTAGAAATAGCTCACCTTCTTTCACACATGATTCAGGGGGATTTATAGCATTACTCTAGGATAATGAACTCTAGGGAGGATTCTAAGATGATGAATAATCAAAGGTAATAGAGTTCTTTTGATGTTATGTTTGAGCGCTTCTAATTCTGAATAAATAAATATTATAGGGAATATAATGAGAGGAAGGAAGAGTCAAGTCTAAGCTGTGTTTTACTGAGGTTCATGGGCACTTTAGAATCATGTTACATAATATAAGTCCAAGGCATTCCTCCATATATGAGGTCGGTTTAGATACACTTTTATAATACAACAGACTGTATAAGTTATTCAGGAAAATAATCACATGATTAACACAAGACTTTCACTTCACAGAGCGCATTGAGAAAATTAAAGTGTTTACAATTTACAGAGAATTAAGTCAGTTAGTTTAACATTAACTGTTCTTTCTGCAGATTATTTCTTTTAAGAGTTCCAGTGAGAGAGAGGGAATGGAGGGAGCATGTGTCTAAACAGAACTAAAATTTACCATCAAATGATAGGAGCACTTTAGTGCACCGGAATACTCTGCCCTATGATGCAGATGTTTCAGAAGCTATTTATGATCTTCTGGGTTCTGTTTTTCTTCATAAGCTCCATTGTTTACAGGTAAAAATATCACACGTAATCACTTTACTTTCTACCAAATATGTGCCATTAAAATGCTAGGTAGATATGCCCATACTGACTCTCTATTATCAGTCATATACAACAGATTAAGAGAAAGTTAGACTTTCATGCAAATGTACAAAGTACGGGAAAGGTCCACTGATAAGGAAAAAGTTAAGCTGGAATATGGTTACTATGGATACTGATTATGCTATACAGTGCTTTGAAATTGTAATTGTCCTTAGAAATTTTCTATAGTATACGTGAAGAGCAAGGGGGGATACCCTCACTTTAACCATGCGTTGGATATTGACTTTTCCTGCAGGGGCAGAATAACCTGAGTTGGCCTAGCCCTTTCAATCAACCGTTCTTAGAAAATAAGTTAGTTTGAAGGCATCAGTTGTCAAAACCCTCAGCAACTGGAAGAATGAGCCGCCCGGTCCCAAAGGGAAAGCTGGATGAAATATTGTGGTGCTCACTCTTTCCTGTCTGAGATCCTACCATCCTGTACTTAGTATGATTTAACTTCTTCTTTATCTGACATTTATAAGAGACAAATTCTGAATTTAAAAATGAGTTTAGTGCTAAAGATGATCACTCTGAATCATACATCCTTATTATGGTGTGTAAAACAAATATTAAAAATATGAATGTGAAAACTGGGAAAATCCATTAACGTCCAGTTATTGTTGACTTTAGGATATGGATTGCTGAGGAAATTTATTTAATTTCTTGTTCTTCGTTCAGTAGCATTACTATTATATAACTACTGTTTAGCTCTCCACAGTTTTTCTGACAACTGATATTTCATTGAAATTTCAAAAGCATCACTAATTCAAATTTAATTTTGAATTTATTTTCAGTACTAACTAAAATATCACCTGCAATTTATATACTACTAATTATTCTAATTATTAATACATTATTATTATGCTTCATTAAATAGAATGTAATAAAAATTCTGAATGTGTTGCCATTCATGAATTAAGTCAAAGTCTCTGAGAGCTCATGTGTTCATTGGAAGTTCTGTGATTAGATGTCCTGTTTCCATGGTGGCCTTGGGGGTTGAGCTTTCTGCAGGGTAATAGTTATTGATCTTTTTGCATTCTGCACCCATGTAGTTTTGAATATGCTGTCTTTTTTTCCAGATTGGATTTCTGGCTTCTTCATCAAAAATCAAGTGTTCATAATTGTGAGGACTCCTTTCTGGTCTTTCAATTTGATTCTATTGACCAGCTTGCCTATTTTTGACAATAACATGCTCCATTTATTCCTATAGCTCTGTTGTAAATTTTGAGGTAGTGGTGATGATAATTCAGTAATTCTGTTATTGTTAATGAGCATTTTAATTATCCTGGATACTTTTATTTCCATATGAATCTGAAAATTGTCCTTACAACTTCTGTAAAAAAAATTGTATGACAATTTTGATGAGAATTGCATTGAATTTTTTATTATCTTTGGTAAGATGGGCATTTTACTATATTAATCCTACCAATCCATGTACATGAGCAATTTTTCCATCATATAATATCTTCTTCAGTTCTTTTTAATATTAATTTATTTATTAATTCATTCATATTACATCTCAATTGTTATCCCATCCCTTCTATTCTCCCATTCCTCCTCCCTCCCACTTTCACTCTACTCTCCTCCCCTATGAATGTGACTGAGGGGGACCTCCTCCCCCTGTATATGTTCATAGGGTATTAAGTCTGTTCTTGGTAGACTGCTATTCTTCCCCCTGAATGCCACTGGGCCTCCCCTTTGAGGGGACATGGTCAAATATTAGGCACCAGAGTTTGTGTCAAAGTCAGTCCCCATTCTTCACTCATCTTTAGAGAATGACCTGTCCCTTGGCTAGATCTGGGTAGGAGTTCAATGTTTACTGCATGTATTGTCATTGGTTGGTGCCATAGTTTGTGCAGAGCCCCTGGGCCCAGATTTGCCTGTCATAATGTTCTACTTGTAAGTTTCTAGGACCCTCTAGATCCTTCTATTTCCCCATTCTCCCATACTTCTCTCATCTAGAGTCCCATTAGAATGTCCTCCCTTCTGTCCCACTTTTCTGGTAAGTGAAGACTTTCATGGGACATGCCCCTTGGGCTAGTGTCCAGATATAAGTGAGTATATACCATTTCAGTCTTTCTGTTTCTGGGTTAACTCACTCATTATGTACATTTCTAGTTCAATCCATTTGTCCACAAATTTCAGGAATTCCTTGTTTTTAATAGCTGAGTAGTATATCCCATAATGTAAATGTACCACGGTTTCTTTATCCATTCTTCTACTGATAGACACTTAGGCTGTTTCCATGTTCTGGCTATTATGAATAAGTCGGCTATGGACATGGTTGAGCATATGTCCTTGTTGTGTGCTGGTGCATCTTCTGGGTATATTCCAAGGAGTGGAATAGCTGGGTCTTGAGGAAGCCCTATTCCCAGTTTTCTGAGATAGCACCAGATAGATTTTCTAAGTGGTTGTACTAGTGTGCATTCCCACCAGCAATGAAGGAGTGTTCCTCTCTCTGCACATCCTCTCCAGCATGTGGTGTCGCATGAGATTTTTATCTTAGCCATTCTGATGGGTGTAAGATGGAATCTCAGAGTCATTTTGATTTGCATTTCCCTGATGACTAAGGAGGTTACGCATTTCTTTAAGTGTTTCGCAGCCATTTGATATTCTTCTGTTGAGAATTCTCTGTTTAAGTCTGAGCCCCATTTCTCAATTGGGTTATTTGGTTTGGTGGTGTTTAATTTCTTGAGTTCTTTATATATTTTGGACATAAAATATTTAGGAGTAATTCTAACCAAGCAAGTGAAAGACTTATTTGCAAAAAACTTTAAATCTCTGAAGAAAGAGATTGAAGATGACATCAGAAGATGGAGGGATCTTCCTGTTTGGTGGGTTGGAAGAATTACCATAGTAAAAATGGCCATATTACCAAAAGCAATCTACCAATTCAATACAATCTCTATCAAAATACCTACAAAATATTTTAAAGACATTGAGAGAGCAATTCTCAACTTCATATGGAGAACAAAAAACCCAGAATAGCAAAACCAATCCTATACAATAAAGGATCCTCCAGAGGAATCTCTATACCCAATCTCAAGCTATGCTATAGAGCAACAGTAATTAAAACAGCATGGTACTGGCACAGCAATAGGCTGGTTGCTCAATGGAATTGAATCAAAGACCCAGAAATGAATCCACACACAAAGGAGCACTTGATTTTTTACCAAGAAGCCAAATCTATTCAAATGGAAAAGGATAGCTTATGCAACAAATGGTGCTGGTCTAACTGGATGTCTACATGTAGAAAAATGCAATTGGACACATATTTGTCACCAGTCACAAACTCAAATCCAGGTGGATTAAAGACCTCAACATAAAACTGGAGACACTAAATCGGCTAGAAGAAAAAGTGGGAAAGAGCCTGGAACACGTTGATACAGGAGACAACTTCCTGAAAAGAACACCAATAGCCCAGGCCTTAAGGTCAACAATAAATGGGTCCTCATGAGGCTGAGCTTCTGTATAGCAGGGGACATAATCAACAGAACAAAGCGACAGCCTACAGACTGTGAAAAGATCTTCACCGACCCTACATTTTCTTCAGTTCTTAATACCTTAAAGTTTTTATTATACAAGTCTTTAATTTGCTTGGGAGACTTCACCCCATAATTTTAAAGACTATTATGAAAGATATTGTTTCTTTGGTCTCTCTTTCAATTTGTCATCTGTGTCTAGGAGAGATTCTGATATTTTGTATTGATTTGGCATATTGCTACTTCACTAAATGTTCATATCAGATGTAAGAGTTTTCTGGTGAAAATTTAAGGTCACATGTATACAATTATAGCATCTTCAAATAAAAATATTTTTATTTCTTTCCTTCCTATTGGTACCCCCGTGATCTCCTTCACTTGCCTTGTTGCTTTGAGAGTTTTAATACTGTGTTGAATAGGTACAGAAAGTGTGGGCATCTCTGTCTAGTCCCTTGCATTATTGGAAATGCTTTGCAATTATCTATATTTGTATGGGCTGTAAATCACCCCTTTATTTTGAAGACTCAGTATCCCTAGTTTCTGTAGGACTGTATCATATCAGGCTATTGAGGCATTTTCTGAATCTGAGATGCACAAATGTCTTTTTTTTTAAGTCTGTTTATCATATCTTGAACCAACCCTGTATCTCTGAGATGAAGCCTATTTGATCATGGTGGATGACCTTTTTGATGTGTTCTTGGATTCAGTTTGCAAAAATTTTATATGAATATTTGCACATATGTTCATAAGTTATAATTGCTTTTGTTATATTGGTTTAACTCTTTTTTTTTTTTTTTTTTTTTTTTTTTTTTTTTTTTTTTTTTTTTTTTGTTTTTTTTTTTTTTTTTTTTTTTTTTTTTTTTTTTTTTTTTTTTGCTCTTTGATGTATTTATTTATTTATTTATTTTTTTAAATTCACTGAGAAGAGACTTGATACCCTATGGTTTAACTCTTATACGTGGTATATATAAAGAAATTTATAAACTTCTTTTAGATTTTCTTTTTTTTTTTTTTAGTGGATAATGGAATTATTTTCTTTTTTTTTTTATTAATTTATTCTTGTTACATCTCTATGGTTATCCCATCCCTTGTATCTGCCCCATTCTCCCCTCCCTCCCATTTTCCCCTTATTCCCCTCCCCTATGACTGTTCCTGATAGGGATTACCTCCCCCTGTATATGCTCATAGGGTATCAAGTCTCTTCTCAGTGACCTGCTGTCCTTCCTCTGAGTGCCACTAGGTCTCCCCCTCCAGGGGACATAGTCAAATGTGAGGCACCAGAGTACGTGAGAAAGTCATATCCCACTCTCCACTCAAGGGTGGAGACTGTCCTGTCCATTGGCTAGATCTGGGTAGGGGTTTAAAGTTTACCACCTGTATTGTCCTTGGCTAGTGCCTTAGTTTGAGCGGGACCCCTTGGCAATTTGGATGCAGCACAGGTTTGTAAAGTATGTTTTAATGATTTTCTGGATTCCCATTGTGTTTGTTGTTATGTCTCACTTTTTGTCTCTAATTTTAAAATTTGGATCTTTGCTCTGTGCTACTTAGTTAATTTGGATAAAGATTTGTCAATCTTACTGATTTTCTCAAAGAACCAACTATTTGCTTCATTGCTTGTTAATATTTTTATATACTATACTGATTTTAGATCTAAGTTTAATTACTTCTTGCCATGTAATCTTTTGGGTTGTTATTTCTTCTCATTATTGTTCCTTTTTATTTTATTTTATTTTATTTATTTTATGTTTTGCCTTAAGTTACTAATCTGAAATCTCTCTAATTTTTAAAAGAGGCAATTCATGCTATGAATTATTCTCTTAGAATCGTTTTCCTTTTTTCCAATATGTTTTGGTATGTTTTGTTTTCATTTTCTTTCAATTCTGAAAATTTTAAATGTCCTTTTTTTTTTCCCCCAAATAGCGTTTCTCTGTATTGCCTTAACTGTCCTGGACTCACTTTGTAGACCATGCTGGCCTTAAAATGAAAAAGATCTACCTTCCTCTACCTCCTTGAGTGCTGGGATTAAAGGCATGCACCACCATGTCCATCTTGTTTTTAATTTCTTAATGTCTGTTTATACCCATTTTTCCTTCAGTAATGAGTTGCTCAACTTCAAGGAGCTTGTAAGTTTTCTGTTTCTTATGTTGTTTTTGATAACCAGCTTTAAGTGGTAGTCACATAAGACTCAGGGTATTATTCAATTTTTTTATATCTATTGAGACTTGCTTTGTGTCCAAATATATGGTCATTTTTGAAGAATGTTCCATGGGATGCTGAGAGAGGAAGTATATTCTAATATTTTTTTATGAAATATAATCTGTTAGATATATTTTGTTTATGGAATTATTGGCTCAAGCATTTCTTTGTTTAGTTTCATCTAGATGACCTGTCTATTGGCCAGAGTAGGGTATTGAAGTGTCCCACTATCAGTGTGTGAGTTTCAGTATGTGAAGTAAACTGTAGTAGTGTTCTTTTATGGAATTTGGTACCGTGGTATTTGGTGCATAGTTGTATAGAATTGTAAGATCCCCTTGGTATATTTTTCTTTTGATAAGTATCTATTGTTCTACCCTATATCATCTGATTAGTTTTAGCTTTAAGTCTGTTATTTTTTTGTTTTTGTTTTCATTTTTCCAGGTATTAAGATGGCTACACCAGCTTACTTCTTAAATCTACTGGTTTGTATAGTTTTTCTATTCATTTTCCCAGAGGTAATATATATACTTAATAACAAGTTATGGGTTTTCTTGATACAGCAGAAGGGTAGGGATTGTTTTTAATCTAATCTGTTATTCTGTGTTTTTTATTGGAAAATTGGACCATTATGTTGAGAGTTATCAATGAGAGCAGTGTAGTTAGTCTTTCAGGTAGTTTTCCATCTAGATTCTTCTGAAGGGCTAGATATAAGATACTGCTTATATTTGGTTATATTGTAGAATGCCTTTCTTTTTCCATCTATGATGCTTAAAATATTTTTTTAGATATAGGAGTCTGGACTGACATCTGTGGTGAATTAAAGTTTGTAGAATATCTATTTAAGCCTTTATACATTTAGAGTTCCCATTGAAAAGTTATGTGTTACTATAATATGCTATTTGTTATATATAATATTTTTGTGTTATTTGGCTTTTCATTTCATAACTTTTGAATCATTATTTCTTTGCTTTATACAATTAGTGTTTTGATTATTATGTTTTGTGGAAATATTCTTTTTGTTTCTAGTCTATTTGGTGCTCAGTATCTTACATGTACTTCAATGAGTACATCTTTCTTTAGAAAAAATTTCTTCTATGATTTCTACTCTGTTCTCTATTCCTATTATTCTTGGATTCTCCTTTTCATAGTGTACAATATTTCCTTGATGTCTTTAAATTATCTGTATTATCACTATGCCCAGATAGAAATAAATTAAAACACTGTTATATTTTAAACACATGTTATATTTTAAAATAGCTTTAGTTAACCTTGGGCAGGGAAGACATTAATCCTCTAAACTATTTGACATAGTGGGGCAGGTGTCCCATACATGCTGGCTAAGTGTTTCTCTTCCATCTAACCCATGTTGGCCTCCTTCTCTCTTCTGGGGACCCTGTCCTTTGGGTCTCACTCTCTTCCATCTTCCCAGAATCCCTCTGTCCCTCTAAGCCTGGGAACCTTAGCCACAGCTATCTCATCTGCCTTGCCCAGGTGTGTGGCCTTCTATAAGTCAAAAGGTGGGTCACAGAGACAGCAAGCAGTAATTAGCATCAAAATACATTAGACCATCTCCCAACATTTCTTAGATATTTTGTTCCTAATTTTTTTTAAGATTTAACATTTTCTATGACTGGGGTATCCCAGTCTTCAATGCCTAAGATTTCATTTCCAACTCACGCACTCTGTCAAGCTTGACACTGAGATTTTTCTTTAAGTTATTAAATTTTCAGTTCTAGTTCTCTGAGTTTAGTTATTCTTTAGTGATTGCCCTTCTACTTTCATGCCTTAAACTATTTTCTATATTTCATTCTATTGTTTCTGTTTTTTTAGATATTATTGATGAGTTTATTCGTGTATATCCTCTTTAACGTTTTGAAAATTTTTAATAACTTTTTTTAAGGCCCTTTCTTCTACTTCATCTTTATTGCATTTTCAGAGCCTACTCTGGTACAATTGTTGAGCTTTGGTGGCGATGTATAGTCCTAACTTATAGTGATTATATTTTTCCTGGCATCTTAGCATCTTTGTATGGAATGATTGTAATATAGGTGCTGCTATCTGGCCTTGTGTTTGTTAGGTTTGTATTGTGTTCTTTGTTTGTTTGCTTTTATCTTCTCTGGTTTAAGAGGTTTAGAAAACTACGTGTTGCTTGGCAGGTAGTGTGTCTGAATATCTGTCAGATGTAAACATTAGGGAGTCTCAGATAGAACTGTTTCTATGTATTGGTAGCTGACACTAAGGATAGGGATGAGATTGTAGAAAATGGATTGAAAGTTTCCAGAGGAGTAAAGACAGCTGGATATGCCATCAGGATCTGTATAAACACCTGGAAATAGGTTTAAAGAGGAAGTAGTCACCTCAATAGGTGGTCTGCTACAAAGGTGAGTATTGGAATTGGAAGAGGGGGTGAGTGAAGATTGCCTACACGACTCGACTCCCTGAGTAGAATGGCTACCTGGTCCTAGAAATTGCCTCTTGTGCCCCTTTCTTTTTTTTTTATTTTTTTTATTAATTTATTCATATTACATCTCGATTGTTAGCCCATCCCTTGTATCCTCCCTTTCTTTCCTCCCTCCTGCTTCCCCCTCTACTCCCTTCCCCTATGTCTGTGACTGAGGGGGACCTCCTCCCCCTGTATATGCTCCTAGGGTATCGAGTCTCTTCTTGGTGACTTATTATCTTTCCTCTGAGTGCCACCAGGCCTCCCCATCCAAGGGACATGGTCCGATATGGGGTTGTGCCCCTTTCTTAATGATGAGTTTCAAAAAAAATATGGTCAATGATTGATGGGCTGAGTTGCTCTCTTCAAACCTCTGTGTGTGTGTGTGTGTGTGTGTGTGTGTGTGTGTGTGTGTGTGTGTTATTAACATCAGTTTCTTAACCAAGCTATAGTGATAGCTTTACTTGAACATGAGGTGAACTGACTGTCTAACTAGTCTATGTTTCTTCTCTATTGAATTTAGTACATTTTAAACACCATTTCAAACACATACATATAACAATGGAACCTTTAAATTTCATCCATGACCTATGAATCTAATTTATGTCTGTAATTAATAAAGTGGAAAACAACTCAAATCATAGAGTCTTGAAAAAACTTTGTAAATGTATGTTCTCCTTTAAAAGACTGAGATAGCTCATCGTTCAGACTTCAACATAATCCTCATGTCTTTCAGCACTAAAATAAGTTTTCACAAAGGCATATACCACACACAGTGATAGAAAAAAAGAAAGTTGACAGGTTTGATGTTATATACCACAAATTCTCTGTATGGATCAATGACCAAAGGCCACAAATGTTCCAACCTGAAGCCATGAATGAGAAGGAAAATAAGCCACTGACTGTGGCCCCTTCATTCTGACACAGAAACTCAGGCTGCTTTGGTTTGATGTGCCTCAGCAATGTTATTTTAGGATAGTTACTAGGCAACTCTGTCTGTGAGTCAAGGGAGAGCACTCAGCAGCAGCATCTGTGTCATCTTTCAATAGACTTAACACAATAGCTAAACACCAGTCACATTTTTCACAAAGATCCATGTCAGAAATCAGAAGGGTGTTAGGATATGTAGGATGCTTTTATACCGGAGGATCTGCAATTGATTTTTATGTATTTCAGGTGTAAATACTGGTGTAAATATTAGGGCTAGTATGTAAACACTGAAAGGGAGTCTGCAATAAAAAATGTGAGCAAAAAATATAATCACAAAAATGGACCAGCCAACAAGTCAAGGCAAAGACTTGGATGATTTATTGTGATTTGAGTGTCGAGGACACAACTTAGGTGATCTGTTACTATTTCCAATGACCTAAAATAGAAAACATGATCTTACTTTCTCAGTATTCAGGGCAACACACTCTGTAATCCAAGTAAAGGAAAAAAACCTTCTCTCATTAACATTTAAACAGACTCAATTATGCTACAAGTCTAAATCATTTTTCCTATCTAAGACCTAACACTTACCAGGGATTACAAACGCAAGACCAGATAGGTAGCGTATGGCTAATGATGAAAGCAAGAGTTTTTGACAGACAGAGATGACTCTACTTACCTAAAATGTCCTCACCAACAACCCACGTGAAGCAGAATTTCCACATTTCCAATTTTACTTAACACTTCTCTTTCTCCCCTGCCCTCTTTCTACTAAGCATGCCTACCATCATTTAGACACTTACATTAAAAAGAATTCTTTTTTCTCTCTCTCCCTTCACCAGGATTAGCTCTTTAGTGGTTTGGTCTGGTGCTATGCATTCGAATGCTAATTACTGGCCCTGGAGATCTGGTTACACCTGAGTGGAGTGCATTCTCACATACACCTGTCTTTGTTGTGTAAACCTTGCTCTACCTAATTTAAAGTTAATTCCTTAATAAATTTGCTAAAGCATGGAAGTGGGTAGGAGGACATATGTAGGTTGAGCTTAGGTTCCTAGGCTTGAGGTCTCAGTGGGACCACAAGGCAGTAAGGAGGAGGAATAGGTGAGAAAGGAAGCAAAAGATGTAACAGGCAGAGAGGAAGCTGGAGAGAAGGAAGTCACTGGGTCAGTATGGACCATGAGCACATGGCCAAGTGGGCTGGCTTGATAAACAGAAACAACCCAGCCAGGAATAATTATGGCATGTAACTTGAGGTGTGTATCTGGGAAATTAAAATAAAAATGAGCTTAGAAGGTTGCTATCTGTTCACTTATGGTGCCCTAGAGCTTATAAAAATAAGTCATATTCTCACTGCACCAATTATTTTGGAACTAGCTAGGGGAAAGAAGCCCCCTAGAGTCCAATGTCTATTCCACAACATGCTTTTTTGCAGATCTATAATGAAAAGGAGAACCTGGACAAAGAAAAATACAAAATGTACATGTGTAGAAAAGAGAGCACCAAAGAACTCAAGAAGTTAAACACCACCAAACCAAATAACCCAACTGAGAAATGGGGCTTGGAACTAAACAGAGAATTCTCAGCAGAGGAATATCAAATGGCTGAGAAACACTTAAAGAAATGCTCAACCTCCTTAGTCATCAGGGAAATGCAAATCAAAACAACTCTGAGATTCCATCTTACACCCATCAGAATGGCTAAGATCAATAACTTAACTGACACCACATGCTGGCAAGGATGTGGAGAGAGAGGAACACTCCTTCATTGCTGGTGGGAATGCAAACTATTACAGCCACTTTGGAAATCTATCTGGTGCTATCTCAGAAAACTGGGAATAGGGCTTCCTCAAGACCCAGCTATTCCACTGCTTGGAATATACCCAAAAGATGCGCCAGCACACAACAAGAAAATTTGCTCAACCATGTTCATAGCAGCCTTATTCATAATAGCCAGATCATGGAAACAGTCTGAATGTCCCTCAGTAGAAGAATGGGTAAAGAAACTATGGTACATATACACTATGGAATACTACTCAGCTATTAAAAGCAAGGAATTCCCGAAATGTGTGGATAAATGGATTGAGCTAGAGATGATCATAATTAGTGAGTTAACCCAGAAGCAGAAAGACTCAAATGGTATATACTCACTTATATCTGCATACTAGCCCAAGGGGCATGTCCCACGAAAGCCTTCACTTACCAGGAAACTGGGACAGAGAGGAGGACACCCTATTGGGACTCTAGATGAGAGAACCATAGGAGAATAGCAATGTAGAAGGATCCAGTGGGTCCTAGAAACCTACAAGTAGAACATTATGATAGGCAGATTTTGGCCAAGGGGTCCTGCTCAAACTAAGGCACCAGCCAAAGACAAGACAGGCGGTAAAATTTAAACCCCTACCCAGATCTAGCCAATGGTCAGAACAGTCTCCACACTTGAGTGGAGAGCGGGATATGACTTTCTCACGTAATCTGGTGCCTCACATTTGACCATGTCCCCTGGAGGGGGAGACCTGGTGGCACTTAGAGGAAGGACAGCAGGTCACTGAGAAGAGACTTGATACCCTATGAGCATATACAGGGGGAGGTAATCCCTCTGAGGAACAGTCATAGGGGATGGGAATAAGGGGAAAATGGGAGGGAGGGAAGAATGGGAGGATACAAGGGATGGGATAACCATAGAGATGTAACAAGAATAAATTAATAAAAAAAATTTAAAAAAAAAAGAAAGAAAAGAGAGCACCAAGAATGGATCTAAGTTTGGTGCTCAGGGAAATAAAATGTTTAAGATAAACTCTGATATTAAATAGAATAAAGTGAGCAATGACCTTAGGATAAGGCTCTACCCAGCTAAGCTTCCAACTTGTGAAAAGTAACTAAAGAAAATCTTAAAAAGTAAAGGAAGTCGTCAACAGAAAGCCGATGCAAATGTAACTGAAGGGACCAATTTCCTGCCAGATCAAGCAGCAGAGTTTGTGGGATTAGGGCTCTGTCATTAGAGTCAAGGATACAAGGAAAATACCATGGCATCTTTTTCTGTGGCTAAAGAACACTGCTGTGGCCTGGTGTGTGTCACATTTCTCTGTTGGTGGAGGCCCAGAAAGGCCACTACTTGAATTTTCTAAAGTCAACCCTTGATGGTTTTGGAGACCCCCAAGATCTTGGAGCTGAAAGAATAATGGTATATCTCTCAAAGACAAGTGTAGATCTGATGTTGAACCGGTGAGAACATTGCAGTCAAAAACCTGAAAGGAATTGGAGTTGATCTGAAGGGGCCTTTTGACATCAGAGATGAAAATGTAGAATTTGATATTTACTTTGCTGAGTTTCAGTCTTGATTTGCTCTAGTAGCTCTTTATTATGTTCCTTTTCCTCACTTTTGGAATGATAATGCGTATTCTGTGCCTTTGTGTGTCGGAAGTATGTGACCTGCTTTTAGATTTCGATTTTACAGTGGGTTGTAGTTATGAGACCTGCCTTGTGTCTCAGAAGAGACTTTGGACTTTGAAGCAGTCTTGAGAAAGAAAGACTATGGGTACTTTTCAGGTTGGTCTAAATGCAACTTTGCATTAGATATGGCAGCAAGCCCTTGGCGGCCCAAGTGAGGAATATGGTGGTTGGAATAAGAATGTCCTCAATAGGCTCTCCTGTTGAAATGCTTAGTCATGAAGAACTGGCACTATTTCAAAATGTTAGGAGGATTAGGAAGAATGGCCTTGTTGGAGAAAGTGTGTCACTGGGAGTGGGTTTTGATGTTTCACACGCCCATGCCAAGCCCTGTGTCTCTCTGTATGAGCCATGTTGACCATGTGCTCTCTGCCATGATAATAATAGGCTGCTCCTCTGAAACTATAAGCAAGGCCCCAATTGTGTGTTTTTAATGTAAATGTTACTCTGGTTATGATGTCTCTTCTCAGCAATAGAATAGTGACTAAGATACAGAAAAGGAGAGTGAAAACAGTCAATATAAGAATTCTGGATTCTTAGAAAATGCAGACAATGTAATGAGAATGACATAGCCATCAGAAACACCTTATCTAATTTTCACTTTATCCTACACCTTTCCCTTTTTCTGAAAATTATTAGGGCACTAAACTAAATTTCTCAAGAAATTTGCTTTTCTTACATCTTTCCAAGCAATAGTAAACCCAGAGTCAGGGAAATCACTTTGGTGAGCCTCCCATGTGTCAATCTGTATTCTACCCCATGAACTTTCCCTTTCTTACTATTGAAGCAGTACAAATGAGTTTATGTTGGATTGATGATTCTAAATCATCAGATTCATAGAGCCACACTCTCCAATTTGCTAGAATATCAAATTGAGCAGACACCAATGTTCCTTTCAATGTCCCTTTTTTAATAAACCAATCCAATCATCTATGTATGTATTAAAAAAATAAGGTTTTGGGATTTCTTTCGTTTTGATTTGTGTTTTACTTTCCCTGAAAACTAATAACAATCTAGATTATATTCAAAGGGCTTTTCTTTTTGTTGTCCAAATACATAATTTTCATGTTGTTATTTTGCTGTTTTCTTTTGTAATTCCAATTCATTTTCAATTTTATTTGTAATTTATTATTCCTACTGGATTCAAATTTATGGTTTCTAATTTACTCTGGCTGCTTTTGAAAGTCCTTCATGCAAAATTTATAAGTCATGACATTTTGTGAAAGACAAGTATGTAAATCAAGTACAGTTTTAATACTCAGATATAAAGTAACATGTTTATTGTCAAACAAAAAGAACACAAAAATAAATTTGATTATATTTTCATGATCCTTCCATTTTTAACACAGAATAGTACTAACATAGACTTGCATTCATAGTATGTTATACCTTTAATATTACAAAAGCATTACTGAGATGTAGGGACATCTTCAACCATAAATCACAGCTTTGCCATCCCCTAACAATTAATATATCTCAGTAACTTTTTTTAGAGAAAATAATGCAAACTATCTTTTTAAAAAAACACTGTTTGAAACACAGCCTCTCTGAAGCCGAATTCTGAGAGTATATTCCTTGTACAACCTTCAGCTCGTGTAGGACCATTTTAGGCCTATTGTCTCCTAAAGTCAATTGCCTAGCTAATGATATCTTATTTTTTGGAAAACTAACTCTTACATTAATATTGTTGAAAGTAAGAATTCAGTTTTGAGATATTATATATGGAACCTATTTTTTTACACTACACTTTCATGACCCCAAATAATACCAACACAATCAATATCCTTATTACTAGTCCACATTCAAGACCATAAACTGTGAACTATGAGTAAATATAACTCCGTAAGTCTTCATCTTATTTATAGAGGCAATGCTATACTTCATTCAGAAGGACAGGGAATGAGATTCTTGTAGGAGTTCAAATAAAAACAACAAACGTACTGATAAGACAATGACTGAAGCTCATAGAGTTTTGGTGTGTCTGTCACTAGTGTCAGCTTTTTATAGAAAAATCTCATTATGCGGTAAAGTGGATGTTATAGATCTTTACACTGTTTTCTTTTTTAATTTCATTCTTTGAGAAATAATTGAGAGTTCATATTAGAAGTCTGCTCCTTTTTTTTCACAATCTCGCTAACTAAGCAGAGCCATTGATAGATCTATCAAACATCTATCATATACATTTCATAAACATAAATCACTTTCAATGTTTTTTTATAAAGTGAAAGACAATTGATAATGGATATTTATTGCTTAGATGTAAAGAGAGAAAACACTTGTTCACACCTGTAAAATAGTAAACCTATTATTATCAAGGTTGCTCAATTTTTAAAAAGTAAAAATAACACATAATCTACTTATCACACCATTGGTAATATATAAAATAACATGAAGTCAATGAGTGAAAAAATATATATGTATATATATGCATATATATTTATATATTTCTGTTTGTTGCAACATTAGCTAAGGAATAGAATTTCCCTTAGTGTTCAATAAATGATGAAGGAAAGGAAAGAAAAGGAAAAGGAAGGAAAAAGAAGGGAAGGAAAGAAAAGGTGGCACAGCCACACCTACAAATAAGTGATATTCAGCTATTGGAGGAAAATACAGTCATTCATTGAAATGTGAACAAATCTGATGGCCCAGATATAAGAAAGAGATCCAAAGTCAAGCAAGAGTCCAAGAAAACCCCTGCTTCAATTGTTAAGGGACCTAGATGAACACCTAGCTGCACATCTGCTATAGATGTGTAGTGCACATAGGTCCAGAACATGAATGCTTTTCGGTTGGTGGTTCAGGCTTTGTGAGTGACCACAGGCCTAGGTTTGTTTCCTTTGTAGGTCTTTTTGTGGGGTCCTTGATCTTGCCAGCTCCCTCAATCCTTCTTCCTGCTCTTCTACAAGACTCTCCAAGATAATTCTCAATTAAGAAATCTTGAATGGCCAAGAATCACTTAAAGAAATGGTCAGAGTCTTTAATCATCATGGAAATGCAAATAAAAGAAACTATGAGATGCCATCTTACACATTAGAATGTCTACAATCAAAAATTCAAGTGAGAGCATATGCTGGTGAAGATGTGGAGCAAAGGGAACACTCCTCCATTGCTGATAGGAATTTAAACTCGTACAACCACTGTGGAAATAAACCTGATGGTTTCTTAGAAAATTGGGAATAGTTCTCCCTCAAGACTCATCTATACCTCTTCTTGGTATATACCCAAAAGATGTTCCACTATACAACAAGGACACTTGCTTAACTAGGTTCATAGTAGCTTTATTTGTAATAGCCAGAAATTGGAAATGATCCAGATGTCCCTCAACTTAAGAATGAAAAAAGAAATTACACAATAGAATATTACTTAGCTCTTAAAAACAAGGAAATCATGGAATTTGCTGGGAATTGGATAGAGCTAGAAAAGAACATCCTGAGGTAACCCAGACCCAGAAAGATAGGCTTGGTATATACTCACTTATAAGTGGATATAACACATAAAGTACAGGATAACCATGCTACAATCCACAGGCCCAAAGAAGCTAAGTAACAAGGAGGGCCCAAGGGAAGGTGCTTAAATCTCACTCAGAAAGGGAAATAAAATTGGCATCTGAAAGAGGGAGGGAAGTGCATGAGAGAGGGGTAGGAAGCAGAACTGTTGTTGGGGTCAAGTGGAGGAAGAGCAGGAGAGGGCGCTTGGGGTAGAGGGCTGAAAGAGAGAATGGAAACTAGTAGAGGGCACCTCTCTGGCGAGAGAGGAGACTCCTAGGAGTATGAGGATGAACTTAGCTGAGACTCCTAGCAGCAAGGAGGGGTATGGAGAATATTGAACTTGAAGTGGTCACCTTTTATAGCCAGGTGGGATTTCTAATGGAGTTAGAGGAACACCAACCCACCCCTAAAACTTTCAACCCTGAACTTCTTCAGCCTACAAGAAGTGCATGGATAAATAAAGAGTGGCCAACCAATGACCGGCCCACCTTGAGACATACTCCATATAAGAGAGATAACCTTTGACACTATTAATGATACTCAGCTATGCTTGTGGACAGTAGCCTAGCTACTGGAAGGCTTCACTCAGCACCTGAGGAAACAGTTGAAGAGACCCACAGCCAAACATTAGGCAGAGCTCAGGGTGTCTTTTCACAACATTTAAAACTCTATGACTAGGTATAACATATTATTGAATTTGACTTTTAACCAATATCTAGTGCATAAACTGTGGTGACTCCCATCACTCCATTACCCTCTTGACCTGTTTCTCTGTGACATAACTGATTTTGAATCATGGTTTCCAATGCAGTCTGAAGAATAGAACAAGCTAATCTCCTAGTTGTTATTTCCCCGATAGTAATAGAGGTACTATGATACAGATATAAGCTGATATGATTGTCTGTCTCCTGTAATCAAGTTATGTAACATTTGATAGTTTTATGACGATGGTAACACTATAAGAACTAGTAATTGAACTTACAGAATGATGAGGTAGAAAGTCATAAGGAAAACTGACATCAGCCAGATGCACTAGATCCAGGATATCATTGTAATATCCATAAGACGTGGATGTGTCTGTAACTTAGCAACAGAAATACTTAATCATTGTGCATTAATTTATAAACTGTGTGTATAAATTTAATAAGTATATATAGATTTAATAATTATCTAAGTATATTTGACTAAAGTTAAAGATCTACATGGGTAATGTGTGTTTTTGTTTTTTAAGGAATTGAGATCCTATGAAATTGTTTTGTATTTGAGATGTGGAAACTACAAAGAGAAGAAAGGTCAAAATGAATTAAAAAATAATGTTCCTTACATGCTGCAGAAATAATGTGCATGAACTCAGATTCAACCAACATTTTATTAAATACACATTACAATTCAACATTGGTTATTTCTGAAATGTGACCTTATTCATCACAACTCTTTAAAATCCCTATGTACATTTTACAGATGGGCAAAAAATAAGCATATGTCATTAGCAGCAAATAAAAAAGATTTTTATCCATTAATAGAACTATTTTTCTACATCATATGTATAGTCTCCAGTGTATATAAAGGAACTGAATATAAGTAAAAGAAATAAAGTTCTGTTCTGATGAATTTTTTTATTCTAAAGTCAAGCACAAAGACATTGAAAGTATGAAGAGACAATTAAATACTTAGAGTTTTTATGTATTTACCAAATTTCAGAGTGCTGAATAAATATCTAAGAAGTTCCTACATGGTACATTTCCTTTTGAAAATGGAAACTTATTGTCAAGAATGTATATTCAGTCTTGACAATGATTTTCCAGCTACTGAAATTTGACAAAAGAGTCTGTATTCAGCTGATTTTCTTTAGTTTACTTATTTTATAATCTCTATTTTTTCATTCTTCATACTAAACTCATGGGATGCTTCAGACACTAGTTCCAGAGAAAGGATATTTGTTTAGCAAATGTCAGATATTGGTAAGATATATCCTCCACTGTATTACAATAAGATTCTAATGTATAATGTCAGTCTACTTAGATCTAATTTTGTTATATTAGCCACCCACCAAACTAAATACAATAGATGCTACAGTGTTGTGAACACAGCAGCTGTTTTCTGGACATAGAGTAAGCATTTCAAGTTCCCTGATCCAATCTCATTGGCAGAAACTAAAGGCAAACTATGCTTAGCTATTAAGATCTGATGAGCTTTTGGCCACTTAGCCTAAGCCCCTCTAGGTTGGTCAGTGGCTCCTCTCTTGACTCCCCTCTTAGCCCCTTCTTCGTCACCTGACACTTCATTACCTGGTTTAGTCTACCAGCCATGTTCATCTTGGACACTGCCTTCTGCCTGCCTTCTCCCTATATCTACAATGAAAATCTTCCCCATAATTTAGAAATATTAATGTCCTCCACCTTTTACTTTTTATTTTATTCAAACCCCATCAGACATAATGTGTTTCATGTCAGCTTGGGGCTATTTAAGACTCTTCCTCCATCAAGTCAAACCAACTAAACAAAATGACCCTGTTAAATATCTCTGAGATTATTTCTGGGTGTGGTAGTATATGTCTGTTATCCCAGAATTTGGGAGACTGAGACAGGAGGGTTGGAAGTTCCAACAATGGGCAACATAGCCAATTCCATATTTCTCTGTCAGGCTTGTCCAACCTATAGCCCCAGGTGGTCTCGGATAGATAAGAGTAAAGCCCAACCCAAAAGTTGTAATGTTACATCAAACAACTTGAGGCACTCAATATATGGTTCAGTCAGTAAAGGGCTTGCTGTGTTAATATGTGCTAGATCTCTAGCCCATGTAAAGAGGCCAAGCACTGGAAAGAGCATTTGTAAATCCGGTGCCAATGGGACAGAGGAGGGCTGACTTCTAAGGCTCATTGACCAGCTACTCTGACTGAAAGGATTTGCTTAACGTTCCTAAGAAACTCAGTCTCAGAAACATCCAGTAGAGAGATAGAGGGAGAAACCTGATTTCAGCCTCTGGTTTCCACAGGCAAGTACATATATATGCACATGCATACACACACATACCCAAATAAAACAAGATTTTAGAAAAAAATACTCTAAACACAAGATGTAATGAAATCAGTGACATTAAATTAAATTAACGTTATCTTAAATATAACCAAGTAATTGACTTGACAAAAAATAGGTTAGGTTTTACTGGCAGAGCAGTGATTTTACTCACCCAAGGTGTAAAAGACTTTTCACAAAGTCGACCAAGAGCATTATTTTTTATAACTTATAGGAGTTTCCTAAATTAGTTTCATTTCCAAAATCAAACAGAAGCTTTCGTATTCCCAAAACTCATTTTAACTTCAGCACACCAAATAGAAAATTAGTATCACCTGTAAATAAAAAGACAGCATGAGGGGTTGAAAGTTCATTCAGTTATTCTTTGTGAAGTTTTCTGAAGAAAAGATTAAATGTAAGGCTGTCTGGAAATATCATGATTTGGCATAAGGTGGAAAATCCATTTAACAATGGAAAGTAAAATGTCCCTCTGCCATCAACTTAGAGTTGATATCAGATGTTGCTTTTTAGAGTTTTTGCCAGAAACTTTTCTGGGTGTTTTGGGTTGTTGGGTTTTTTCCTTCCTTTTTCTTTTTCTTTTTTTGAGACAGAGTTTCTCTGTGTAGATTTTACTATCTTGGATTCACTTTGTAGACCAGCCTGGCTTCAAACTCACAGTGGTCCACCTGCCTCTGCTTTTCTGAGTGATGGTATTAAAGGCATGTGCTACCATATCTGGCAAACCTTTCTGGTTTTAAACAAATAATTTTCAGAAAATTATTATTCTTAACAATATTTTGCTCTTAGATAGCTATTTACACACTGACTATCTGATTCAGAAAAATTGGCATTGAGCCTTTTAGATCTGTAAATACAATCTTTACATTTTCTGTCCTTTTTGTATGTTTGGTTGGTTGGTTGCTTATTTTGTTTGGTTTTTGTTTGTTTGTTTGTTCTGTTTTGTTTGGGCTTGTAGACCCTCTTTATAAACCAGGCTGGCCTTGAATTCACAGCGATCTGCCTGCCTCTGCCTGTGGATGGTTGGTAATAAAGGAGTTCACCCTCATGTCTGGCAACCTTTCCCTGTCTTGAGCAGATGCTTTTCATTAACTAACTTTGTACAATATACAATATCCAATGCCACCAAAGCAAAAGTTCTGCCATAGCCAAGCTAACCAGGAAAGGCTGATACAGATGAAGACATGATATACTTTTCAGACTGAATTAGAGACTTGCAGTTGTTTAAGACACTAGAATTAATTAGGAGTTCTTTAATTTTTGTCTCAATTTTGTTATCATTATTCACTCTGTGAGCTTATGGTAGCCTGGGCATCAGTCTACGACTTAGTTCTGCTGGTAAGTAAAATACTGAAATTCCTTTTATCTAGGGAATGCCCGCAGCTAAAAGGCAATGAGGCAAGAATAAATGTTATTTCTGGCAGAAAAATACACTAAAAATTTCAGTTCATTTGACAACTAAAAGCTTATGATATGAGCTACTAACCTACTCCTTAGCCACACTGCTCCAGAAAACCTGCCTAGGAATGTTTCATGTTAGCTCATAAAAAAAAAAAAAAACAAAAACAAAAAAAAAAAAACAAAAAAAAAAAAAACACAGTGACCTTCACTTTCTTTGCAAAAGTCAAATGGGTAATCCATTCTCATACAATGTATGCTGCAACCATTATAATAATTTACAAGGGTCTGTGTATGTTTAAAGAAAAGCAGTATCATGTTTTTAAAAAGTGTTAACACAGTTCATGACACTGACCAAAAGCTCATTAGGCAGATAGAGAGCCCAAATTAGAGTCGCCATTATGTGCCTCCCTTCAATCTGGGGAATGCATGGAAGAAGACCCCGCCCCACAGTAGTCAAGGACGCTAGGAGAACAGAGTCAACAATATCAACTAAGCGTGGCTCATAGAGCCTCACAGAGACTGAAGCCCCAACCACAGATTGCTGCATAGCTTTTCACTAGGTGCTCTGAAAATATACTATAGCTGTGTAGTTTGGTATTTTCGTTGGACCCCTATCAGTGAGAGTGAGGACTTCTCTGACTCTTTCCCATGCTCTACGGCCCTTATCCTCCTACTGAGTTGCCCTACTCAGCCCTTATATGAGGGTTTGTGTCTAGTCTTATTGCATCTTGTGATGCCGTATTTGGTTGATATCCCTGGGGTATCTACTCATTTCTGAATGCAAATGGATTAGCAGTGGACCTAGAGGGAGAAAGGGTGTGGAGAGGACACTGGAGGATGGAAGAGAGGGGAAACTACGGTCAGGATGCATTAGATAAGAGAAGAATGAACAAAAAATTCTTACTTAGAAAAGTAAGAAAATTATTCTTCCTCTCCTCTTTTTCCATTCTCACATATAATTTATTTTTTACCCAGTATATAGTGTTTAATAAATACATTTTAATTCCCTAAAGACGGCAATGCTGTAGTCTCTAAAGCATTATAATGTATGCCCTGTCTACAGTCACATGCATGGGACCCTGGCAGTTAAGTGTTAATGCTTTAAAAAACCTCAGGTGAACTGAGAAACTCTAGCCAGAAAAACTAATTTGAGGAATCCTCTGATGAAACCAACATTCCATCCCTTGTTGGTGTACACCTTTTTGAGATTCTAGAAACTCTCACCTATGTATGGATGTTTCCATCCTCAAAGTCCCCTTTTTGACTCCATAAATGCTCATCCCCACAGGTGCATTGTAATTTTTATAAGTAATTGTTAATTGTTTAATATAAAACTTAGTTAAGCATAAAGAAAGAAAAAGGGAATATCTTCTAGTTTATTTTAAATTTATGTAGTTTTAAAATTAACCTTATTTCCCTTCTGACTAACTTTACTTACTTACCATGGAATAAAATATTTTAGTTTAAATACAACACACACATACATATATATCGATTAAAGAAATAATTTACATAATAAAATACATATTCTTTACTGAGAAGTGATCTCTGCTGCATGATTTTATGTAAAAGTTTGTTCTATGTGATATTAGAATAGTCCCACTCTCTAAGAATCAGTAGATAAACAGTGCCCATCAATGTTTTTACAAGACCACATCCTCCTGGACATTCTTTTTTAAAGATGTAGAATAGAGTACTTCATATTCCTGACTGATATTTTATACAGATCTCGACTTTTCTCATTATTTAGTCATTTTGCTTCAGAGATTAGCAAGTGCTCATTTATTTAGAATGCCCCAGCTAACCTTGCTCAGGAGGAAGTCACCAAAGGCTTTTTATCAGAAAAAAGTCAAGACAAATAGACCTGCTTGTCTTTCTCAGATAACTGACATTCCTTTTACGTAACAACTAGTAGTTCCTATGAACTACCTAGAAAACAGAAATAACTGAGACTATGCTCACTGAACTAACCCTAAGCTATTTCCAAGTAATAATGGGTACAGATATATTCACATATTGGCTGCTTTGTGAGGCTATAGAAACCATGATCAATACTATTCATAGTACACAGGCAAAGTCATCAAAAGATTTAATTATCTCTCTAATACATATCATATTGCCAAGGATTTGAAGTCCATTTATTTGTAAAATAATGAATTTCTAAACAAAAGGTAGTTGAATAGATATTTCTTATGAATATTCTAATAAGAAATTATACTAATAGAAATTGGTAGAGCTAAGAATGGTTGAAGATTAATTACTTATAATATGCCATGAGCAACATAAGGCAGAAATAGAAGAATAGTCAATCTTTAATGCTTGAGTCCTTTACTGATATATTCTAGATTAGAAAGCAAAGGATCAACCTGCAGTTTAGAATGTTATTTTAAGAACAAATTAGAGATGTTTCAATATGTGTATAAAAGTTATTATTTATCTTTAACAAGTACTACATGTTATATGGGATTTTCTTTGCAAAATAATGATTGGATTAAAAGCCATTATATTAGAAAGAAACATGAGGCTTGCTCTACCAGCCACGAGTATTTATCATGCATCAAAAGTAGGATGCATGGTATTATTGCAAAGCAGATAAATATACAAAAGGTGAAAAAAGTTTATAGAGATTGACACATGCACACATATTGATCTGCTACCAATGGCAAAGGCAATATTTGATTAAAGAGATAGTGACAAAAATGGTATTTTTGAAAGATTATATTATCTATTTTTACATATATATTTATATATACAAGTAACAATAAACAAAATCAACCATTTATTGTGGACTTATACAAAATTAATTCTGGTTGGATCATACAACTAGACATGAGAGAAAAACAGAAGCTATATGGAAGACAAATAATGTGAAGTCATAACTCTTAAAGCACTGCCCATTAGGCTATGAAGGACAGTGATCTCCAAATACTGAATTCAAAATAAAATATGGCTTACAACTGCCCAGGCTTGCTAACTAAATAGACTTGGGCCCAAAGGAGAGTGCAATAGACACCTAAGCTGAAGAGGAAAAGACAAACGTGAAAGTACAGAGAAGCAAAGGTGACTAGAGTTTACGCCCCAAAACAGGAGGGAAAAATTCCAAACCAGCATAGCAGAGTTTTGTAAAGTTCCATGAAATTTTTCAAAAGGGACTCCATGGATACCAGGCACACACATAGTATCTGTATGTGTGTGTGTGTGTGTGTGTGTGTGTGTGTGTGTGTGTATGTGTGTGTGTGTGTGTGTGTGTGTGTGTGTGTGTACACATATGAAGGCAAAACAGTAATACATTGAAATAAATAAATAAATAAATAAACAGTTTAAAAATGCTGATAGAACCTGCCCATGGCCCTATGTACAATTTGGTTTCTGCATTTTTCTCCAGGTTATACACTCACATGTAAAAATTTAGAGTTTAAAATCTACAAACAAGGGAAAGCATGTGCCTCTTGTCTTTCTTGCTTTAGATTAACTTATTCAGTACAATGTTCTCCAATTCCACCCATTTACTTGCAAATATAAAGAGCCAACCATTCACTTCCTATTTAGTATTTACTAAAGAAAATTGAAATAACATGTATATGTAAAAATCATATTCCTAAGTGTTCCCAGTAGTTTTCTTTACCAAAAAAAAAAAAAAAAGCCAAAGAAATAAGTACGGAAGTACTTCCATCTACACATGAATTGTTGAAGACACTACCTTATTTAAAAACATAGAAACATAACTCTAACTCTAATTTAGCAAGTAATAGTGTTAGCCCATGCTACTTCCATGATCTCAAATAATCATGCTTTGTAAAAAAAAAAAGAGAAGAAGAAGAAGAAGAAGAAGAAGAAGAAGAAGAAGAAGAAGAAGAAGAAGAAGAAGGAAGACAAAAGAAAGAATATGGCATTGCATCACATACACTCTTTCAGAAAATGCATAGTGCAGTAGATAAACAATTTGCCTGGAAAGAAGAAAGAAAAGGGATGAAAAAGAAACATGAAGACAATTTTGGCATTGGAAAGCATATTTACTGCTTCTTCTTCAAATTTATATACATGGCAAATTTATATATATGTATATATACATATATATACATATATATAAATTGTCCAATAGATTAGCATATGCCCATGACACATCAACTCAACATGGCTTTGTAACTGAGTTACTTTTGTATAATACATACATCTTCTCAAAGCTTGACCAATTCACTGTGGGTTTTTCTTTATTTTTAGCAGTTTCTGAAATTACATGTCCAGGCACAGAAAACAATGTCCTTATTTCAGTTGTTCTTCAGACAATTACGAATGGCTTCCTACCTTGATGACAGCTACTCAGTCAAAACACTGCCTTTAAAGCCAATATATGCAACTTACACATTTCAGGGACGCGTGCTATGACCGTTCCTACTCATCTCAGTTGTCACTGGTTATATTGACTACGGAATCTTGGTCTCACTGGGAATTAGTTATTCACTCCCAAGAAACAGGTTGGAAAGAGAAAGAACATCACGTTCGGCAGACAAGAACCCATATTTCCTCACTTCCATTTATGAAGTAACCAGCTATGGAGTCCCAGAGTCTCTCTGAACTGTAGTCACCCAGGAGCAAAATCAGCGCAGCCATTTCCCTCATAGTCATTGAAGGAGCAGACTTTTTGAGAAGGTATTTCAGTCCAAACATCTGCAATACTACATATATCACATAAATTTAAAAATGGATTTTTAGTAAGCCAAGAGCATACAACTAAAACCTATGCTGCTTAATCAAGTCATGATTTACAATCAACTATTTTAACAATAACTTATGCTAAGCAGCATAATTATTAAGGGTATAAAAATTCTATTAAAGAAAGGTATTAAAAGGCTGTAATTTCTGGTATGTTTATTGTTATGTCTTTGAGGAGTTATGCAGGAACATATTCAGGTTTTAAATGTTGAGAAATTGTTTTTGGCAGCATTTCTAAAATTAATTATGATACTCAGAAAGTATGCATGTACTCAAGCATATTTGAAAGAACTTGTTCTATTAATATCTGTAAAATATGCATAATTTTGGATAAGAATGGACCTTTAAAATCTTTCTGTCTCATCTTAAGAAAGAGAAAGAAACTGAATCCCACAGGGCTTAAAAGAAAAGCCAGTGGCACTCTACTATATAGCACAATTGACTGTGGGTGTTGATCTAATCTATAGCTAATTCATAGAGTATAGAAAATTATCTTTCATGAGTAATTGTCCAGATAAAGATAGTCTGTCTTCCTTACCCCTTGGGGCTACTTCACCAGGACGCAAGGGAAGATGTGTTCAGTGCTGATGGTATTTGATGGGCTAGTGTGGGTTGGTAGGGTGAGGTTCCCTTTATGTGAAGAGTAAGGAAGGGAGGATAGAGGGAACTGGGAGGGATGGTGGGACAGGGAGGAGAGGAGGGAGGACTTATGATCAGGATGTAAAGAGAATAAAAAAAAAGTAAAGCTATTCTGTGTCCAGCATTCCAAATTAATAGTCTGATGACAGTGATCTGAATGTGATTATTTGAGGTCATAGCCACCCACTCAATAAAGAGTCACAGTTGATACTATGAAGTCTAACAGTACAGAGCACATATGTCCTAAGGTATCTTTTCACCTTTCCCCATGTACACAAATAAGGACTTCATATAGTATTGTGGAGGAGCATGGTATTACTCACGTTGGTTCTATGAAAGCAGATAAACTTCTAAACTAACATTTGACTTTTGTATGCAATCATGTCTCATATGTTTTCTGAGAGCCATTAGTAATTACAATAGTTTTATCCTGTCACATTTAGATAGTATTGAATACAAAGACTAAATATGATAATGTGCAGTAAAACATGATGGAGAGTAAGCTTGGTACTTTCGAACATGCGTGTGTTTATGATTCATGATTCTGAGATGACTAGTATATAATTCCCAATGGGATGAGCAAAGATGAAGTGATTTCTGCCTACCCACTAACTGCTCAATTGTTTTGAAGTAGAAAAAAAAATGTGGTGGCTGATTTGCAGATTCTCATAAATTTATTCAGTCAAAAGTCCAAGGCAAGGGCCTGGAGAGATGGCTCAGAGGTTAAGAGCATTGACACCTCTTCCAGAGTTCCTGAGTTCAATTCTCAGAAATCACATGGTGGCTCACAGTCATTTATAGTGCGATCCGATGACCTCTTCCGGCCTGCAGGTGTACATGCAGGCAGAGAGCTGTATACATAAAAAAGAAATTAATTAAAAAAAGAAAAAGTCCAACACAAATCTTGCACATAATGCAAGAGCATTACGATATTGCTTATTTCCCAACCATTCAGCTATGTTATTGCCCATAAAATACTAGATAATCCTGGAAGTGGAAATAGCTCAGGTAGTAAAGGGTTTGGAGCACAAAGAAGAACCTAATTTGGTTGTCAGCACTGACCTACATAAAGCCTGGCCCCAGAGAGGCAGAAATAAAAGATGACTGAGGCTTTATGGCCAACTATTCTAAATAAAATTTAAACTTCAGGTTCAGACAGAGACCCTCTCTTGAAAAATAAAATGAATAAATAAATGATTAGGAATAAGCTTCCAAACTCATGTGCATATATATGCACATGAACCAAATACAAATAAAAGAAAATAAAAACTATCATATAATCTAGCAGACACATATTTTAAATGTTTGTGTGTAAACATAAATATCTCAGAAATTTCATTACAGTTCCTATAGTGAAGATACCTGTCTCTCTTTTTCCTGTCTAGTTATACAATAGGAAATCTTCAGCGAGAATGAGAAACAAAGCAGTATTTACCAAGGAGCCTTCAAGATCACATCTTACCTTTAGGCCTGATGTAATTTGTCTTGTTAATTTACAATGTCTATTTACAACAGTAAAATAATGCACACCAACAACATTTGTGTATCAGCAGGCAAGCAAGTCACATGAATACAAGCGTAAAGAAAGTAGCATGGTAAAATAAAATCGAATTTAAGACAATTGGCTTGTAATCTACACTAATGTGGAAGGGTTGATATATATAGGTATGCCTGTTAATATGTGTGTGTGGAGACCAGATGTGGATGTAAGGCATTTTATCCTACTGTACCTTGTTTTCTGATAGAAGGTCCCTTACTGAAGGTAACTCACTGTTTGAGCTAAACAGGCTGGCTAAAAAGCCCCAGGGATCTGCCTATCTCCATCCCAGCATTAGAGTCACAGACATGCACCACTATACCCATGTTTTATGTGGACACTGGGCACATAAACTCAGCTCCTCATATTTGTGAAGGAGTCACTTTACACACTGAGTCATCTCCCTAGCCCCTGCACTGACATTTTAAGAAAGAATACCTTTTATATTGACAAAGTTTAACTAGTGTACAAAAGGAGTTTTGTAAACCAGGTATTTCCCTCCATGTATGGATATTTTATTCTATAATGTTTTCCTGAAGCTGCTAGCCCGGTTCGAATTAATGTAAAATTCAAGCTCAAATTACATTTTGGTGTTAACTTAGATTCCTTTAGTAAAAGAAAAGAAAGATAAATTTACTTTATTGGTGTACATTATTTAAAGAGAGCACAGTGTTTCATAAGAAAAATTTCTTTTAATTACATTGTGTACTTTTACTATATTCATTCTCCTCCCATCTGTTCATTTTACTCTCTTACCTCTTTTCCCCTTTCACTTGTCTTCTTTCTTCTCCACATCTTCTGATTTAGTATTGTGTCTGTGTTCTGTGAGTGTGTGTGGGTATGCATGTGCATATATATGTGGTTATGTATGTATGTATGTGAGATAGTATAAATATGGTAAAACATGAATAGTCAATATAAGATAAACAGGTCTGTCGAATAAAAAATTTTGTCTAATCTATCTATTCAAGTAGAGATGGATTAATCCACAAGTGGAAAAAAGTTATATAATTTAATTTCCAAAGTGTCTAAACTTTTCTCAGTATACTTTTATTTTTATTAATTTTTGTCTTGTCAATTTCCAGTGTATATTGGCATCTGTAAAATAATGTACATGAACAACCTTAGTGTGTCAGAAGGCAAAATAATTAATACAATATAATGGAAAATTTTAATAATCAGTCAGTTTTCTCTTCTATTTGTTAGATGGGCCCTCCAAAGTTATTGATAACTTCATAAATCTTTGTCTGTAGGCCACCTGCTTCTTTGAAAGCAGATCAATTTTGAGTTTTGGGCAGATCTAGCAATGTGTAGTCACTAGTAAGGAGTGAGAAAGCAACCACCTGGAAAAAGGAAAATAATCCTATCCCACAAGATACACCAGTTTCAAAGGCAAAACTTTTGGCTGGAATAAGGCAGGAATATTTCTTTCTTTTTTTAAAAGATTTATTTATTATTATGTATACAGTAATCTGTCTGCATGTACACCTGCAGGTCAGAAGAGGGCATCAGATCTCATTATAGATGGATGTGAGCCACCATGTGGTTGCTGGGAATTAAACTCAGGACCTTTGGAAGAGCAGGCGGTGCTCTTAACCACTGAGCCATCTCTCCAGCCTGGCAGGAATATTTCTAAAAAGGTCTTCCACATGTTTCAGAAATGGGACCCAGCATCTTTAGAAGCTCCAATAGCTTCCCACTAATATACATCCCACCATCTTGACAAGGATAGATACTCATTCCCTGGCTAAAATTAACTGTTGTTAGAAAACCATAGATGTTACCAAGGAAATATGAACACTAGGAAAATGCATGATGGAGAAGAAAAAAAAGTATTAAAGACTTAAAACTAATCACTAGACTCTTAACTAATATTATATTCACTATTTCTTTAATGTACTAGAGCTTCACTAGGTTCCAAGTGCAATGCATACTGGTTAAACATTTAAAAGGATATGAATTTTTGGTTTTCATAAATTTTCATCATATATACTCAATCACATTTTAATTCACTTAATTTTTAATTTACTTCTTCCAAATAAATAAGTGTTGTTGGTTGATAGCAGGAAGGAATATATCCTGTCTGAAAGCTTCATGCATGGTCATAAACTAAACAGAAACAAAAAATTATACCTTTTAAAATTTTCTTCATGATGTATGCAAAAGTTCTTTGTGAAGAGGCACTATCCATTCATTTATTGCCTGCTTTAATTGTTCAAGAGATATATGACTTGTAGAATAATAAAAGTAATAAAAACAATTGTAAGATATATGTATTGTTTCATTTGCAAGCACCTGTTCCGGCACAGTAATCATGCAGCATTTTATTTTTCTATGAATCAGAATTTTAGGTTTCATCCCTACAAACTTAAAGTTTAACAGAAACATTCTCAGTATCCTGCTATTTTTAACAAGTTTTCCGATCATTTTTAGGCATCTTAGACTTGAAAAAATATGTCCTCTCAGCCTAGAGACCTGCCAATAAAAATATTAGTGTTATAACCTTCTTTAAGATTGTGCAACCTCAATGGCACAATTGAAAAAAATGAAATAGTCTTAAATATTAAATTTAAATGTGTAAGATAACAATGAGAATTTATTTTTAAAATGTGAGCTGTTATACCTTAATTAAAGTATTGGATAGGCAGCTTTCTAAAGGAGAAGTAAGGACTTAAACTGAAACATCAGAGAGATTAGAAAATTATATATATATATATATATATATATATATATATATATATATATGTATGTATGTATGTATATAATTTGTGCATTATTAACCATGGAGGAAATATTATTCTTAAAACATTATTTTTTAATTTTTAATTAATTTATTCTTGTTACATCTCAAATGTTATCCCATCCCATGTATCCTCCCATTCTTCCCTCCCTCCCATTTTCCCCTTGCTCCCCTCCCCTATGACTGTGACTGAGGGGGACTTCCTCCCCCTGTATATGCTCATAGGGTACTAAGTCTCTTAAAAATACGTATTTAAGCCAGGTGGTGGTGGTGCACACCTTTAATCCCAGCAATCAAGGCAAAGGCAGGTGGATCTTTGTGTTTGAGGTCAGCCTAGTGTACAGAGTAAGTTCCAGGATAGCCAAGGCTATATAGACAAGCCTGTCTCAAAAACCAAACAGAAATGTATGTATGTTTATTCATTTATTTATTATTTACTAAATGTGTGTGTGTGTATATGTGTGTGCATGTTTATCTGCCATGTGTATTCAGATATGTGAAGAGGCCAAAAGAGGGTTTCTTATTCCCAGGAACTGGAGTTATGGGTGTTTGTGAGCTGTTTCATGTGGATGCTGGGCACCAAATCCCAGACAAGAACAATAATTGTTCCTAATTATGAGAAATCTCTAGACAAAATACATTCTTATATTGTCTCACAACTATAATAACATTATACTCATGGAAAAGAACTCTTAAAATTTGTGAAAAAGTTGTGTTAAGTGTAGCTCTCTACAATTAAGGGCTTCTGTTGGTGGTACAGGTGAGAAAGGGCTCAGTTTTCTATAAGAGGCTGGTTTGTGGATGTTTGACCATGCTCCAGTGAGTATATGGGCAACACAATTTGGACTGGTTTCTTCCTACTCCTCCTCCTCTTTCCCTTAAGGTTGCTGGGATGTCAAAGTTGGGGGGCAGACTTGTGAGGACTGGGATGTGAGTGCTATTGTGGTGCATGATGTAAAATCCCCAAACAATTCCAACCTACTCATAAAACCTTTGACCCAAAATTTACCCTACCTTCAAGAAGTGTAGGTATACAGATGGACCAGAGATTGAAGAGTGACAAGCCAAGGACTAGCCTAACTCGAGACCCATCCCATGGGAGAGAGCCAACCTTTATCACTATTAATGATACTCTGATATCCTTGAATACAGGAACCTAGCATAACTGTCTTCTGAAAGGCTTCATCCAGAAGCTGATGGAAACAGACGCAGAGACCCACAGCCAAACAATAGGCTGTACTGGGGCAGTTTCTCAGAAGAGTGGGAAAAGGATCGAGGAAACCTGAGTTGTCAAGAACACCACAAGAAAACCTACAGAGGAAACTAACCCAAAAGCATATATGGACTGGACCTAAAGCCCCTACACATATGTAGCAGATGTGCAGCTTGGTCAATATGTGAATCCCCTAACAGTGGGAGTAGGTGCTGTCTCTGACTCTGTTGTCTGCCTTTGGATCCCTTTGTCAAAACTGGGATGCCTTCTTAGGACGCAGTGGGAGAGGCCTGTTGCTATTTGAGGTGTCAGGGTATGTTCCTTGGCCTTAGGAGCCTCCCCTCTCTGAAAGACAGAAATGGGGGGGGGGAAGTGGAGAAGAGGGAGGGACTGGGAGGAGCAGAGAGAAAGGGATGAGAATGTTTTAAAGTGATTAAATAAATAAAAGCAAAATACAATGAGAAAAATAAAACAAAACAAACAATGGACGAAAAGGCATTATTTTGAATTAGTGATTGATGTGGGAGGATCCCACACATTGTCCATGGTGCCATCCCCAAGCTGGTTGTCCTATGTTCTATTTTTTATTTATTTTTTCAGCTATTTTTTTTATTAATTTATTCTTGTTACATTTCAATGGTTATCCCATCCCTTGTATCCTCCCATTCTTCCCTCCCTCCCATTTTCCCCTTATTCCCCTCCCCTATGACTGTTCCTGAGGAGGACCTCCTCCCTCTGTATATGCTCATAGGGTATCAAGTCTCTTCTTGGTAACCTGCTGTCCTTCCTCTGAGTGCCACCAGGTCTCCCCCTCCAGGGGACATGGTCAAATGTGAGGCACCAGAGTACGTGAGAAAGTCATATCCCACTCTCCACTCAAGTGTGGAGACTGTTCTGAGAAGCATGGGAGAATAGCAAAGTAGAAGGATCCAGAGGGTCCTAGAAACCTACAAGTAGAACATTATGATAGGCAGATTTGGGCCCAGGGGTCCCGCTCAAACTAAGGCACCAGCCAAGGACAATACAGGCGGTAAACCTTAAACCCCTACCCACATGTTCTAATTTTTAAAAGCAGGCTGAGCAAGCCATCGGGAGAAAGCCAGTAAGCAGCACACATCCATGGTCTCTGGATCAACTCCTGCCTCCAGCTTGAATTTTTATCCTGACTTCCTTTGGTGATGAACAGTGATGTGGAAATATAAGCCAAATAAACACTTTCTTGCCCAACTTGTTTTTGAGCATGGTGTGCATTGCAGCAATAAAAAGCCTTACTAATATACCCACCGACTTTACTGTCTTTATTTAACATCTCAAAAAGATATATTAAAAAAAAAAACTAAAAGGAAAATGTACAATTACTTTTTGGCACTTTATCTTGCTATCACCGCTCTTGTAATAGTTTGACTACTCCAAGATTAATTTGCTTATTTTCCATAAACTTCTGCCTTTGAGACTAGAAGAAAATTAATAGACTGGAAGTTCAAGAATATTATATTTTAATATACTCAATGTCAATATTTTGATGAATAAATATAGAAATTTTCAAAGTGAGGAAAAATCTTAATCCATTTATATACAGAAGGAAAACAAAAACTGTTTCTAACTGGAGGGTAAAAGTTGCACTATCAATTCCTTTTACAGAATTGTAAATGTACATTCTTTTTTGTTTTGAAACATGGTAATTCTGAGCAAAGTGATACACTGCCCAACAACCTTTGTGATACTCACTTATTACATTACGATTCAGCTTCTTTATCATAGAAGAAGAATATTCTAGGGGCATGCTGTTTCAAAACATCTGAAAGCTTGTAAGATTAATCAAAATGTTTTAAATACTAAACACACCCCAAATGTAGTGTCAGAAAACTCAATGTACACAGAAGACAAGACTTGTATATAAATTCATATTTCAGAAGCGAGTTTATCATGGGTCCATGATCACATAAATTAAATATGTGCTTTATTTCCTACTGAAAATGAAGAGAGAAAAGAAGAAAGATATCCTTTTAATTTGTAACTTCCCCCATGTCTTTCTAAAGTAATTTCAGATTTAATCATCTGTTTACAAAAAAATTGCAGGTGGTCATTTCTGGGAAGTTTGAAAACACAAAGACTTGACATTAGGGGAGAAGGAAGAATAATTCAAATCCATAGCCTTAGTATCATATTTTTAATGAAAAATTAAATTGGAGACAGTTGGAGAGCTAGCTTTCAGGGTTATGTTTTCCTGCTAAGGATGAAGACCTCTGTTTGATGTGTACAACCGACATTTTAAAAATTAACAGTGAGAGAGAGCTGCCTGAGCATCCTCATCAGTATTTGTTTTCTCTGGTGTTCTTGGTTATAGACAATCTGACTATAGCAGGATAAAAATCTCAAAGTAATTTCAGTTTGCATTTTCCTGATTGCTAAGAATGTTAAATACTGTTAGAGAGCTTGTATATATCCATATATATATACATACAGATGCATACTCATAAACATATATATCCATGCATGTGTGTGTGTGTGTATGTGTGTGTGTTGAGACAGGGTTTCTCTGCGTAGCCTAAGCTGTCCTGGACCCACTTTATATACTAGGCTGGCCGGCAAATCTGCTTTCTTTACCTCCCTCAGTGCTGGAATTACAGGCTTGCACCACCAAGCTAGGCATTTTTTAAACATTTTTAAGAACTCTTCATTCAGATCTGAAGGCCACTTTTTTCACAATTTTTAATTAAATAGTTTTACATATATATTTTTATTAGTATACATATATACAATAAACTACATACAGCAAGAAGAACCAAGAAACAATCAGGAATTATATAAATGTTACATTCACAGTGTTTTGGCTATTTGTATTTGCCAGCATTGTAGAAATATCTTTCCTATCTTGGTGTGTCTAAAATTCTGAATGTAAATCAATATCTATCAAATCTCATCATTATCAACTTAAACATCTATCTAGACCTAAAAACATATTAACCCCTAAACAACTAAGCTTAATTTAAAAACTAAACTATGTGCCCTTCAATGCCATCAGGACTTGAAAAGGAATAAAATTAATTACCTAAGTATACAAGTGCAGGTTAGCAGCTTCCCAAATGAGAAGATGACAGAGACAATTTGCTACCTGAGCAGTCACTCAAAACTCTCCATAACATTGTGCAGCATCTTCAGCCTTCTGGCCCAATATATTTGACAAACATATTTGTTTGCTTATGTTTTATTGTAGAAATTTCAGAGTTTCAGGTTTTTATTGAGATCGCTGATCCATTTGGACTTGATTGTCATGCAGGGTGAGAGATATGCTTCTAAATTTCATTCTGCTATCTGAGTGCACCCCGTTATCCAACCACAATTTGTGAAGATGATGTCCTTCTTCCAATGTGAAGTTATAATATTTTGATATGGGAATACTATAATCCTGTGCACTCATTTTTGGGGACTCTATTCATTCTACCGTTCTACATGTGTATTTGGAACCAATATAACTTATTTCTATAGCTTTGTATGTAATATTATGAAGATTTTATTTGGGATTGAATTGAATTTGTAAATGACTTTTGGTAGGTTGGTAATGTTTATAACATTACTTGTATAACCTGTGAGTATGGGATGCCTTATATTTACTTCCTCAAGCACTTTCTTCACAATCTACATTTTTCACTGTAGAAGTCTTGTTTAAGTTTTTTTCCTAGATGTTTTGGAGGCTATTGTGAATGACAGTATTCCCCTGCTCTTTTTCTCAGAATGCTTGTTGTTTGTATTAAGAAAACTTTTCTATGCCTGTCCACTGCTTTACTGCCTGGCTCATCTGAGACTCAAGAAGCAAATAGGCAGAGCTGAGTCTGGTGCAGGCTGCAACCCACATTAGTTGCCATCTGGAGAAGGCCTGTGGGACCACTGAGCAGCTTTGGGCTGGAATCTCTCTCTGTCCACTGCTTACCACATTGGCCCATCTGGGTCACAGAAAGTCAACCAGCCGAGGTGAGTTGGTCTCTGGCTGCAACCCACATTATCCATCACACTGAGAAGTCCTGAGAGGCATCCAAACAGCTTTCAGATTGGAGCTTTCTCAGCCTGTTGCTTTCCTGCCTGACCCAGACCAGGACACAGACAGGGAAAACAGTAGAGCTGAGCTGGGTGAAGGCCCCAGCATACATTGTCCACCATCCTGAGGAGGCCTCTTGGGAGCTCTGGCAAATAACCTTTGCCTTGGAGATCTCTTTGCCCACATGGGACACAGACAGAGACTCCATCAGGGAAACTCCAGATCTACTAAAACTAGAGACAAAGAGATGGCTAGAGAACAGGAAAAGAACATGAGCAACATAGCTCAGAGCCATATGATACCACCGGAAACCAGTGGTCCTACCACAGCAACAGCAACCCTGGAGATAATAACACCCATAAGTACAGAAGACTTTAAATCTGAAGTGATAAAATGATAAAATGATTGAAGGAGTAAAATAAATCTCTCAAAGAAATAAAAGAAAATACATTCAAACAGATGAAGGAACTGAATAAATCCTATAAAGAGTCATAGAAAAATACAATCAAATGGGAGAAAGAAATGAATAAAACTATTCAAGACCTAAACGGAGAATTAGAACAACACACACACACACACACACACACACACACACACACACACACACACA
>OU015751.1:107988613-108040787 GCA_907169655.1 Acomys percivali
ACACACACACACACACACACACACACACACACACACACACACACACAGAGTCTGAGGAAACCCTGGAGTTGAAAAAGCTAGAGAAAAGACACGAATTGCAGAAAGGGGAACCCTCCTCCCCTAACATCTGACCTCACCCTGTCAAGTCTCATCTGTACTACCTATAAGTTCTTTCTCCATCACCTGGAAATGCTGCCCTGCCAGGGGGAAGTGATCAAAGTCAGTGGCCAGAGTCCATGTTCTAAGTAGTCCCCACCCTCCACATTGTGGGATCCACAAGGAGACTGTACTACTACATCTGAGCTGATTGTGTAAGTCCACATCATACATGGTCCTTGGTTGATGTGCTACTACTTCTCAGCAGAGCATCTAGATCCACATCATACATTGTCCTTGTTTGATGTACCAGTCTTTGTGTTGTAGTATAGTTATCCTGTATTATGTGGCTAATACTTGCTTATGAGCAAGTGTTTACCATGCATGTCTTTCTGGGTCTGGGTTACCTCACTCAGGCTGATCTTTTATAGTTCTATCTATTTGCCTGCAAATTTCAAGATTTCCTTGTTTTTAATAGGTAACTAATATTCCATTGCGTAAATATACCACAGTTTCCTGATTCATTCTTCAGTTGAGGGACATGTAGGTTGTTATGAATAAAGCTGTATGAACATAATTGAGCAAATGTCCTTGTGTAGTGGAACATCTTTTGGGTATATGACGAGGAGTAAGTAGGATAGCTGGGTCTTGAGGTAGCATTATTCCCAATTTTCTGAAAGGCATCAGATTGATTTCCAAAGTGGTTATACAATTTTTCACTCTCACCAGCAATGTAGGAGTAGCCCCTTTCTCCACATGCTTGTGAGCATGTGCTGTCACTTTAGCTTTTGATCTTAGAAATAAATGATCATCCAGAGTAAGGGAACCCAGACCCAGAAAGACAGTCATGGTATATACTCATTTATAAGTAGATATTAGCCCAACATAGATGTCCTCTGGGTGGGGATAGGGACAGATGCTAGGTCTCACTGCTGGACTCCAGGTGAGAGTGGTATGGCAGAATGGGGAGATTGGAGGACCCAGAGGGTTCAGGAGCCCCACAAGAAGACCATCATGGCCAGTAGAGCTGGGTCCAGGGAGGCCTGCATGAACTGTTGCACCAAGCAAGGACAATGCATGTAGTAAACATAGAACAATTCAAAGAATCAGTGAAACCAAGAGTTAGTTATTAGAGAAAGTCAACAAGATAGACAAACCCTTAGCCAAACTAACTAAAAGTCAGAGAGAGAGAGAGAGAGAGAGAGAGAGAGAGAGAGAGAGAGAGAGAATATACAAATAAACAAAATCAGCAATGAAAAGGGAGGCAAAATGACAGAAATCAAGGAACTCTAAAGAATCATTAGGTTTTACTTCCAAAACCTATATTCCACAAAATTTGAAGATCTAAATAAAATGGATAATTTTTTGATAGCTACCAATTACCAAAACTGAGTCAAAATCAGGTAAACAAATTAAGTAGTCCTATATCTCTTAGGGAAATAGAAGCAGTCATAAAAAGTTTCCCAACAAAAAACGCTCAGGGATGGATGGGTTCAATACATAATTTTATTAGCTCTTCTTTGAATTCTCTACGAACTATTCCATAAAATAGAAACAGAAGGAACATTTCCAAACTCATTCTTTATAAATTAACCTTACTAAGACTTAACAATGAAAGAGAATTTCAGTCAACTTTCCCTATAAACACTGATGCAAAAATACTCACAAACCGAATAGAAAAACACATCAAAAATGTTATTCACCATGACCAAGTAGGCCTCATCCTAAGCATGGTTCAATATACAGAAATCCATCAAGGTAAACTACCATATAAACTACTTGAAAGAAAAAAATGCATGGTCACCTCCTTAGACTCTGAAAAAGCATTTAACAAAATCCAACACACATTCATGTTTAAAGTCTTGGAGAGATAAGGAATATAAGACACATAACTATACATGATAAGGTAATATACAACAAGCGTAGAGCCTACATAAAACTAAATGGAGAGAAACTTAAATAAATTATACTGAAATCGGGAACAAGGCTGCCCACTCTCTCCATATCTCTTCAGTATAGGATTTGAAGTCCTAGCGAGAGCAAACAACAACTAAAGGATATCAAAGGGGTACAAATTGGAAAGAAAGAATTCAAATTATCACTATTAGCAGATTATATGATAAATACATGAGTAACCCCAAAAATTCTACTAAGGAACTCCTACAGTTGGTAAACACCTTCAGAAAACTAGGTAGATATGAAATTAATTTTAAAAAATCAGTATCCCTCCTGTATGCAAAAGAGAAACATGCTGCTGAGAAAGAAATTAGGGAAACAATACTCTTCACAAGCCACAGAGATCATAAAGTATTATAATTTAACTCTAATCAAGCAAGTGAAAGACGTGTATGACAAAATCTTCAATTTTCTGAAGAAAGAAATTTAAGAAGCTATCAGAAGATGGAAAGATCTCCCATATTCCTGGATCAGTAGAATTAACATAGTAAAAATGGCCATCTACAGATTCAATGCAAGTCCCATGAAAATGCCAACACGATTCTTTAGACCTTGAAAGAACTAGTCTCAACTTCATATGAAAAACAACACTGAATAGCTAAGATAATGCTATACAATAAAAGATATTCTGGAGGTAGTTCCATCCTTGATCTCCAGCTGTACTGTAGATCAATAGTAATAAAAACTGCATGTTACTGGCATAGAAACTGAAAGGTGAAAACAAAGACCCAGATTAAACCCACACACATATGGAAAGTTGATTTTTTTTTACAAAGAATCCAAAATCATACAATGGAAAAAAGATAGAATCTTCAAAAAATGGTGCTGGTCTAACTGGATTTCAACTTGTCCAAAAATGCAAATATACTGTTATTTATCACCCTACACACAACTAAAGTCCAAGTGGATTAAAGATCTTAACATAAAACCAGACACAGTAGAATAATTCTTAATTAGAAAAATGACATCAAAGGAAGCGTACCCGTTCTGTAAGGCGCAGTGTAATGTCCTCCCACACCCCTAGTCTGTGTCTTGGAAGCAACATCTTGATTTACTTGGAGCTTACTTTCACCTCTTAATTCAGGCTCGCTCCACTTCCCAATAGAGCCTAAAACTGAGAAAACAGTGCCTTCCTCCTTTTCTTTTCTTTTCTTTTTTTTCCTTTTCTTTTTTTATTTAATTAATTTATTCTTGTTACATCTCTGGACAGGGCTTTAGTGTCCCTCTAGCTATGCAGCTGACAGAGTTCAGGCTAATGACCCATGGCAGCAGATTACTTTTGCAGGGTTGAGTTGACTTTTAATAAAAGCACACATTAAGTGGTTATTTTTCTTTGAACAGAAAAAGGAAAGGATAGTATCTGCAAATGACCCTAACAGTGGCTGTTTGGTTGGCGGGTAAATAGAAGTAATCTTAACATTGTTCTTTGTACTTTGTGTGTTCAAATGTTTCTACAATAAAACATCTCAAGGTTAAAAAAAAAAAAAACAGACACAGTAAATCTGTTAGAGGAGAGAGTGGTGAAGGGCCTTGAGCTCATTGGCACAGGAGACAACTTCCTGAACAGAACACCAATATCTCAGGCTTTTACATCAACAATTAATAAATGAGACTGAAAAGCTTCTGTAAGGCAAAGGACGCCATCAACAGAGCAAAATGACAGCCTACAGACTGGGAAAAGATATTCACCAACCCTACATCAGACAAAGGTCTAACATCCAAAACATATAAAGAACTCAAGAAATTAAACATCACCAACCAAATAATCCAACTAAAACAGAGAGTACAGAACTAAACAGGGAATTTTCAACATAGGAATATCAAGTGGCTGAGGAACACAGAAATGCTCAATGCCCCTAGTCATCAGGGAAATGCACATCAAAATGACTCTGTGATTCCATCTTACACCTATCAGAATGGCTAAGATTAAAAAAAAAAAAAAAAAAAAAAAAAAAAAAAAAAAAAAAAAAAAAAAACCTCAAGTGACAGCAGATGCTGGCAAAGATGAGAAAAATAGAAAACTTTTATTGTTGATGGAAGTGTAAACTTACACAACCATTGTGGAAATCAACCTGACACTCTCTCAGAAAATAAGGAATATTGCTACCTCCAGACGCAGCTATAAAAGATCATCCTGAGTTAGGTGACCTAGACCTAGAAAGACGCACGTAGTATATACTCACTTATGCGCAGATATTAGTCACATAATAGGAGATAACCAAAGTACAATACACAGACCTAAAGAAACAAATAATGAGGATGACCCCAGGGAGACTGCTTAATTCTTATTTTTTCTTAAATATATTTTATTAATTTATTCATAATACATCTAAATTGTTTTCCCACACCTTGAATCATATCATTCCTCCCTCCCTCCCATTTTCCTCTTACTCCCCTCCCCTATGACTATGACTGAGGGAGACTGCCTCCCCCTTTATATACTTACAAGGTATCAGGTCTCTTCTTGGTAGCCTGCTATCCTTCCTCTGAGTGCCACCAGGCCTCGCCATCCAGGGCACATGGTCAAATGTGAAGCACCAGAGATCATATGAAAGTCAGACCCCACTCTCCACTCAACTGTGGAGAATGTCCTGTCCATTGACTAGATATGGGAAGGGGTTCAAAGTTTACTGTACGTGTATTGTCCTTGGCTGGTGCCATAGTTTGAGCAGCACCCCTGGGCCCAGATCTGCCCATCATAATGTTCTTGTAGGTTTCTAGGACCCTCTGGATCTTTCTATTTTCCCATTCTCCCATGCTTCTCTCACCTAGAGTCCCAATAGGATATCCTCCCCTCTGTCACACTTTCCTAGTAAGTAAAGACTTTCATGGGACATATCCCTTGGCCTAGTGTCCAGATATATGTGAATATATACCATGTGAGACTTTCAAGTGACACCACATGCTGGTGAGGATGTGTAGAGAGAGGAACACTCCTTCATTGCTGGTGGGAATGCAAACTAATACAGCCACTTTGGAAATCTATCTGGTGCTATCTCAGAAAACTGGGAACCTACTGGAGAAGTCCTCTGAAAGACTGTACCCAGCCTGGAATACAAACAGATGCTGAGACTCACATCCAAATTTCGGGGTGGAATGGAGTAAGCCTTATGGAAGAGTTGGGGAATAGAAGGACCTGGAGGGGCAGGAGCTTCATGAGAAGACCAGGGGAACCAACAAATCCAGGTGAAGGAGATGCTGCAGAGACTGATGCACCAACCAAGGACTATGCATGATGAGGACCTAGGCCCTCTGCTCAGATGTACTAGAGAGACAGCACAGTCTCCTTATGGATCCCATAATATGGGGAGTAAGGACTTCATCTGACATAGAAGTCTGACTACTTCCCCATGGTGGGGCAGCCTTGCCAGTTCACAGAGGAAGATGACACAGGCAGTCCAGATGAGACTTGATAGGCTGAGGTACGATGCTAGGGGAGGAGGGCTCTCCCTTTCTGAGTACTAGGGGAGGAAGGGTGTATGAGTAAGGGAGATTGGGACGAAGAGGTGACATGGGAAGGAGCTACAATCAATCAGGAGGTAAAGCAAACAAATGAAAAAAGGAAGAAAAAAGAAAAGAAAATAACCACTGATTTGTTTCAGTTGATTGTGTAATCATACAACTTTGTTGAATGTATTAATGATTTCTAAATGTTTCTTTTTGTAATGTGTATGATCTCTTAAACATGATCTGCAGACAGGGATGTTTCCTATGTATGCTTCTAATATCTTTCTTTTATCATGTTACTCTAGGTAGTGCTTGAAGTACTATATTGACAGAGTGGAAAGAGGGGACAACCCTGTCTTGTTTCTGATTTTTTTGGCATTAATTATTTTTTTCTGCCTTTAGAAATGGTAGATGTGTTAGGCTTGTGTTTAATTTTTGTGTTCTTTTTAAAATATTTTATTGAATTTTATTTTATAATACAATTATACCATTTCTCTCTTTTCTTTTCCTCCTCTAAACTTTCCCATATCCCACTTCATTTTTTTTCAAATTCATGGCCTTCTTTTTTCATTAACTGTTATATATATATATATATATATATATATTTATAAATATGACCTACTCAGTCTTTATAATTTTAACCCTATATATGTGTTCATGGCTGACCATTTGGTACTGGATAATTAGTATATTCTTCTCAGGAGAAGACTATTCCTCCCACATTCAGCAACTCTGACCAACAATTCAAATAGGCTTCTCATGTCTGGTGTCGGGATTTTATGTTGTATAGTCTTTTCTCTTGGACTAAATTTTTTCTGAAATATATTTTTATATATTCTTTCCTCTCCAAAAAAGTGTCCCTTATTCACCCTACCTTCTTGTTCAGCCAATATAATGTACCACTTCCCTCAAAAACTAACAAAATTAAAAAACAAAATCAATAAGAAAAAAATACATGGCCATGGTAAAGCAAAACAAAAATTTTTTAAAAGTCATTTTTATGTTAGTTGACTATGCCAAGGCACCAGACCTGCCCAGGAATATGGTTTATATAAACAGTACCACTTCCACTAGAAAACACTGGTTTTCTCTCCCTCTAACGAATAGACTTGGTTAGAGGGAGACTTTGTGTATACTTTAATTTCTCAATGTTGGGATTTGGTCTGGTTTGAACTCTTGCAGGTCTTTTACATGCTGTCACAGTCTCTGTGAGTTCCCAAGTATATTAGCCCTGTGTTGTTTGCAAAATGCTGTCTGCTTGAAGTCCACTCATTTAACTGTTCCATTTTTCTTGCTCCTCTTCCACATAAATTCATGAGATCAACAGGATATATATGATAAAAAAAAATCTTATTTTTGGATTAGTGTATATATATTAGTGTCTCTCACTATCTACATGTTGTCTATATGTACTGAAAGAAGTTTCTTTAATGAGGGCTAAGAAATCCACTGATCTATGGATATAGCAGTTTGTCATCAAAAGTAATTTTATTGCTGTGCTTTTCAACAGAACAATAAATTAGGTTTTTCATTTCCACCAGGCTTCATGACCTTTTGAACTGAGACTTTAGTATCAGTTACTTGGCCACCTTAGGAGTGTCACATATGAGTTCCTTCTCACGGAATGGGCCTTCACTCAACACAAAAAGTGGTTCTATTCACCCACAGCATTTACACCACTATTTCAATCTTCTTGATACTTATGGGTACATATAAATTTTTAATCTCTACCTGGATTAACTCTAGTGAATTGAATGAAATTAGAAGTTTGTCTTTTTCTTTTCCAACTTAATGGAGTATAGATTTTAAAGTATTCACATGTACAGTTCTTAATTTCTTTGATGTTGAGAATATATAGTATTTATCTGTTTATCTCCAATTATTTTAATTTTGGACTTCTCTTTTTTTTATTTTGGTTAGATGAATTAAGTCCATGTCAATCTTGTTTTTAAATAACCAACATTCAGAATCATTTTTTGTAAATTTTTTTTCTTTCTATTTTTATTAATTTCTTCTCTCATTATTATTATTTTCTCCATTTATTGGATTTTTGGGTTGGATCATTACTGTGTTTAAAAACTCTTTAATTGTGTGCAGATTTATAGTTACAAATTCAAGAGGTTTTGGTGTGCTGTGTTTTCATTTATGTTTAATTTTAGAATTGTTGAAAGAAAATACTTTATTCACAGTACTGTAACTCTTGCCAACTACCTGTGACTAGAAAGATCATTGACTCCACAGAAGAACCCAATACTACCATCTTCCTAAGCCAATATATTTCTAGTGCATTCTAAACACTAATCCTTATTCCTACAGATAAGTATAGCTTTCATCCATCATCAATGAAGCTTGTTTCTGTAATAAGTAAAAGGTATTACACAGATACATAACTGGTAGAAATGCAAAGGATAAATAGTCATCATGTAAAATATTGTTGGGAAGGAGATTAAAAGATTGCAAGAGACAAAGAACCAAGATACATTGTGCTGGGTGGTGTCTACCAGACATTCTAGGAAAACTGTACCCATGAAAACTCAACAATATGTTTGCCTGAAAAAGACCAACTTAATAGCAACAGTCAACCTGTCAACTCAGATAAGGAATGGTTTATAAGGCCCTATTCCTAGATGAAGGACTACCGGCAAGTAATATACACTGCAATAGGAACTCTCAGTCTTCTCTAAATATGAATCTCCTAGTTGGTTATCCAATCCCAAATCATCAGCCCTAAGACATGTAGATAAGAATAACTCTAAAGGAGTTAAATAACGATGTGTGTTTGACAATAATCACTATATAAAGATTATGAATTTGAGGAGGATGTGCTTTAAGATAGAAGAAGGTTAAGATATTTTGCAAGTTGAATAACCTTGTATGAAGATATAAAAGAATTTATTTTAAAAAGTGAAGGATGCAAGCCTGCATTTTGTAATGTTTTGTAATGGTAGTAGTGGTATAAACATTACGTAACCCATCACTAAAGACATAACAGAACATCAGAACTTTTATATATATATATATATATATATATATATATATATATATATATATATATATGACTCTCTGGTAGCCAATATATCTTAATAAATAAAGTCTTAACCAGTGATGTACCCTGTCTCAAAGCACACCATGAACATTACTACCGAACCACCAGAAAATTTTGAACAGTATCTGAGTAACTATAGCCAAGGCTGTCCTCAGGCATCCACACTTATGTGCACAGACATCACACCTGAACACAAATGAGTATCAATACACACACACATACACATAAACACATATAAACACAAGTGATAAAGAAAAACTAAAATATCATGTTCAGTTGCATTATTAGAAAATCTTCCAGCCTGGCGTGGTGGGCACACACCTTTAATCCTAGTACTCGGGAGACAGAGGCAGGAGGATCACTATGAGTTCAAGACCAGCCTGGTCTACAAAGTGAGTCCAAGACAACCAAGGCCACACAGAGAAACACTGTCTCGAAAAACCAAAAAAATCTTCCTACACTGTTTACTACAACAGGAGAAGACCAAAGTAGATAACAAACATAGAGGGGAAATGATTTTGATCATACCTGGGAATATTAAATAGTCATTAATTCCTAAACAAAATTTCTTTTAGTCTGACTTGTAAGAACTCGTAAAATAAGTGAAAGGGACAAAAGCAGTGATAACACCCATAGCCCCAGTGAGACTAAGGCATAGAATCACTCTTGGTTGACTAGGGGTAGAAATAGAAATTCTCCACAATTACTTGCTAAAAAGCATTTTACTTTTGTTTGATAACTTTGAAATACTTATGGAGTTATACCAGATGCTGATAATAATGAAGAAAATATGTTCCAATCAGTAATAGAAAATGACCCATCAGGATAGATCAGAAAATTCAGAGCCATATGCTTATGCAATATTTCAAATAAGAAAATGCAGTCAAACGCTGTAGTTTATGTAGTGAATACTTAAAATAATTACCTCTCCTTATTCTTTCTCTATGTGAAAACTATAAATTTCAGAAAGAAATAATTCCAGAAAAAAAAATACAGCAATGTGAGAAGAAAAGGCACACTTTTCAAAGTAAGGGAAAACCGGTACTTTCTGGGTATAGCAATAATTTTCTTCACTGGCAGCTGTGTCTCCAGTAGATGGATACAAAATATTGTTTCCAGGACTTCTAGCAGTGTTGCTTCCTTGGCCTAAAATGAAAGGCTTGACATGTCATATATTACCAGGAATCTGCGTAAATCAGAACCATCGAAAAGGATCTAACAGACAGAGTGGGCTGGGGGGAGTACCATCTCGGCTGCGTTCAGGTCAGCCTTTTTCCAAGTAGAGACAGAGGCAGCACTTCAAAAATAGCAATGAAAGTGTTTAAGCTACACAAGAGTGTTTGGGGAATATGGACTGTGAATGTCTAACAAGTTTCATACATCCCGGGGGGCAATTGCATGGGGAAAAAAATCAATGCTTCATTTTCTAATATGTTCAGTAACTTTAGAGAAGTCTTTTTAAGAACAGACACAAGTCATTTGCATAAGTAGCAGATTCTAACCACTACGTCTAATAGAGTGAGTGCCACAGTTCTGCAAGGAGGGTCATTCTGAAGAGTGTTTAAAGGGCACAGCAGTGAGAGCTGCATATGTTAGCTTCTTTGAAGAGTAAAATTGGAACAACTCAATGCAAATCATCTGTATAGACCCTGGGAACCAATTATTGCAAATACATAAACATAAAACAACAATGCTTTCTTGTAAGAAGCAAATCTTCATTAAGTCTTTGGCATTGATTATATTCACATGATTCATTTCGAACTCTTCTTAGTAATGTGAATTTAATGCATAATTTCTGCATAATGAGTTTTTTTAATTACCACATAATCATGGATAGAAAAAAAAGTATCTTCCATTTGGTCCATTTTGTGAGTCTGAGCAAATAAATCTATAAAATAATTTATTCTGCTAGTTGCTAGGAAACCGTATTGTTGATATGACAACACTGGCATAATAAATGCAATCACCACTTTCTTTCATTTGCATGTAGAAGTCATACATTTCCAACATAAAAGTTTCATTTCTTTTCCTTATGCTACAGTGACATCTACAGAATAGAATGAAGAAAAACTTAAGGAAAAACATTTCTTCCTTTATTTGGTTATTTATATGCATAACATAAAGTGTATTGCAAAACCTAGCTTTAAAAATAAATAGGAAATATTTTTCCAACATAGAATCTTTTGTAAATTCCCTAATAATCTTGCTGAGCCTAACTCAGCATATCGTTATATATAGATATAGTGATAAAATGCCCCACGAGATATTTAACTCAAGTGGAATTTTCCAAGCACAGTTAGTCTTAATTCCAAAAAGAAGAACTAACTCCCCTAACAATGACCTCATTATTTAAAGATCAGTGACAGTAATTGATTACAAGCAACCACTTATTCCATATCTACTTGAAATGTTTCATCACAATTATGCACTCCATCCCTATATATGACTATCAAATTTTAAATATTTTCCTATGCACTTTACCTCTGTGATTGGAAGAAAAAATCCAATTCAGATTTCTTACTAAACACTCTGAGCTTTCTATTTAGTAAATTATAAATAAAACTGTTCAATTTGATTTCACAAAATATTAATCTTCATTCTGACTACAAAAGTAGATAAGAAAGAATAGTGGTTTTAGTCTGATGTTCTAATGCCCATCATATATTTTCCCCTTTCTCTATTAAAAACAAAGAAAAATGGGCTGAGGAGAAAGATCAGCAGTTAAGGGCACTTCCAGAGGTCCTGAGTTCAATTCCTAGCCACCACATGATGGCTCACAAGCCATATGTAATAGGACCTAAAATAAATAAGTCTTTAAAACAACAACAATAACAAAAAAGAAAAGGAAAACACATCTGTTTTGATAGGCTCACCATTACTACAGAGAGATACAATGAAAGTCAAGTAGGACTTTGTGAAATGTCTCCCTTTACTAAAAGACTTCATCAAGTTCTCAATGACAGATTTGAACAAAATGTCTAAAGGGGAGTGAGGTTATACCAAGAACTGTAACAAGGCATCATATGAGTAAGAGGGAGTTGTTCAAAGATTTCAAGTCATGGATACATCCAATCAACTCCATTTCTGTTACAAACCAGATCAAAGAAGAAGGAGAAAATGCCTTCATCATTACAATCTGTAATTTTTATGTATTTGGAGGAATGTACACTGTATGATACTGACATATTCTGATAAAAATATAATGAGAGAAACTTGACAAACTGTGAGGGGAATCAGGTAAAGAGGGAATAATTTTAGGTCACAAATTAAATTCAACTAATTCACAAGATTCTTATGAAAGATTCTAAGTACTGTGTTCACTAATAGGTCCAAAGAGTGGAACTATGAGTTTTCAAAAATATCATAAAAACATTCTAGGATACACTGTTGTTCTAGAATACAGTCTAATATATATATATTAGCTACAGAGATAACTGAAAGATAGATAATAGACAGACAGATGGACAAGCAGATTCTCTCCACCCAAACAGCATTATTTTTTGTAAGCCTTATTTCAGAGATGGATGGGCTAGGTATACTCTGCATAATTTTATTATTTTAAATGAATAGAACTGGTATTTTCTAGAGAGGATATTACTTCACCAAAGTGACGCCCTGGCTTTTTTGCCCCTGGCATCACACATTTCAAAAGGAACATGATTTAATATATCAGAGCCCTTCTTTTGAAGAAAATCCCTTAATCCTGCCTTCATCTAGGAGGCAATGAGCTCATTGCAGAGACCTCAGAGCACTGTGCAGCATAGAGTCTCACAGTCATAGTGTTTTCCCCCTGAATAGTTAAGTACTGGTCATGCCCAGATCCCAAAGCTCTATGCAAACTACTAGGTGAGGCAAAAGTGACATTTGTTGACAAGTGCTGAATAATTAAGTGAGCACATAAGGAGCCATTATATAAAATATACATTATATTATGGCATTAACTTAGGGCAATATTACGTTCATGAAATGATTGCCTGCAACCTTGACAGTTGATCTCTTTTATTGCTTACTGTAACATATAAAACCCACTTAAAGTTAATTTGTGACTTATTTTTCTAGACCTAGTGACAATTACTCACCCAGTAAGTTCTTTGTCTTTTCCTTGGAAACAATAATCCTCAGAATCCATGTGTGGATATGTGTGTATAAATGCTTTTCTTTCCTTGTTTTAATTAAATAATATTTTCATAAATTATATTTTGGTCACATTTTTCTTCCGCCAATTCCTCATATGCTTCGCAGCTCTTTACCTATCCCACAATATGCTCTTTTTCTACTTCTCTTAAAAAAAAAAAAAACTAAAGCAAGCAATAGTAAAATAACAACAAAAAACAAGAAACACAAAGTTACTCACAAAACAAAAATCAAAATAAGCACATAAAAGACTAATATGACAAAAATGCTGAAACAAAATATTAAAAATTTTAAAAATCTACAAAAATACCAGTGATTTCATTTTGTATTAGGGAAACTCCTGGGCATAGGGTGTGCCCTGGAGTGGGATTGATATACCTTAGGCCACTCCATTGGAGAAAACTGGTTTTCCCTTTGCCAGAAGGTATTTCATAGATAATCCCTTCACTGGCAGTTGGCTCTAGTGCATACTTCCACTCAGGGTGCTGGAAGCTTACCTGGCTTGACCCTGTGTTGGTTGTATGAAAGCTGCCACAGTTCAGACATACATTATTCTTCTATCTGGAAGATTCTGTTTCCTTGAAATCATCCGTCATCTCAGGCTCTTACAATCATTTCTCCTACATTGTATATATCCCTTAGCTATGACGGTAATGATTTGATGGTGCCATTCCATTTAGGACTAAGTTCCCCAAAATCTCTCATATTCTGCACATTGTCCAATCTTAGTCTTTCTGGGCATGCACATGGACACATACAAAGTCTTATTCTAACACTACAAAATAGTAAGCTCACAATGACACTTTATATTAGATCTTCCTGTGTAAAACAGAAACAGGCAAACCATTCAGAAATGAATGATGTGATTGGAGCTGCTTTTTGATCATTGTCACAAAAATAAGTTCTATTTTATAAATACATTCTTGAGACCGTATGCTTGTCACAGTCATGAAATCTAATAAGACCTAGATTAATTCAACAAACATGATGCCCAGGGAATATAGGGTTTTTTTTTTCTTTACTTAAAGTCTTTCTCAAAACTACAAAGCCTAGTGAGATGGCTCAGCAAATAAAAGCATTGGTGGCTCCTTAAGGACCCTGGTACCATTCCCAGGATCCTCATGGCAACTCACAAATATCAGCAGTTCTAGTTCCAGGGAATTCCAGCTACTGCGGGTACCAGGTATGTATATAGCTCACAGACATATCAATCACTCTGCTCTAGTCACAATAGTTAGAAAATGGAAACAATCTAAATGCCCTTCAACTGACAAGTAAATAATAAAAATGGAATACTCTTTCATCTGTAAAGAAAAATAAAATCACAAACTTTTCAAGTAAGTGAATGTAACTAACAAAGATAATATTGAGTTAAGTAACCCAAATCCAGAAAGACAACTGTTGCCTACGCTGTCTGACTGGAGACTGTTAGCTGACAATGCTTGCTCCAAGAACCAAGACAACCTAACAAAAATGCCAATACCAAACATGATAAACCCTCTTTTGAATTGTTGGTAGGGACTGCCCAAAAGAAACTCAAAACATATATGCTTTTTGTCATTGCACTTGGATGAACCCTAGAGGTGGAAGATAAGTCCCTACTGTTGAAGACAGCATGCATTTTAAACACAGGGCACAGAGGACCCTGTCTTGGAACTGACCTGAATACCTCCTTCATGAGGACTAGCTTTCATGTTATGCATCATCATGTAAGCTTCCGCAAACCAAAAGCCTCACCTACATATGTTGCTTAGGGACTACATTAATTATCACTATAGCACTAAAACACTGAGGATACAGTAGTGGTACACATACCTTGGTGGTAACCAACAGTTATTTTATTTGACCTAAAATCCACTCCACTAGAGGGTACTGGAAATCTAGCCAACTATTCAGGCTGATAACATCATGGATCTTGGAGAAGAATTTATAGACAAGCATAATTCCTAATATATGCTAAATAATTGTCATTATTCTCATTACCCAAACATAAGTGTAGTCCTTATCTTTCATCAAGGAATCTTCTATTCTCAACAGAGAGAAAACATTACAGGAAAACCACAACTAATCAAATGCAGAGTTGTAGGGTCCAGTCCCATCTGATACATCTACAAAATAACCCCCACATTATATGGTTCAAGGGATATTGTAGAAAGATTATGACAGCCAGAGGGTCAGGAGTTTTCTGGGAGCCTGTGTTTCTTAGTAACGTCAGAAGACACACCCGTTAAATCTCACCAATATGACTGTCCAAACATAAGATGAACAGACAATAGACAGGCTGCAGTGAACAGGAAAGCCCATGAATTCTCAAGCATACACAGACAACTGCAGGCAACTAAGGAATAAGCACAAAAACTGGTTCTCCAATGCTAAATAACCAGCTTTGAAAACCAACATCCAAATAATGTCGTATAGACTGAGCAGGTTATAATTAGGAATGTATATGCACCCATATATAAATATATGATTATTACAATAATAAAATAAGAGGATATGTGTGAACTTGAAAAATATCAAGAAGAGGTATTTGGGTAGGCTTGGAGTGAGGAAAAGGAAATGATATAATTATATTATAGTGTCAAAAGTACAATAAATAAGAGTGTGATTTTATACTTTAAAAGTCTTTCCCAAACCTGCCCATGCCCAGCTTTTTCCTCTTGGCTGTTTCTAGACTTCTTATGTCATCACTTCTGTCTATACTTGGTGGAATCTCTGTCTATCTAGAATCCCAATTGATTGATTGATTTGACCCTAAAATCTCTTATTTCATTTATAGCTATGAGTTTGACTCTACATCCCTGCCTCTTGCTGAGGTTTGCACTTTCCTCACTTTCTCTGGAGCCTGGTCATGCCCTTCCCTCATGCAGCGTTGATGCTTTGATCCTATCTCAGAGGGCAGAGGACAAAGGTGAAAGAGTGAAGTCCAAACAGCCTTACCAAATTAGTATATGAAGAAAGTAAGTTGGCAGAAAAGGAAGGCTGGAAACAAATTTCCCACCTCTCCCCCATATAATGGGCAACACTTACCAAAACCAAGTCCGGCCAGGCCACTGGTCTAATCACTGAGGCACTCCAGACAGTCCAGAGTAATGTATCAATTATACTAAAGCTTAGACCTTTGTCTGGATATTGAAGATGCTGAGACATATGTACATAAAGTCATATGCTGAACTACGTATAGGAGGTAAAGCATGTATGCATGAGATTATACTGTGCAAATGATGCAAAAGAGTTACATGCAGGGGCTAGAGAGACAGATCAATAGTTAAGCACAGAGTACTCTTCCATAGGATCCATGTTCAATTGCCTGCATCCACGTGGAGATTTACAAATGGTAGGGTGAAATGCAGGCATGACTTGGCAGCCAGCCTACCTGGCACACTGCAGCTGCTAAATAGGAAGCCTAGGACATACTACCCCAGACGTCAGAACAATGAATTCTGAAGTAGCGTGAGTAGCTTGGTAGCTGGCCTGTAGTACCTTCCTCATCTTTAATGTGCTTCATCTTCTAGAAACCCTGGTGGTGTGAGCACACACTATTCAATCTGAGATTATGTGCTAAACAATCACAGTCGATAGGCTTCCACTATATAAGTGATTGCTCATGTGGAGTAAGGCAGATGCTGCTTCCTGAAACTGTCTCCAGAGTGGTTTATCTCTGCTCCCTTTACTGAAACACAAGCATTGCTGTCTTGGTGGGGCACCTGAAGGTGGGGCATGTGAATATATACTTAGGTAAAAAGACACTGTGGTTAAAACAGACAAACAAGAAATCAATAAACAAACAAACAAAACTTCCACAGGACCACCAGGTCAAGGAGCACAGGTGATAAAGTACCTGTTAAAAGAAAGGAATTAGTACAAAGGCTTGAGTCAGAAAAGCTTTGCTCTGAGTGCCTATAGTTAAATCCTTAGTTTTCTATAGAGAGATTCTTTGATCTAGAGCTGTGGCCAAGAACATTGAATAATGCACAGAGAGAGGTGCCTACATGTGTGTCTGTGTTGGGGGGGGGGTGTAGGGTAGAAAATTGTTAGAAAGGCACAAGTATTTTTAGTAGCAGACAGAGATAAGGGCAGTGAAAAAGAAAAAGAACAAGGAAGAAATCAAGATGGTGCTGAGAGAAGTTCTTGTCTCATCACAAAAAAGAACACTTACTCCAAGAAGGTCCAAGCCAGTACTTAAGGCGCTGGAAGGGTTTGCCGTTCTGAGTGAAGACATCTAGGAACCCTCTTCTTTGTATCCTCCCCTGGGTGCATTGCTTGACCACAGTAGCTTAGAAAGTGGAGAGGAGGGTAATGCGGTGGAAAAGGAAGGGAAGGTGGGAACAGGAAGATACAAGTGAGGAGATAATCATCACGATGAGGTCTGAATAAATTATAATATAGAAAGAAATACGTAAAAAAAATATAAAGGTAAATAACATATTTGCTGATATTTGAAAGAGGGAGTATTGATTATAGGGAGTAAGAAGGAGATCTCCATGGAGTGGAGATTGGCCTATGAGACAGCAGTGAAGAAATAGTAAGATGCTGTGAAGCTTAAAGAACACTGCTATGCCTGGCACCCCAAAAGCAAAGAGGGGCTCTGTCGACTCCCAGTGATATGAGCACAAAATCGACTGATCGGGGCACAAGCTTTGTGTGCCATTGCTCTGTACCTGTAGTGATTAAATGTTTTTTCACACAGATCCTATTCTAAAATTCAGATTCCTGCCAGATAAAATTATATCACCTAATTTAATTTGTCTCTGAATAAAATAATTTTATACTTCTTGTTAATTTTTTTAATCACATTAAAGTGACTGTAGGATGCTGCATCCTGTTTACTAGATGATCACATGTTAGATTCCTGTAGTTGTCATGACTCTGCGCTACTCACTTATTGGTAATAAATTATTTTATTTATTGACAAGAAATAAATTATTCACTGGAGAAATTTTCATTATAAAGATACAAAGTTTCATAATTATAATATAATTATTCATCGCTTAGTTCTCCAAACTGTGGTACATCGTCCATATGACCTCAAATACTAGAATCTGAAGATGGACTGGGGAGAATAATCAATTATTTAAGTACTAATGCAAGTAAATTAAGTCAGGGGCTAGAGGGATTCAGTGGTTAAGAGCACTTGCTGCTATTTCAGAAGTCCTGTTTTCATTTCCACCACACAAGTCAAATGTCTCACAACCACTTGTCACTCCGGTTCCAAGGGATCTGACACTCTCTACAGAGCTCTGCGGGCACTTAGACGCATGTGGCACATAAGCATATACTCAGGCATACATACAGCCATAAAATAAAACAAATAAATCCTGAAATAGAAAACACCAAGGCACATCAATTATAAGCATTTCCAGGCATGAAAACCAACTGTTGAGAGGAAAGAAGAAGTACTTCGTCCTAACTGGGCACAGAGTAAAATGTTTCTACAGAAGAAACAAGCAACAAGAACAGCCTGAGGAGAGAAACGTGCAGGCAATTATCAAAATCCCAAATCAGAGTCTGGAAAGAAAAGCAAGAGAGGGCGGGGAGAGTTGAGTCACAGCTGCAAATGGAGATGAAGGCAGAAGGAGACTAGAGTCGACAGCACGCCTCTCCCATGACAGCAGGATTAAATGCACCCACAGCAAGCAAGGTAACAAAAAAAGTCAGACTTTTAAAAACTCTCCCTGTCTGCATGTAGAGTATAAACAGGAAAGCACACAGATGCAAGGGAGCAGCTAAAGTGTGAGCAGGACTGCTTGTTTCTGTGATGAAACAAAGACCAACAAAACTGTGACTTAACAATTTGTATATCATGTTATCTTCAGCAAACTATAACCATGTGAATCCTTAGGTGATCTGGGGAGACGTCCACAGGCCCAAGTTGGTTAGCTATTTCCACCCTGATATTCTCAGTCCAAAATGGTAATTGCTCTGAGGACTGATTTCCCTCAGACAGTCGCAGCTGGAACTGTATGCTTCAAAAACTGTGGGTGTTATGAATAGATTGTTCAGTCTGTGGCTCTACTATCAAAGCCATTCTTAGTCTTTGACCACTAAATACTTACAGTTCTTCAAGAAAACTGATATTAATTACTTCTCACATGCAAAAATATACAAATATGTTTTAAAGACAAAAATCTACTTACTAGTCACCATGAAATACTACTATTTTACTGGATCCCGTACAGGGTAGTTTACAACAGATCCAAAGGAGAAATTTGAGAAAAATAAGAATAATGTCATAAAAGTAGATAGTAAAGTTAATACGTTGCTTCTTAGATATTTTAAATTATTTTTTCATTTTCAAAATAAAATGTAGTGAAATCTTTTGCTATCTTCTGCTATTTTGGTTACTTCTCTCTCTCTCTCTCTCTCTCTCTCTCTCTCTCTCTCTCTCTCTCTCTTTTATGAATGTGTATGAATTGCTGTTCTTGTCTGATTATTCAGCTCCTAAAGTAAACTGTTGGCTTAAAAATACTGAAGCCACAAAAGTACTCAAAAATTCAAGTTTCTTTCTCTAGTAGTTACCAGAGAAAAACAGAAACGAGAATTTATATGATTATACTAATTATACCTTCTTTACAAACCTTTATTGACCTATGTCCTCACTCTGTCTATACCTGTTTCTTTGACTTTGAGAAAATAAAGGTCAATTGTGTTTCCATGAGAATCCTGATTGCTGTGTGGAAAAGCAGAATTAATAAGAACAGTGGCTCTCTTTTTGCCATGTGGGGCACCATCATATTGGTTGAATCAGGCAAAAGCCAGCTTGCAATGTATGTGAATATCCTGTGTAATCAGTTATTTTTTTTCCTAATTGTATCTAATGGATAAACCAGTGTGACTAGTCAGTGATTTCCAGTGACACTGTCATTGGTGTCAGCTAACCTTAGCCATCAACCTGGAATACCTGGAAAAAAGGAAATTACCACTGAAGCATTGCTTCAATAAGACTGACCTGTGGGAATATCTCTGGAGCAATCTCTTGAGTGCTATTTAATGTAAGTGGGCCCAGCCCACAGTGGGCAGTACCATCACTACACAGTTGGGTCTGGGCTGTATAAGAAAAGTAGATGAACCATAAGCCAGGGATCACTTAAGAAAGCAGTATTGCTTCATGGCCTCTGTTTCAATTTCTACCAAGAGTCTCTACCTCAGCTTCCCTGGATGACAAACTATAACTGGTAAACTGAAACAAACACTTCCATCTCCAAATTTCTGTTGATCATTGCATTTACCATAACAACAGGGTACAAAATAGGACACATGCTGAGACTTCTCCACACTGGAACCGGGTTTTTCTTGTCATCTCCTCAATAAATAACTAAAAGTTTGCTTATGTACTGGTAAAAGTAATCATTTTCTTTTTTCTCTGAGTTTCCCTTTAGTCTCTTGTTAAGAAATTTATTCCTTAATGATTTCTATCACATAATTTATTTGAAATGCATTTCTAAATATAGGAACATATGTTATATTTACACATGACATAGAAGAGAATTTTTTCGTATTCTTCAAAGGAGTATTAAAGCTTATTTCTTTTTAGTATAGTATTCAATACATTAAAGTCTGACTCTCTATGAGTTTCAGAACTATGAGTATAAATAACTTTGGTAGACAATTGACAAACTCTTATATTCTTTAACATGGCACAAGATTATGTTTTGTGAGGATTCTCCAAATGCACAACTATTGAACAATGCTTTGCAATTCATTTACTCAGGAAATCACAATTCAGAAACAGCATCTGGTTTCTCAGTGAGTTTTGGCTTACCCTCCATTTTTCCCCTCTGTATTGATTGAGGCTTAAGTCAATCAAGTGCAGAAACAAAGGTCTCACATAAAGAGAGTGTCTGATCCAAGAATGAAGTCCAAGAGCTATCTTTGTAGGCAGTGTATTTTATAGCTTTTTCTTATAAAGATGTATTAGTTTTTAATTCTAGTTTTTGAAATGAGGATTTTCAGCACTGTCAGTGTTAAAATTCTGCACTTGACAAAGGATTGTGGTCATAATATCCATCATTTTAGAGCATCTGCCACAGCACATGTCCACGTTAGTGGCTTTAATATTCAGCAGCATGGCTGTCTTTGGGAGGCAGGCAGCCTGTTTGGAAGAGGTTGCTACATGATCTACCATTCAAAATAATCCTCTGGCAGGATAATCCTTTCACAAATCAGGAAACAGAGGGGTTTTAGGAAGAAGCCTTCGGTTAGAACCCAGTACTGTCACTACACAGCTCTGTGAGATGACCAGCATCTTGAACGTGTGCAAGCTCACTTAATATTTGCAAAATGGATTTTAAGATCATTGTCAAGCTCAAAGATTGCTGTGCACAGATAACATATATGGAACTATATTAATTGACATGAAAGTACTTGGCCATGTGCAGAAAGGAAGAGTCACTAGACATTAACTTCATTGCTTAGCTAAAAATAGTGGAAAAATAAATCACTGGCTAAAGACCAAATCCTGTGAACAGTTGATATAAAATCAATGCCCTAATATACCTATTCATGGCTCCATGCTTATTACACTTTTTAGGTTATCTCTTGCAAGGGAAGCATTGAATTTAAGGGAGTAATGTGGTTTCTGTTACATGACTAAGCCTTCTTGCAATTAGACAGATCTTATTGTGTGATTCATGGGAAAAGGGCTTTTAACAAAGGCAGACATGATCTCAGATGTTTCCATATAGAAAGATTTGAGGTATGAAACTCAATTTTCTGTTACTCTTTTCCCTTACATTATTGGTCATCAATTTTTATGTAATAAATTGCCCTCGCATTCCCACAGTTTACAACAGTACACATTTTCTCCTTACATACGAAGACATGAATCCCAATGAAGAAGTTTCCACTGCTTTAGGGTCCTAGTTAATGCTGTATGTAGAAAAGGCATCAGTGGAGCCTGGGATCTCATCTTAAAGTTCATCTGGTGATACATTAGTTCCTAATCCCACTTACAGCACTGTTAGCTAAATTCCATGTGTTGTAAGTTGTATCTTAAAGTGTCAGTTCTTTTCTGGTTCGTAGCTAGACCCATCCCCATTTTTTGAACTTGAAAATAGCACCAAATATTATTAGTTTAATCTGGCAAGAAAAAAAAATAAGTACCTGACAATAATATTCAAGATATCTGGCATATTATGCACAAATGTTTGTTATATTTTCATATTGTTAAAGAGCTCATGTATTTATTTCTCTGTAAATTAATTAATTATAATGGGTTTAGCTTTCTTTTCTGATTGTTTATTATGATGATAACATCACACCCTAGAATTTGTTGACAATCTACTATGTAATAGGAATTGTTCTGCATATTTAAAATATGTTATCTCACTTAAGATACACAAAATTATAAAGCATTATTATTTGTTCTACTTTATGTTTCAAGTTTAGAGAAATAAGTAGAGTATTGTCCAGGACCAAAGATTGGACTAGATTAGGTCTTAGATCAGTAGCATCCAAAACCTTTACACCATTTTGCATGAAATGTTTGCCACAGAGAGCGCAACCCCTGTCCAAGTCATTCATGACCTTTTCTTCTGTCCCAGTGCACGCAATGAATCAGTAATTCTACTTAAGCTTTCTACAGTCCAACTTTAAGCCTCATATAGTAGAATATGAAATGTTTGCCCTCCAGAGTGACCCCACCATGCATTTATAAAATTTTTTATTCTTTAATTAATTTATTGAGATTACATCTCAATTATTTTCCCCTCACTTGTATCCATCCATTCCTCCCTCCTTCCCACTTTCACCCTATTCCCATTCCCTAGGTCGATGACCAAGGGGGACCTCCTCCTCCACTATATAGTCATAGGCTATCTATCAAGTCTCATCTTAGTAGCCTGCTAATCCTTCTTTGGAGTGCCACCAGGCCTCTACACCAGAGAGAAGTGGTCCAATATGGGGCACCAGAGCTCATGTCAGAGTCAGTGCCCACTCTTCACATAACTGTGGAAAATGTCCTGTTCATTGGCTAGATTTCAGTAGGGGTACAATGTTTACTGCATGTAGTGTTCTTGCCAACCATGCATTTTTATTTTCTAATAATTCTATATAAATCCCCTAACATAGGCAAGCTTTGTCTTAGTCTATGTGTGCTATGATAACAGAGTACCACCAGAAGATTCTTACTAAAGAAAGACATTTATTTCTAACCCTATACAGGCTGGAAAGTTCAAGATGGTCAACATCTGATGAGGTCTTATGATTTCAAGATGGGACTTTAAACACTTCAAGCTCCTGTGGAAAAGAGTGCACTGTCCTCCTATAAGAGATTGTATGGGACACAAAGTGTCGAATCTCCCTCTATGAAGCCACTTGGTAAATCTACTATACTATAAACTTTCATGACTTAACTATCTCCAAATAAACATTTATTCAAAACTGTGGCTCAAATATCTGACACTGAATTATGGGACGTATTTTAGACAATCACATTCTTAAAAAGAAAGAAAACTGGACCCAAGGTTTTTATTCTGGCATTATTTTATGCTCTTTACTTACTAGGCAAAATCCAACCCCAAATGAAATTAGAATCATATTTCCTCGCATGAGGATCCCAAAGGTTACAGCTCTCAAAGAACTAAACTGTCCCAAGAAAATAATTCTCAATCTAAAATAAAGCCCTGGCTCTATTTCTATTGTGTTAAAAAAGTCAAATTGACATCCAGTAGTATTGACTAAGGCGATGATCCACCTATCAGTGCGAGGAGGCATTGAAGCTTGATTTGGAAAAATCAGTCTGTTTTAAAGTGGAATCAGATCATTTACAATACTAAATAGTCATTTATTCACTGTTTGAGAACTATGTTCATTTAACAAGTCTGATTTTTTTATTTTTAGTTTCTTTACCTTTTATATGTTCTAAATAGCAGTCCTTTGTCATATGAATAAATAGGTAAAAAAGATTTTTCTCCTATGAGAAAAATCCTATGAAAAAATGTTTAATATCACTATCCATGAAGAAAAACAAATAAAAATTTCATCAGAATGATTCATTAAGAAAATAAAGCCAGCAAGTCAAGGGGAAGGAGCCACTTATACACAGTTTGTTGGAATATAATTAGTTCAGCGTTTATGGAAACTAGCAGGGAGGTTCCCCAAAATCCCACAAAACAAACAAACAAACAAAATATTGACCATTAACCCTATTTACCATTCTTAAGTATTTATGTAAAGGATATTAACTGACCACATTACATGTACTTGCATACTGATATATTATTCGATCACTGTTCACAATAGCTAAGTTATGATGTCAACAAAATTACCTGTCAACAAATGAATGAATAAAAAATATTATTTGCAGAAAAATGGATGCAAATAGAGACCATCATAGAGAACAAATTAAGGCAGACACAGATAGACATATTGATTATTTTCTCTTGGGTCTACATCCTAGATTGTATCCAGATACATGAGTTCATATATCCATACTTTATAGTAAAGCAGAAGTAAAACTTTCTACAGAAACAAAGAGGACTAATAACAAGGGAGAGAGAAGGGAAGCATAAGACTACAGGGTATCAAGGAAGAAAATGGTTAAAGTAAATTACATATGTCTATAAAAATGGCCTTGGAATAGCAAGATGGCTCAGCAGATAAAGGCACTTACTTTGTGAGACTGACAACTTGAGTTCAATTCCCGATCTCTACATGGTAAAAGGAGAAAACTGATGTCTACAGGTTTTCCTCTGACGTAGAAACATTTTCTGTGTAAGACACACCAATACAAAAACACCAACAAAACCAAAACAAAACAGACCAAAAAAAAAAAAAAAAACAAAAACAAAAACAAAAAAACGAACAAATCAATCAAGTTTCTTTAAAAAGTAGAAACAGAATTGACATGCCACCCAGCTATGCCCTCCATCAACTTTTGCCACTGAAGCTTCCCTACTGGAGTTGAAAGAATCTCAGGTATATAGACATAAATATAAATATTTAAATGGAAAATTGACAACATGGCTATTTAGTGAAATAGGTGTCATAGCTTGCTCTCTATTGTTATGATAAAATACCATGACCAAAAGCAACTTGGGAAGGAAAGAGTTTATTTCACCTCACAGCTAATGGTCTATCAACAGATGTCAAGGCAAAAGTTCAAAGCAGAAATCTGCAATCAGGAACAGAATCAGACATTGTAAGAGAATGTTATTTATTGCCTTTTTCTTTATGACTTTATTAGTTTGGTTTTTTAAACAGCTCAGAACCACATACCCTGGGCTGGTACCACACCAGCCATTAATCAAGAAAATATCCCCACAACTGGCTAACAGGTCAACATCTTTTAAGGTAAACTTTCCTCTTACCAAACGACTTTAGCTTATATCAAGTTGACATAAAGAAAAATAACAACACAGTAACCAGCACAATAATGTACAAGTTCTACAGTGGGACCTATGACTTCTCCACCTATGACGTTTTCACCATTATAGTACTGTACATGAATTTTCCTCTTCTGGAGTTGTTTCAAATTCCAATCAGAGAGTAGTTAGTTACCCTATAATGGTATTGGCACTATTGCATCAGAGAGTATATTGCCTGGGAAGTATGGAGACTCTCAGCATGGAGATCCTATCCCTGAGCAAGACAATTGATATTACTTCTTTCCATGCATTCTACATAGAACCTTATGGCACTATGAAAAGTATCCAGAAGAGAAGAAATTCATGTTGGTTTGAGAGTGCTTTCTCTATGCCCTGAACCCACTGTGTGGTAACTGCAGAAATAAGGTAGACATGATGTAATGTCAAGGGCAATGAATATATCCTGTGTTGTTTTGAGACACCTGGGACATCTCTGATTTAAAAAACCAAAACAAGCTAACAAACTCTAAGAGAGGCATGTTATACCTGCTGAGAGTTTCATTTCATAGCCTTCTGGTAACTACATTTTTGACTCATACAAGTTAATTGTGTTTGAATTTACTCATTTTTTAGTTGTTCTTTGAAATAAACTTACTAACTAGTGTGAGGCTGCAAAATTTTTTCATACATATTTAGTTTTAGTGAGCTTTCCCAGTAGCCCCTCCCTTACTCTTTATTCTCCTTTATTCTTCCCATTTTATTTTTTGTCACATGTATCCTGCTTTCCCTCCATTTATAGTTTTTGTTTTGTTTGTTTGTTGTTTTTTGATTGCTTGTTTGTTTCTTTTTTGTACTGTGAAACAGCATCCAAGTGGGATTTCACTAAGCCTTCTTTTGGGTCATGATCTCCCTCAAACTTCTAGGTATCTTTTTTATGTATACATTTTACCACTATTATTCTACATCTTGATATACATTTTACATGTAAATTATGCCCACTACCTTAATATGCTCTGCAAACCCAACAAAAGGCACCATTAGTTTCCTAACTTCTAATTGTGCTGTTGATGAAATACACAAAACAGAAGATTTGAAGATAAGATTTATATATGAGAGAAAAAATATAGTGTCTGCCTTTCTGTACATGTTGCTTCACTCAGTCTAACTTCCCACTTCTATTTATCCGTTAAATTCATGGTTACATTTCTCCTTACAGGTGGGCAGTATTCCATGTGTATATACCATATTTATCTCATTCATCTGTTGATGATCACCAAGATTGATTCATTTTCTAACTATTGTGAAGAGAGCAGCAATGCACATAAATATGAAAATATCATTGTAGGAGACTAAAAGGTCCATTGGGTACATTTTCAGAATATGTAGTTGACTGGTTTCAAACAAAGTGGTTAGAAGAATGCATGGAGTGTCCGTCCCTGGACAAGACATCTACAGTAACCCCTCTGACCACCAAGGCTCAGGGAAATGTACAGAAAAAAAAACTGGAAAGAGTCTAAAAAACTGAGGATGAAGAGGTTATGTTTTGGTTTTTTTTCTGGACATGACATAGTGACGGCAATCATAAACTCAAAGGAGCTGTTGTTATCTACAAAAGACCTATACAAGATAAAAATCAAGGAAAAAAAAAGTAGATGGTCTCCAAGCCCCACCCCTTTCTGAGGAGCTGTTATTAGTGAATAGTAAATTATTTAAAATGTAATATCCCTGTGAAGATATGTATTATGTTCACTTAATGTAAGCCAATAAAATAAATAAATAACTGCATACTAAATGGCCACCACATGGAATAAAAGACTCTTTCTCTCCTTTGAATTTTTCTTTCATATGAAAGTGTTTTCTGATGCCTTCCCTATATAAATGCTAAAATGAAGGTTTATGATTTCCCTAAGGATACTTTGAAACTTAGTAAAGATGGACTATGAATACAATCCCTCCCTCATATTCTCCCATAAATAATGAAATAAAATGTAATAATAAAAGAAACTAGAAATAGTTTCTATTTCTAGCCTAGGTTTAATAAGTTTTTCACTGTTTGACAGGAATTATTCAAAGAACTTCACATACGTTATCTCAGTTGATCTCTATAAATATTCTTAAAATAATTCTTGGCTCTGTTTTTCAAAAAAAAAAAAACTTCCAGAATGAGTGAGTTTAAATTACTTACAAAAGGTAAAAAATTTTCTCTAAGGTGAGTTTTTTTTTTTAATCAGGGGCTCAAACTCAGTCATCCACCTGCCTCTGCCTTCTGAGTGCCAGGGATCAAAGGTGTGCACCATTATACTTGGGCCTCAGGTGAGATAATCACTGGTTCTCGGGCTCTAAACCCAAGACTAAATGTATGTGCTATTTTTTTTTCAGTTAAAATATATATTTGTATTTTGTGGAGTTTCCCAAAATTTTAAAGGTCGAACAATTTTGTTAGAGAAGATTATATTAAAGAAAGAAAAAAGTAGATGTTCTCGTAGGATGTGCCTTCTCTTTTTCCAGTGTCTGTCTACCGTTTGTTTTATTCAACCTTCTGCTGTAGTATTACCTATACCTATACTCAGTCTTCTCATTGATCACTCAAAAACTCCCAAAGTCTCCTTCAGAATAAAATCTAGAAAGGCTTTACAAGTATCTTACGATGCTCTAGTCTGGCTCTTCCTGCCTCTACTCATTCTCGTCTTCTCTCTCATCCTCCACACTACAGAGCAGCCCTGGACTCCTTATGGTCCCTTGAACACAGCCACCCCACTCAGGGACATTTTTATCCAGCTATTTCATCCTCATGATCTCCTGGCTTGATCTTTAAATTTCATGAAGATTTTTGTTTAAATACTATGTCCTCAATGAGACCGTCTCTACACCCCGTTTGAATTTCAGGCCACCACTGTCCTTTTTTTTTTTTTTTTTTTTTGACACCCACATCTATTGCAGCCATGTGACATATGTTTCGTTAATTATCTATCATTTTCAGTAAGAATTAAGGATTTGTAGAATTTTCAGTAAGAATTAAGGATTTCCTACAATTAAGAATTGTAGGAAAGAATTTGTCTATTTCCTTTTTCTATCTAACTTATAGTGCCTAGAACATTGCATTATATATACTAGGTGCTAAGTTAATCCTTAAATAAAAAGTTTAAATGAAAAGCTGGTAAGATCAGAATGTACATGAGGATTACTATCTACTGTGTTTCATACAAGTACACTTGAGAAGTATGCATTTGAACTGTAAGGAATAAGTATGTCTGCAAACATTTTCAAAAACAATAGTAACTGCACTGTAATGTTAAATAAACAAAACAGGAAGCTTTCATATGTGAACATTATGAAACTATTAACAGAATACAGTGAACATTCAAGAAAAAAAAGATAGGAGAGTAACACTGAGGATTATCTCTAATATTAAGTGCTTCAAATAAAGTAACTAATAAAGTTACCAACACAAAATGTCATGTTGGGAACAATCAAGGCCACAGAATCCTGTCTTCATTGTTTCTGTCAGCTGAAAAGTAGAGGAAATGAGGTAAAATTTAACTGGTGACACCGATGAGCAAAGTGACAAGGAGACAGGGGAATAATAGCTTCAGAGTAATGAGTCATTCGTATTTGAATTCATGCTCACTCTTTAGCAGCTTCGCATTAAAATCTGATGGAGATAAGGCATTGAAATGAAGTCACATAAGGCCTTTATGAGATTTTAACATGAACATCAGAGAAATCAAGAGTCAGAAAGAAGAGTGATCCTTAAATAATTTTGAGCAGGCATGAATTTCTCACACTGCCAGAAATGGAAGAAAGGCAGGCATGAAAAGTGAACCCTGGTTGACAGCAAAGTGATTGAAGAAGCTTTATGTCCCTAAACATTCACAGACTTGCCTTTTAACTACCACTGTTTGTCACCCAGACCAGCCAACCTTTGTGAATATAGCTTCCTCTATAGATGAAGGGCTCTCAAGTTCATCTGTCCTGTTTGGCTTAGAACTAAGAAAGGCAGCTTCCAAAGACTCGAGTACTCAACAGAAGGAAGCATTCTTCCTATTTTGGCAGAACTACATGGCTTCTTGGCAGGCAGGGAAGTTAGTTAACACTGAACACTTTGGAGTCACAGTTAGTCAACAGTTATCACTTTGTAGTTGCCTGTGACTTTTGTTGTGTGTGTTTAAGCTGATTAGCCCCTTGGGTGACTTTTGCTTCCAAAGCAGTGTTTCTTTTGATAGTTTACTCTGGGGAAAGATCTCTGAGCTACAGATAAACTTCTTCTTACCTTGTATTTTTCCATTTGGATGCTGCTGACCGATCTTAATAGTGCCTTGAAGATTTATAAGCATAAGGCACTGATTTATTGTGTTTTGATATGTTCGTTTAGGGTTGATGAACCACTATTGGTAACAGACAGGAGGAGCTGCATTTATGTAGCTCCCATCTCTGGCCTTATGCTTAATTCTTTAGAGTATATCTCCACAATCTTAACTTTATTGTAGCCTGTTCACATCTATTGTTAGCCTTCTGGCATCATCTGTATGATTCAGGCTTGGAAACAGAAGAAGTTTGCCTGGTTAGTCTCCTGAATTCATTTTCAACTTTAGTTTCTATAATTTCATGCTACAAGTTCAGAGTCTTACTCAAACTAAAGTGTTAGCTTACTTGTTCCTCTTGGTGAATTCCATGCTCTTTGCCTTGACTTTTGACCCATTACTAACCTTCCACAATTGTATATAATCTACTACTCGAAATTACTATTTTAAAAATAGTATTTTTTAGATATTGTGATATATATATATATATATATATATATATATATATATATATAAATTATCCTCACAATTTCATCAATCTTGACCTATCAATTGTCAAGCAGACTGTGGTGATTTGCTAATAAAATTAATCTTTCTAATGGGTACAGTGGCAGATACCTGTAGTAGTAGAACTCAAGAGGCTGACACAGGAGTATACTGCAAATTGGAGGTTTGCATGGATTAAACCATCAGTCCCCATTTGACTGACTCTAACCAAATCCCAACCCCCCATTTTCATAAGTTGCAATCACTGTAACTAGTACTCTGACCCATAATACATGTGGAAGTTTGGTTTCCTGGCAAATATTATTGGTATATTATTCAAAGTTTAAAAGCACATATCCTTCAGCCTGATTATGTTCCTATTACTCATCTAGTATGCAAAAAACTTTCCATGCAAATAAAATAGTGGAAACTGCTTAATGCTCTAGTATAGTAGCAGAATCAGGATCAGTTTAACTATCCATCAATAATATGATGGTAAGTATGACTTGAAATATTTTATATCACTGGATTCAACTTATCTCTCAAAATTGTGTATGTGTCCATCAGTGGCAGTTATATAAAATTTTGTCAACAAATAATTCTAAAATAGTACATTACAAAATACATGTTATACTTTTTTTTGTTATTTTAAATTTAATTGCTTATTCATTTTACATCTGGATCACTGCCCCTTCCTTCCTCTCTTCCTGGTCCTACACTCCCATCCATTTCAGTCTGAGAGACTGAAGGTGTCTCTCTGGCTCACCGGGGAGCAGAGGTACCCAAATCACAGTCTTCACAACTGAAGCTGGTCTTTATCACTGACCTGCAATTAGGACTTCTCCCTTTGGATGAAAACCTCTGCCACCCCCCCCCCCCCTGCTCGCTAAAATCTTAGTGCAGCTCCTTCCTGTTTAGGCTACGCTCTTTGTCTCTGACCAGCGCTGACCAGTTTCTGAAACAGGTCCCACCTATTTTTAGTCAAAATCCATTCTTGGGATGCCCAAATGGATCATTGACTCCACCTACACATGGGAAGTGTCCAGTCGACCTTTCCTCCCAGTTGCACTTTGGGATGCTTCTGGAAAATATAAAGTCCCTGTGCCATATCCAGTACTGGTGGTACATGCCTTTAATCCCAGCATCCAAGGAGGCAAAAGCAGGCAGATCTTTGTGAGTTTGAGGGCAGTCTACAAAGCAAGTCCAGAACAGCCAAGGCTACACAGAGAAACCCTGTCTCAAAACAAAGCAAAATAAAACAAATTCCTGTGCCTAGCACCTGCTTTAAAGGCTTCTAAACTTACATGTCTCTGTAATCAAACCTGGCCTCAATATCCCTTAGATAAGAGATCAAAATGGCCAGTTAATGGCACATTAAATCCCAACATTATATGGGATCTTTTTAATTACTGCCAGCAATTTGGTAAATGGAAGGAAGTTCCCCATGTTCAAGCTTGTCTCTTCTTGGCTCTAAAACTTCCATCTCTGCTCACTCTCCCAAAAGGTCCTAATGTACACCTAAAAGGAAAATTTTCCCTAGCCTATTTAACTTTGTCTTCTGCCCATATCCATGTTCTAGTATCCTGCCAGATTCCCTACATCCACGATAGAACCAAAGCAGCTACCCACAGGTGCTCCAGTCCAACCTCACTGATCATGCCAGTCAGACCTACATTGCCCATCCTAGCCACAGATGTTCTCAAACCCAGGACAGCAGTTACAGCAGCATGCTCTTCCTGGATTTGGCCAACATATGTGTCTTTTGACCCTAACCCACATCATCTCAATGTTGCAGGAATCAGTCAAAGATGATTTCTTAACCCCTTATCCATCTGTTATCAATAAAAGGCTGTAATGATATGCTTCAACAGCGCCAGATTCTCCCAGAACTCCTCAGTCCCTATCTGCCCTCTACCCTGAACTATGCAGATCAGGGCCTTTTCCTTCCCCTTAGCTATATAATACAGACATTTTGTTGTTCTCATTTTTTTTAATTCCCTCCCCCCTTGCTTGGTAGCCAAGAGCTGGTTCCAATGAACCCACATTTATATACTTTAATTTATCTTGCATGAAGAACAATCCAACGTCCTAATTTTTTTAATTATAGGAAAAGAGGAAACTGTTGGCATATAAGCAGCCTGCCTCTAGGTTGCTTAGCAACCTCTAAGTTCATTGCCTGCAGGCCAACAGGTGTGGACCAGGCTATAAAATGACAAACCCAATCTCTTACTTACTCTCTTACTTTGTCTCTCTTATTCTTGCTCTTTCTCTAAAGGTGCCTCATTTTTTTTTCTTTCCATCTCTCAGTCTGTAGCTCTCTACCCTCATGGCCCCCTCAGGTCCTAACCCTGTTCCACTCCCCTTCTCCCCTCTTACATCCTCAGAGACAGTCTCCCCCCAATAAACCTCTTATGTGGATTTGCTGAGTGGCATGGTTTCTAACTCATCATATAGCTCTGCCACATAAAACCTAACAATCCCGCCTCCTCTTCTCCTCAGAAAGGGGAAGTTACCTCAATAACAACTACAACCCACTTTGGTATATCAAGTCACATCAAACTAAGAGTGTTCTCTTCCACTGAGGCCAGACAAGGTAGCCCAGATAGGGGAAAGTGATCCATAAGTTAGCAGCAGAGTACATGTCAGAGGCAGTCTCAGCTCCACTTGCTAGGGGACCTACATGAAGACCAAGCCATCTATCAGCTATATATGTGTCAGGGCCTTAGGTCCAGGCCATGCATGCTCTTTTGGGTGGTGCTTCAGTCTCTGTAAGCCTCCGTAGGCCTAGGTTTGTTGACTCTGCTGGTCTTTTTATGGAGCTCTTGTCCCCTCTGGCATTCTCTGTTCTTCTCCTTGCTCTTCCACAAGACCCTATGAACTCTGCCCTATGCTTGGCTGTGGGTCTCAATATCTGTTTTGTTCTGCTGCTGGTTGGAGCCTCTCAGGGGACAGTTATGTGAGGATTTTGTCTGAAAACATAGCAGAGTATCATTAATAGTGTCAGGAGTTGGCTCTCTCCCATAGTGTAGATCTCAAGCTGGGCCAGTCATATGGTTGGCCATTCCTTCAATCTCTGTTCCATCTTTATCCTCTTGTGGGCTGGGAAAATTTTGGTTGAAGGTTTTATGGGTGGGTTGGGGTTCCACTCCCTCCACTGGAATTCCTATCAGGCTAGAAGGTGGCCACTTCCATCTCCATGTCTCCCAGCTGCTCGAAGTCTCACCTAGAGTCAAACCCCATATCCTCCCAGGGGCATACACTGTTGCAAGCCTCCAGCTTGTCTCAAGGATGTCCCCAATTGGTTTCCCTTCTCTCTTCCAGCCCTCTGACCTCTTACGCCTGCTTTCCCGACATCTGATTTTCCACACTCATTCCCCTCCCCACATGCCATCCCACTCAGTTCCCTCTCTTCACCCACTTCCACTCTCTATTCTATTTCCCTTTTGAGTGAGATTCTAGCAACCTCCCTTGTGCCTTCCTTGTTACTTGGCATTTTGTGGTTTGTAAATTGTGGTATGGTTATCCTGTGCTATATGGCTAATATCCACTTATAAGTGAGTACATACCATGTGTGTCTTTCTGGATCTGCGATACCTCACTCAGGAAAATCTTTTCTAGTTCCACCCACTATCCACTTAACAAAAATAAATACATCGAAAAAGTTTGGATGTATTTGGTATAACTTGAAATTGCTTGGGCAGAATATGTTTTTGAGCAACGCAGATAGTGGGAATCCATTTTATGTATTTATTTTACTCTCTTAATTTTTATGTTTTTGAGAAAGGATGTATTCAGATTTTCTTTGCTTTTTATAAATAATATTTGTCACAAAGTGCATTGTATAGTGAAGATCTGATGTTTTATTATTTATGCTTATTTATTTTTAGTTTCCAACTAAAAGATGAAAGAGCTTGAGAAACCCCCTAGGATGCTGATATGTTTGCTCCAGCTCTACTGCTGGCATAATTAAATCTGCTCTAGATAGTAACTATCAGAATCCTATGTAGAGTATAAGATTCAACTTGGGATATCATATTCCATGACAGATATTAGTAAGCAGTATACCCTCACGTTTTCTCCTTATATTTGCATCATGTGCCTCCATGGAACTATTAAAAGTAAGGGAGGGGTATGATTCACCAATCGAGAGTTAAGTTTCTTCAAGTATAGCTTCCATGTGTCCATCAGCCACATTGGAAACAAATAGTGACATCATACAAACCAATAACCTCTAAAATCTATCCAAACCCTAGATACTATGGTAAACAAACACCTGCATAAATAAATGATCCTTATTCACACCTTCCAATACTATTCCAAATGAAATGCAGACTTGTTTAAAAAATCAAAGTGCTTTTATTTCTAGTCACGAAAAATAGTTGATTATATGTCATCATAGAGTAAAATTTTAACAGCCTACCTACAATAGTAGTGGTGGTATATTCAAGATAAACAAAAATATTCATTTTATTTCCAGTACCCAGTGATTGTTAATAAAGTGGGAAAGAATATAGCTGACAGGTATCTGTATAATTTTAATAATTTAGAGTTCAATGAAGTACTAGAGATTTCTCATATAAATCCTCATATAATTGAAATATGCTTAATTAATACTCTGAGATGCATGGGGTATCCTTGCAGAAAAAGAATTATAGAGTGAACAAAACATGACACCTGTATTTCTACCACTTTTTAAGGTCACAGTGCAGTGTTGCTAACTATGATTGCAGTATTGTAAATCACATCCCTAGAATGTATTTTTCTTCTCATTATTTCTAGACTCTCATCTTTTAAATTCAGCCCCGTGTTGCCCAATACTTTTGCTCCTCTCTGTGCTCAGCCAATTCTTTTCCACCACTATTTTCTACTAACTCTCCTCATCATATTGAGCTCATCACTCACATCCACTGAAAAGGATGGATTTAGAAACTCATGATTATACCATAGTGATTTATAAAGGTCTTCTTAGAGCTGGATCATTTTATATGTGCTAATGGACAGCCCACTGTTACATTAGCACCTTCCTAATGATAACGGACAGGAAATGCAAACATCTACTTACAAAGTCTGCATATCCAGATTATTTTCAAATCAGTAAGTACTGACCACCATATTGACTCACTACCAAACTGGCAAAGCTGCTATTGTTTCTTCATTCTTTCTTTACTGAGGTAAAATGCATTCAGCATTTTGCTTTTCTCTGCTGTCATCATTCCTTAGAAGTAAAACACAAAGCTTATTTTTATCCTCTTTATTGATGTTTGTATTATCTCTCAGTTATAAATTGTCAACCACCTTTCTGTTAAAATGCCTTGAAGGTGTCTGTCCTTCAGACATTAACCCACAGCTTCTAGGAAAATAAGGTTTTAAAAAAATGAGACAGATGAGTGACACATGAACTCATGAGGACAACTATTTCCTTTAAAAACACCATTTTCATGTTTAACTAAAGTCTTTCAAACGAAGTACGACTTCTGTCAGCATTCAATTGTGTTTTTGAAATTCTTTTTTTTATTTTATTATTATTTTTTATTGTATTTTTTTAAATTAACTAATTTATTTTTTAATTAATTTATTCTTGTTACATCTCAATGGTTATCCCATCCCTTGTATCATCCCATTCTCCCCTCCCTCACAGTTTCCCCTTATTCCCCTCCCCTATGACTGTTCCTGAGAGGGATTACCTCCCCCTGTATATGCTCATAGGGTATCAAGTCTCTTCTCAGTGACCTGCTGTCCTTCATCTGAGTGCCACTAGGTCTCCCCCTCCAGGGGACATAGTCAAATGTGAGGCACCAGAGTACAGGAGAAAGTCATATCCCACTCTCCACTCAATTAATTGTACTCAGTTTTATATATTTTTAATCAAAAATCCTATGTTGAAAACTACTATTGCTTTTTTGAATTTTCTCCATATGAGACTGAAATCAGGACATGCAATGATTTAAAAACAGTAATTATATTTGATTATTTGTGTGTGGGCAGATAATGGGGCAGAATGTGGGTGGGCAAAAGCCTGTTGGGTAATACTGAAGGAGGTCAGAGGAAAACATCCAGGAGTTGCTTTACTTCTTCCACCTTGTGGGCTCTGGGTATCACACTTTGATCTCCAGAACTGGAGGCAGGCACTTTAATTACAAGGGAGAAAGATATATTTTAACTAAGAAAACAATTTCTGTTACGTAAATGTATTTCTGATGCATATCAAATGTAAAACATCTTTGATCTGTGTAGAAAATTATCAGCACAGTTTAGGGGAAATAGCAAAATAGGTTTATTGATTGTGTTTCCTATGTCACCCTTGCCCAACAGGGAATAATTTAGATGGAAGAGTGAAAAAAATAAAGAAATCTTTATTCCACGCTCATTTATCAGGAAGAAAGCTGTTATATACCTGCCGCATTCTCTACTAATGATAGTCAGTCCTAGCACTTTTCAACAAGTGTATGGATAAATTACAGGCTTTCACTATTCCAGTTGCAGACCTCTTAATTTGGGTTGTTATTCTTAGTATATTTCATTTATTCTTTTCCAAATATTTAAAATGTCTATCTTAAACATAACGTGCCTGTAATCAAGAACAGTTGCCAATAAATACAGAAAAATAACTAAAAAAAAAGAGACACAATTCACAAAGAAAATACAGTTCCATAAAAATGTGCTTAAGTACAATGTGGTTTTTTTTTTTTTTTTTTTTTTTCAGAAACAGTATGAATCTCTGCTGTATGCATGCTTCGTGGTTCCATGAAAGTGGACTTATGCGTTAAATCATTGATATTGAAAACCCCATGGATCAGCTTATTTTGACAAATGCCCCTAATAGCTAAACTGAGTGAACTAACAAACAGTTTATTCTCTATAATTCTAAGTATAAAAAGACACAAAGACAAAAGATAATTATTGCAATTTTTCAATGAAAAGCAAACATTTTTGTCCAGAGCCAACCCAGGGCCATTCAAGGCCAAAAGAGTCTACAGGCTATGGAAAAATACTGATGCCCCGTTCCAAAGCTAAACATCTTCCTTTCAGTCTCTGCATAACTTCCTCCTTTCAGCCTCTGCAGATGTCGTCTAGCAGGTTAGCTCGGGAATTTCCGAGAGATAGTTAGCTAAGATAAGATAGGAATTGTTCCAAGGTGAACCACAGGATGTTCCCCTGTGGTATCTGGAGGCATTCTCAGACCCCTCCCCTACTGCTTAGCTCCCGCCTCTACCCCATATAAGCTTTTGCTTTTGATTCAATAAACAGACCTTGATAGGAATTCTACTTGGTTTCGGCTCCTTTATTTCTCATCCCATCTACAGGTATGGTTCCCCTGGCGACCACGTAGTTACTGGTACTGCTGGATGGGACTACATTTTGAAATCAGAGACAGAAGACCATAGATATTTATACAATGTCAATATATTTTCTACCTATAAAAATTGAGTAAAATGTTCAACAGATTGTCTAATAAAATTCAGGTCCGTAAATGGATCTGGGTAACAAATCTGTATTCTTTTTCTTACACATTAAAACTGAACATTTAAAGGGAGCAAGGCAAGCTCTCCTGATCATGAGGTTTCTCTTCTGTCAGGCAAGTGGGAATGGGCTAATATAATTCTTTAAACAGTATTTTAGTATTTTAAATGCCACAGTCATTTTGAATGTAGATAATCTGTTCTTATTTATGTAAAGTTAATTGCTTTAAGTAATTGCTAAAGTTAATTCCTTAAGTAAAGTTAATTGCAAATAAAATCTTACATTCATATAAAAATTGAAACTTCTATATATTTTTCACTGTACTTTGAGTGAAATTATTCTCATATATATATATAAAAAACTATATGAGATATATGTGTGTGTGTGTGTGTGTATATATATATATATATATATATATATATATATGGATAGTAATCTGTTTTGAAACACATAGAAGTATTTCCAGACTCTTATTTTTTTTAATTTTTTTTCTTTTTTAACCAAAAAGATACTGAATGTGGTATAAACTTATATATATAATGAGATAATGAGATTACTTAATGGAATGTAGGCGTCATCTATATATGGTCATTTTCAATAAATATTATTTATTATCTTTCAGATAGATAAAAATTAGCACTCATAAAGTACTAAAGTTCTGATTTCTGAGAGACATACCATTCAGCCTATGAAATGTAAGTTGGTGTTTCTTATCTACTACACTCAGAAGAATTTTCACTGATGTTCATTTTAATTTTATTTAAATTCATGTATAAAAAGAAGCCTGTCTATTCAAGTCTTGCCAATCACGACAGTCTTTTAAAATGTAAGAAATATACTTCTCAACAACTGAGTAATGTCAACAATGACCTCCATCTAATATTTGGATCAGATAGACAACACATTGCTTCAAAATTATCAGTCACCAAAAAAGCCTTGGACAAAGATGAAACCTAAACACAGCTCACTGCATTAATGTTTACCAGGGAACATGAAAATATTAGTTCATTTATGTATTTTATTACCTTGTGCTTACATGATACTCAAGATTTCATTTCTGTAATGTCTCTTAAACAACATATTTGAGCATTTCTTCGTTATTAAAATAAATTTTCCAACATTAAACTTTCAATAGCACATAAAGATAGGTACTTGGTATTGCATGCATATGTGTGTACTGTACATTTATATACATATGTATTGATTTCTTTTGATTAAAGAGTAGTATGACTTGTGTTAGAATTTATGATAAGTAGAAGTAAAGAAGGAAAACACTTGACAAAGTCTCAAGTTAAACTGGTACAAAATATTAAGAAAATACTTATAAAAGTAAGTTATGACCAGGACAAATGAATCAATTTTGTGTAGCATAAAATATATGAAAGTTTTTAAAAACTGAGGATAAGAAATACAATACTAAGAAACATAAGGGCAAAGAAGGAATTTATGAAATAGCCTCAACTGTAAGAATTATTTTTTACTTTCATGGTAAATCCATTCTTTCCAATAAAAACATGTCCCATCCATATGGTTGTTTTGGAACAGGCAAAACAGCACCAAGTCTGCATAAATGTTCCTATCATGTGTCAACAGAATAAAAATTAAGAATTAGAACTGATGAAATGATTCAGAGGGTAAAGTTCTATGGGTGCAAGCCCAAAGATTTGAGTTCGAATCCTAGGAGCCAAGCAAAGGTAGGAAAAAAACCAATCAGTGAGGTTGTCCTCTGACATGTACTCCCATCCAGATCACACATACACATTATCGTCACCATAATAATGGTAATAATAATAAATGGTTTTTAACAGAATGATTAAAATTAATTTCAAGATAGAAATCAGGCAAGTGCCAGAAATAGTGATGAAAATCTCCTTATAACCTGAAATATTTCACAGTATAAAGATAAACTGATCACCATAGAATTTTAACCACTCTCCCCTCATTCAACATTTTTAGGATAAAGGAAGACCAAATGCCAACACTGATTTATTTTTGTTACTTTTATTTTAAGTACAGTTGAAATATAAAAATCTAGTGGCCCTCCCGTGGGTCAATAAGTCTGTGATTATATAGGAAAATCTGAGTTAAATAACTTTTAAATTTTCACAGAAATAAATCAGACTTGATTTAGAGCTAATTAGACAGTCAAATTGTGATTCTTTCTTTATTTCTAATATATTTAATATTTCATTGGTTAATTGTGATTCTATAAAATATAGACAATAATGCTAACTTTGAAATAGTGTTGTAAAAACCTGAGAAGTTATGTGTAAGTTATTTGACATTTGGGACATTAAAAAGCAGTTTCTAGCATGTTATTCCATTTAATACTAACAATTTCCTCTAGATAATTTGATATCAAATATGAGTTTATGTACAACTGACTTTAGCACCTTAAGGCATGACTCACTATTACAGTGTATGTGATAGGACTATATATAAATTGTGTGTGTGTGTGTGTGTGTGTGTGTGTGTGTGTGTGTGTGTGCTTCTATGATGTTGACTGTAATTAAAGGCAATGTGAATATATAGAATAATCTGAAAGACACATTCAGGAAAAAAATGGGATAGTCTTCACATTTTACCATGCTCAAGAGTAAGTCAGACCAACTTGTTACTTCCTGAGAAGGAAAAACTTGAAAAAGTATTATTTTAGATTTCTCAACACTCTTTGAACCGAAGTATCTGAAAAGCCACCTCCAAGAAGAAAACAAAAAACAAAAATCCCTCCCTCCCCATGTGTACTCTGCTGCCTTCAGGGCAACCTAATTGTTGTCTAAAAGTGTTGTATAAATAATTCAAGTGTAAAAAATAATTAGCTTATTTCTAAAGGTAATATGTAGGCAATGATGAGAACACAGAGTCTCTGACGTCACAGACTCTAGGTCAAGCCACATCTGTTGAGAGACTTTCCTAAGACCTTGGATGATACTTATGAATACTAGGACATGGCGATGAGATTGGAGAAATTCCTTTTTCCATGTAGAGATGAAAGGTCAAAAAACATTGTAGTGTGGAAAAGTACACATCTTTCCAGTCCTTTTTTTTTAACCTGTCTCTTTGATGAAAGACTCGAGGCAAGATAAAATTAAGCATCTGCTCTGGGACAGCAAAATAGGCTTACCCTTAGGGAACTAGTGAGTAATCACTGCTGTTATGTGAAAGGAACAGAAGAATAATTCGGTATTAATGATACTGTGCCCCTGGCCATGCCATTAAGTATTTTAGTAAGCTCTTATTTTTAAATAAAAGCTGACAAGATGACTTTTAAATTTATTACAAAGGCAATCCAAATTAACCAAAATTATTTTAGAAAGAAAAATAAAGTTTGGGAAACCATACTAGATGGGTCCTAGATTTCCCATTATTCTTAACCATCCAAATACTTATGAATTAGAAAAAGAATGCCCCTTTTGAGCAGTAGAACTGAATTTTAATTCTGAAAATACAGTTCCAGTTGAGTATAAATAAACACACTAGACAATACTATATAAAAATACATATATAATACTATATAAAAGGATAGGCTTATAAATATCCATAAAAACTCCAATAGTCTTGTGAATATCAATAAAGACCTTTATATTCATGTATCTTACTTTACTTAGAAAAATAATTTCAAAACCATGAACATGAACCATGAAAGACCAGACTGATAAAATTAACAATCAAACTCAACATCACTCTTCAGAAGATAAAGAGAGATAATACAAAAGCAAGCTAGTGAATGTTAATTAAACAACACAAATGTAATAAAGAGCTTGACGATGAGAATATTCCAAACTAAAACATCAATAACAAGAAACAAAAGAGGTTTTTTTTTAAAAAAAAAAGGATAAAATTTCACCAAAAATATAACTAGGGATGAGAAATAAATTTTTTATAATACTTGAAAAAAATTATTAAGTAAGAAAACGCAAATTAAACCCCAAAAAATCCCTACCCTTTTTGCTTCAGCATCCTAACTGAAAGGGATGCAAAGTGCTGGTTATGATAAGAATCACCAGAACTCACGGGTGTTGTTGTTGTTGTTGTTGTTGCTGTTGTTGTTGTTGTTGTTATTGTTAGGAATGCTAAACTATACACCATTGTGCTTCAGTGCCCACAAAGGCTTATATGTTACAGGCAGGATCCCAAGTCTTTAGTGTCTGCGCCACCATGCCCAGCAATACCGAGGAATTGAATACTGGTACTCTGGTAACTTCTCTTTATGACTCTACCCAGTCCAGTTGAGGGAAACGTCTTATTCTACCATGTATTGGCACCGCAATAGGATATCTTACAACAGGTACCAAAACAGGCTAACTCTCACTAAGTAAAAAACTCCAAAATAGTAAGTTAAAATAACCCTTTTCCCCTTTAAATTGTATTTTTCCAGGTGTCTTGCTGCAGTACAAACAATAATATACATTACAGCTCCTTAAGATTACACCATTAGGGGCAACTAGGTAAATACAAGTGGATTACATATGACACATCCCTTTATTGTTTCTAATATATGCATTTGAGTCTTAAATTATCTCTATGAAAATATAAACTAAAGTGAGAAAGAAGCAAATAAACTCTATACATAAATGCTTATATGGATGTTTTTGGTTATACGAAATAGAACCAAACAAAATTTTCTTCTACTTTTTTTTTTATTAAAAATAGATTCTTTTTTCACTTAATACAACCTGACCACAGCTTCCAGTCAATCCACTTTTCCAGCCCACCCCCTGCTTTCTCTTTCCCCCAGATTCACTCTTCCTTCATTTACCCTGAGAAAAAAGCAGGCCTACAAGAGACAAAAGGCAAACACTACAGAACAAGACACAATAAAACAAGGCAAGATCCCTCACACCAAGGCTGGGCAGTGCAATCCTAGTGGAGGAAAAGATTCCCAAGAACAGACAAAAGAGTCAGAGACACATCCACCCCCAACGTTAGGAGTCCCACAAAAACACCAAGCTAACAGCCATAACATATAAGCAAAAGACCAGGTGCAGGCTCTTGCAGGCCTCGGGCATGTTACTTCAGTCCCTGTAAGCTCTAATTTATTTATTCGGTGGACAGTGTTCTCCTGGTGTCCTCCATTGCCTCTGACTCTTACAATTTTTACTCCCTCTATTATGTTGGGTTACCTAAGCTCCAAAGTGAGAAATTCAATAGAGACTTCCCATGTAGACTCTTTCTGTGAATAATGTTTGGCTGTGAGTTTCTATGTCCATTCACCTCTGCTGCCAGAAGATGTGTTACTAATGATGCACTGATCTGAGTATATACCCTGAGTATAGGAGGATATCATTTAGAATAATTGAATTGAATTCGTGTTTAGTCATGTACTCATGGTCTGTTTTGTACATATAGAGTACTTGTAATAGAAACATTGTCATAGTCATCGCTTTATATCTGCATATTGTCTTCTCAAGTTATATCTAGATAGAGTGAAAAATGAATATGCACATGCATACATATATTTATGTTAACAAATAATTAAGCTATACTTACCCAACAATGTTTTATTTTATAATTATAATAATTATATTATTTTTCATTTCTCTTCCTCTCTCCTCTCTCGTATCCCACCTTGCTCTCTTTAAAATTCATGGTTGTTTTATTAATTATCGTTATATGCATATATGTTTATACATATGTATTTCTAAATACAACATGCTCATTCAGCTTTACAATGCTACTTGCATACATATGTATTTTCAGGAGTAAGCATTTGATACTGGATGACAGATAAGTGTGACCCTTCCTGGGGAAGGCTATTTCTCTAGCTCTGGTCATTCCTTAGTTCTTTATATACTGTCCTGATACATATAGCCAGATTTTTTTTTTGGTAACATTTCATTACATGAATGTGGATAACCAATTTATTTAAAAATATTGCTCATGACCTCTGAAATATTTTTATCTTTCTAAATTCAAAAGAAATTTTAACAATTTCACAATCCCATATAGACACCGGAATATAAATATTATATTACATGTTGTAATTTTACTTAATTTACTGTGGAATGGAGCATATTGCTTTTCTTTTTTTTTTTTTTTCTTTTTTCTTTTTTCTTAATTCGTTCACTTTTCATCAGAATTGTAGCATCCTCCCTCATTGCTTCCTGGTTCCCACATCTTTCTCTAGTCCTCGGAAATGGAAAGCCTTTTCCCCCTATCATCTGGCCTTAGCCTATCAAGTCTCATCTGGACTGCCTGTATCCTCTTCCTCTGTAGCCTGGCACAGTCACGCTTCTAGAGGGAAGTGATCAACAATGGGCACCAGAGTCCTTAGCTTTTCATCTATAGTATTGATTATGTTATTTCAACTCTTTGTCTCTACCTTCATGTCTTCTTGATTACATCGTCTCCCTTCCTTAGCTCATAGACGCAGGTTTCTCTTACATACGTATTCTCTTCCTAAATGTTCTTTTCCATGGATAATTTGCCATCAAACAATCCGACTCAATAAAATAAGGCTAGTGACACAAATTGTTCACCAAAACCCAGCATAGTTGGTGATCATCTCCCAGTAGTGAGAATAGCTCAGAAAATATTTTTGAGGAAGCAAAAGAAGGAAGGAATGGAGAGGGGAAAGGAGAGAGTATGGTAAGGGAAGGGAGGAAGGGAAGTAGAAGAGAAGGAGAGAGAATAAAAAGAGAAGGAATAAATAATTTTAAGAATCTCCATTCAGGTCTGAAAGCATTCAGAGTTCTGTCCTTTGAATGGATTTGTTGGCTCGTTGATTATTTGTTTATTTGTTTGGTCTGTTTGTTGTTGTTTTGTTGTTGTTGTTGTTGTTGTTGTTGTTGTTGTTGTTGTTTTCTTCCCACAGTGGTGATGATGCGAAAGTAGAAAACGCTTGCTGCTAAACCCCACCCAAACTTCTCAGCTTGGTTTCCTTCCTGTATTTACCTCTAAAAAACACACATTAGACCCTAACATCACTTAGATGAGGCCTTTTTGTTTGTCAATTAAAAGGCAGAAGTAGACAAGCACACTTCTGCAGCATGGAGGGAACAGTGAGAAATCCACTCTGGCCTAAGATAACAAAACCATAAAGCCGTGGTCGCATGCGAAGCATTTTAAGGCGTGAAGTCCTCTTCCACGCCTAAGCACTGACATAAAAAGAACTATGAAGATTTCAGAGACTATCTTGATAATGACAGATGACAGGCTATGCATCCTAGCAAAGCTGAAATAATACTGACAAGGTGTGAAGTTACAAGTGGTACCCACCTTGAAGGCTTTTAGGGAGGCTAGCACCAATAACAGCTTTCCTCTGACTGAGAAGAACAGAGCTCTGCATCCCTTCCTCACACTAAATTTCCCCTAGGGAAGTGACTTAGTAAAATGAAAGCAAACATTATTCAGAGCATTAGCTGTAAGTCACACAAAATTTGGCAGTTCCGATTAGCATTTAAATAATTCAATGAAAAGAGCCCCACAAGCAGCAAGTCTGACAACTGAACATCAAAAAGTAAGGCTGTTGCTATCCTTGCTGGCAATTGATACAAACATGTTAGAGGTGAGCATGAAAGTGGCCAGTATTTGCCATCAATATTCATGGAAACTTATAAATGACTTATTATTTCTGTTCCTTGAAATGGAATGGACACTTACTAGGAAAAATTGTCTTAAATTCTCTTGTTATAATTGTGGATACAAAAGATAGGAAAGCCAAAGTCAGTCTTAAGCATCACAATAATAACATATTTTCCAAAGCTAAAGAAAGAAAAAAAAAATTCAGGATTATAAGGAAGAAGTAAAAAAAAAAAAAGTAGTAAAACTCTTTTTAGTTGGAATATCATTAAACAATTAATTCCATTAGACAACAAACAATGAGTGTGCAATAAAAAAAAAAAAACAACAACAATTACCTAAGTTTGAGTTTGCAGTGTTTGCAGGATGGAGTATGATGCAATGTTCACTTGGCTGCTCTGTCCCTAGCCAGTTTTATCAAAGTGGTGTGTTATTTTGAGAGATTATCAGATTATCAAATGAGTGATAAAGAAACTGGAAAATCACATAGTTTAGAAGACAAAATATTTGAGACTTTTTCAATTTTTAAATTAAGTTTGGTTTAAGAGATCATCTGACTCTGAACTTACATTGCTATTAAAATTAAAAAACTGCAAACTCTGATAGGGACAATTTTTTTTTGCCTGCTTTATTCCTAGAGTTTGTTCTTTTTCCAGTCTACAAAAAGTCATATGAAGTCCTTAGGCTTACAGAAAAAAGATATTCTTTATGACTACTATATGGCTATTTTAGAACTTTTCTTTCTCTGTTTTGTTATCTAGAAACACTTAGGCTGTCCTTGATTTGTAGGGAACCTTGTGCCTGAGAAGCTTGGTAAACTCCAGGGTTTGTGTCATTCACTTCAGTAACATGTGTTGATATATGCCAGCAAGTAAAGATCCTCACTCACTCCAAAGTCCATATCCAATCTTAATACTCCTTGAAATCCATATCTATATTAATAACTATGAAAAATAACTTAAAATAGGAATACATCCCAGGAAACGCATGCTGTATTGAAGGCGAATTTTTACTACTAACCCAATTTAAGTTTCACAGATGTTCAACATAACGCAGTAGTACCCTTTCTCTGTGAGTTTATTACCCCTTTTCTATAAGTGATACAGCTCATGGTCCCTAATGGATAGATAAAATTGCGTAGTACTAAACATTATCTATCTATTGTGTATTTTTTATTTGTTTTTCTTTTTTCTATATGCCAGATAAAAGTGAAACAGGATTCTGCACTTTTGCCTGCTTGTCTTCATTCTCATCGGCAAGTTCACACACCCGTTTGCTGTGGCCTTCCTTTGCCAATCTTAGAAGTACTTTCTTTGAGATGGCAATGTAAACTAAGGCCAGCAACTTTCTAAGATACATCTCAGCCTTTAGCCCCTCCAGTGTGAGGCAGCCATTGTTGGGTTAAACTGCATTTGTTAGCCAGGCTAATTAATTATATACTAATTAATAATTAATTATTATTTTATAATTATATAATAACATAGCATACATATTAATATATAATTATAATAAATAACATATCCTATTATATATTTATATGTGGCTTATATTTTTATATTATACAATTATGATAGGTAATTGATTGATATAATTAATTATTAATTATTATGAATTCATTTTTATCAGTTCTGTTCTTTTAGAGAACCTTGACTAATATAATATTTCCATCTTGTTATTTACTCAGATGTTTCTTGGTTAATGCTTTTTTGCTTTCATATGTTTGTCTTTGAATTGTGCCTGAAATTGTTGGGTTAATAAAGTACACTTCCTTGAGCTACAGGAAAATAAAAAAATAAACAGAAAACCAAACCACAAACTTGATCGATCCTTTTCCTCTCAGCCTCTTCTTCTATGACACTCAGAACTACTTTTCTAATACGGTATCTGATAAAAATAAAGTTAATCAATGCCATTGTCTATAAATTCATTAACCATTCTTCCTTGGACTCCAGCTCTAAGAAATTGATGTAATTTACTTGCAAGTGTGAACTTAGATATTTCTTTCTTACATATAATACAGCAAGAAACCAAAACAATTGGTAGAAAATGTTTTTAATAACCATGATAAAATATAGACAAACTACCATTTTCAAAAATATATTAAAAATAAATTAGATTTGGAATTCTATTGAGACCATGCATTTAGTTGTCATTAGTCCGTATTCAACTGTAAATCGATAAAACAATTTTCTCTTCCTTATAGAAGGAATTATTATGATATTGCAGAGTTATACCATCTGTGTGATATTAACATTTTCAGAGTTTCTAGAGAACGTATTTGCAAAATAGCTATATATCTTGTAAGATTGAACCAATGATAGTCATCATACACATCAATTCTGCTGTGTATAATTGCCCAGAGAAAGCCCCAAGCTATTGCCACATGATTCAAATTCTAAAGCAGTAGTTCCTAATATAAACTTGTCAAAAACTGTCACAGGAATTGTGCCATCTGGCATCCCCTCAATTCAAGTCTCCACTTAACATTGAAACTCAGAAATTTTATGAACTCTGCACGAAATCATCTTTGGATTCCATAATATCTGAAAACAAGAAACAAATTATATACTTATATTTATTATATTTATATATATTTAATATAAATTTATATTTGACACATGTGTTAAATCAGTGTGTAAATCAGGGTCAAGTGTAAAACCAATGAATCTGATTAGTCTATTAACTATTACAGTTATTATGACTGCCAAACCTCTCCTGCATAATAGTAATTATTTCATTGTGTCACTGATGACTCTACTAATACCGGTTGCTGTCTTAATTTACTTTTCTGTTGATGTGATTAAAATAATCTGGAAAATATTTAAGAAGGAAAAGGTTGGTTCAGCACAGAGTTTCAGGTTACAGTTGATGGTGGGCAAGTAGTCACAGTGGCAGGAGAGAGGAGGGGCTGGTCACGGCATATACACAATCAGGACCCAGGAGCAATGAACTAATTCATGTATACAAGTACTCAGTTTGATCTCTACAGTCATACTCAGTATAGATTTTGCTGCTTAGGAAAGGATGCTACCCAAAATGGAAAAAAGTTTCCCACCTTGATGTAATCAACATAATTCCCCACAGACATAACCAATGTCCCATCTCTCAGACAATTCTAACTTCTGTGAAGTTGGCTATTAACACTAACCATCACCATTGACTTCTCAGAACTTACTTGGTTAGCTGTAGGCATAAGGTTATTGTGTAATTCAAATGTTGATTTCTGTGCCCCCCCCCCCCCCCATCTGGTACCAAGCCTTGTTCTTAGGGTCTCCTATCTCAATGTTGTGTCAGCTCTGTTCCCTAATTGTTCCCTGATATGCTAACAAAGCATCTTATAGCCAATCATTGAGCAGGGGAGAGAATAGGGTTGGTGGTCTTCCTGCCAGCCAGGGGAGGAGGAGTTAGAAAAGGAAGTAGGGTATTCAGCCATGGCAGACATCCAAGAAACATCAGGAAGGAGCTGGATGAACAAAAGCTACAAAATGAAAGCACCTATAGCATGTAAACAGGGAGAAAGCCAAATTAGCTTAGAAGGTTAAGAATAGAGTAATAACTGCTCAGTTCTTATGTGGTGAAGCTTATTTAAATAATATAATGGAGTCTCAATAATTTGTGTGATAGTCACCTACCCTAGAGAGGAAAGAAAGAAGGCTAATAGGGGCAGGAGAAGTAGCCCACTTTTAGACTCACTTCTCTGGGGAAATTCTACTCTTCACTGTCAGGATTCCAGCAGCAAACACAGCAACAGGAACAAGCAGCAGGAGGTGTGACAGCAGACACAGCAGCCTCTTCAAAGTCTTCTACAGAGCATCTCTCTTTAGGAGCATCTCAAATTGGGAGTAATGAAAAGCCAAACCATGTGAAGTATGCAAAGTGATTCAAAAGCCAAGCCCCTACATTCTGGGCTTCTGTTTATCTCCTCTCAGAGTCTATACCAAGATGTTTATCAACTGGCAAACGCCATGCTCCCATAAGAGACAGCTCCCTGTCTAGTGTAAAAAAATCAAGAGCCCACGTACAAGTCTGTTTCACATTCCACATTCAGAATCATACCAAAAACATGTTTACATCCATTACAGTTGGCCATTGCAAATTTAACAGATTCCCTGCCACTACTAGCACATGAGGAGAAAAACAAGAATTGACTCTTTTAAAAAGTTTATTTATTTACTCAATTTACATCTCAAACACACCTATTCCCTCCTCTCCTCCAAGTCCCATCTTCTCAACATTTTCCCCCTTTCCCTGGTCCCCTTATCCTCAGAAAGGAGGACATCCCCTTCCCAACACGCCCCAGCACATCCAGTCAAATCAATCCAACAGTCTGAGAAGACAGTGTTTTACCATTTTAGGGATTTGTCTCCCTGTCATCTATACCCAGCATATTATTTAAGGAGTGGAAACAAAGGCAGTCAGTCATTCCAAAGCCTAGTCTTGCACCTCTGGTAAGGTAGTCAGTTTAGTCTCTAACATTTATGACATTTATGATTTTCTTCTATCTCCTCTGTTAGCAATTGTGGTGAGGGAGCTTCAAACATACCAATGTCTTTGAGCATTGCATATGCAGATTCCTTCCTGCAGAGTGACAACTGTATTCTTACAGTATAGACTATAAAATCCCCCTATCACAAAGTCCCCAATGAAATTATTTCCTTAGTGTCCTTGAACTATTTAAGAAAATCATTAGACTAAACAGAGGCTCAGTATACCAAAATTCTGGAGAAACTGAAACTTCCCTGAGAATTCTACTAAAGCAATTTCAGAAATCACAATAACAATGAAATCATTAAATTAAATTTCTGGATCAAAAAAGAAAGCATTAAAGACACAAATCTAATAAGTGTCTTACAACACTCTCTTTTACTACATAAAAAGTTAGCATACCAATTTGATAGAATTAGAGACATGACTTTAATATGAGTATGAGCAAACCTATGTTTTAATTGTTTTTTTACATGTTGACTACTGGCAAGTCTCATTCCTGTTCAAGTGTCTTTTTAATTCATTATTTTATAATTGTATACATATATACAGTGTATTTTGAGCATATCAACCCCCACTCTCCACCTAATCCACTCCAGACCTCCTGCCACTCTTTCTAACTTTATGTTCTCTTTCAATAGCCCACTAACTCCAATCAATGCTGTCCATCTGTGCCTAATTTGGGGCTCATCTCTTAAACCATGAGCAATTACCAGTGGTCACTCTCCTAAACAGAACTGACTATCCCTATCCTGGGATTCTTGAATTGCCAAATATCTTAAGCTAGGAAACAGAACTTGGTATGTTCTTCCTCCATCTGTCTTAGATGTTTGACTGGCTTGATATGGAAAGCTCTTGTGAAGGCAACCATAGCTGTTAGTGTACGAATTCAAAGGCATTGTCCTCTACCAAAACCACTATTTGGAAACATTTTTCCCAACCTTTGGCTCTTACAATATTTATAATCCCTTCTGAAATGTTCCCTTACATACCTTGGGAAGGAGAGTGTTATAGATGTCTCACTTAGGACTCAACAGTCTAAAAATATTCACTCTCTGAATACTGACCAGTCCTGATTCTCTGTATTAAACAATATCTGATGCAAAAAGAAGCTTCTGTAATAATAGTTGAATCTTGATAAGCTATGGCTAGAGATAGATAGTTAGAAGAAAGTTTGCTACTCTATATCCTCATAAAAATAATAGTAATGTATTTTCACTAGGACCTATGACATTCCCAGACAATAGTTCATAGCCAGATTTGCAGTATCAGATATAAGTTCCATATTTTAGAGTGAGCCTTACATGCAATGAATAAAGTGCTTATTTACCTTCATAACATTATTCCACTACAGCACTTATGGTCATATCTTGCCAGGCTATCATTATTGTTGTTCACAGAGTATATAGTTGACTTCATAGCTGCCTAAGACTCTTGATGAGTTTTCTTCCTCAGCAGCTGGTACAGCATCTTCTGGTACTCGAAAGCTAGTCAGTAGAGAGGTTTCCCAATCAATTCCACCTTGAAGTATCTATATTATGTGCCCCCAAGTATCTATGGCTTTTCAGTAATAGGGACTCACCTTCTAGTTCTGGTGGGAAAATAAAAACTATGTCAATAGCCTGGTTTGTGTCAGAGATCTGTATGACATTTATATGTCACAAGTCTGTTCTTTAAATCTTGTGTATGACTTTCTGATTTATATATAAAAAAATCAAAGTAAGTGTGCAACTCATATGGACCTGTGTCTGAGACCGAGATAATCAACAGTGGTCATGACTAGGATAAAAATAATGGGAACGGTAAAATTACTCATTCAGTTTTTATTGCATATTTGATAATGTTGACAACTGAAGAAGTGGGGTTATCAAGATTCCAGGATTATGCTAAAATGTTTTTGTTATTTGTATTTTAAAGAAAACACCACTGAAAAACTTACATTGAAAAATTACACATGTGGCTATGTAAGTTTTTGTTTGTAGTTAATTTTCCATTCAGAATCCCTTCTGCAGCTAAGTCTGAAACTATTAGATTGAACTAATAAAAATAATATTCAATGAAAAGCTCCAAAATTCGGGTGTCAATTATAAACTACCTTAAAATTATGCAATTTGTATCCAAGATTGTCTTCCTTTGAAGACTACCAGTGCTAAGATTCATTGACTATGGGCATTTTGAGGAAATCATAAAAACTGTATTGAGGAGTATTAGCCAAGAATTGCCATGTACTAAATTTAAGGCAGTAACACCATTTCTTACCAAAGACACTTTCCTTTTGGTATAAAAATGTAATTATAGCAAAGATTATATGTTGATACCAGCTGTCTACCACTTAGGAAAACTGTTGACTTCAAAATAAAATTATGCAAAAATTGACAAGATCTCTACATCATAAGAAGTCAGACCTATAACTCATACGTTACAGGCAGTATGGAATTCAATCTCCTTTGTGATTTATTTTCTGGTATCTAAATTATGTCATCTCTTTATTTGTTACTGAAACACAGGCTTTTCCTATATGCAGCAACTACAGTGATAGCAATGAAAAATCCAAATGTTGAAACACAATCCTCCTATGACAGTTTTCAGAGGGTGCTGATATGAATTATTTAAAAGTTCACTTCCCATTACCTCAGCCTAAATTACACAGTTAACCATTGAAATCCTAAATTAGCACATATCTTTGAGAATATATACAAAAAGCATTTTTATACAAAGAGGACTTGAGTTCATATGAGCTGTGTTCAATTAATTCTGAGGACCTTGTTCTGCCAGTGCCCTTAAACCTTCTGGCTCTTACACCCTTTCTACTTCTTTTCCTCAGGGTTTTCTGAGCTCTGACAAGAGGGATTTGATAGAGACATCCCATTTAGATCTAAATGTTCCAAGGCCTCTCTCTCTCTCTCTCTCTCTCTCTCTCTCTCTCTCTCTCTCTC
>OU015751.1:108042682-108087433 GCA_907169655.1 Acomys percivali
ACACACACACACACACACACACACACACACACACTATGGGTTTGTTTTTATAACCTGTTCACATTCACTTTTTTTTTTTACCATAGAGTTAGGTTTTTTTTGAAATGAGAAAACTAGGCCAAGAAAAAAAATTCTGCCCTTGATAAACTTGTAGGCTAACCTATAAATACCACGTGTATTTCAGTGTACTTGTACATTATATTAGAAAAAAACCATCTTCTTGGTTACCCATGAATCAAATAGTTCTTAGATGCCTTTCCTTGTTTGTTTTTTTAGTTGACATATGAAATTGTTTTCATTTATTGTGTGTTGGCTTAAATGAAAATCCCAAACATTCTATTTTACCAATAAAACTCTGGAGCCAGATTCTGGGGTGTAAACCTGCTAGCTCAGAAAGGCAAACAAAGAAGCCAGCTGACCTTCCTACTCAGCTATCATCCCAATGTAAAAGGTCCAACAGCCTCACTAGCTCAGCTGAGAGCACAGAAGGAAAAGGCCAAAAAAACCCCAAGGCCAATGCCTTGGTAGCTCAAAAGGCCAAAGGCCAAGGCTCTGAGGAGCTGAAGAAAGGAAGAGCTAAAGAGCTAAAGGCTAAAATCCCTAGAGCTCAAAAGCCAAAGATATCTTTCTACTTCTATACACTGTCTTAAATACCCCTCAACTCAAAGTCCCTCCTAGTTTTTAATTCCTGTTAGCTGGTTTCTTGCTCTTGTCTCTTGACCTAGTCTTAACCCTATTACATCCTATGTGCAGAAAGTTCTTGGACTAAAGGTGTGCGCTAGGGATGGCTGAACTACCTCTTAATCATCTGTTTACAATTACCAGAAAGTTCTTGGATTAAAGGTGTGTTAGAGCTCAACCACAAGAAATGGAGACTTACAGTTCACAATCTCAGGGATCACAGGGGGATCAAAGACACACTTTTGTAATACACAATATTTGGGACCACAGCGGAATCACGTATCCTGCAACAATTGTGCACAGCATATTTTAAAGTACAAGCACGCAGATCATAGAAACAGCCTAAATGTCCCTCAGTAGAAGAATGGATAAAGAAACTGTGGTACATATACACTATGGAATACTACTCAGCTATTAAAAACAAGGAATTCACGAAATGTGTGGATAAATGGATTGAGCTAGAAATGATCATAATGAGTGAGTTAATCCAGAAGCAGAAAGACTCAAATGGTATATACTCACTTAAATCTGCATACTAGCCCAAGGGGCATGTCCCACGAAAGCCTTTCCTTACCAGGAAACTGGGACAGAGGGGAGGACATCCTATTGGGACTCTTGATGAGGGAACAATGGGAGAATAGCAACGTAGAAGGATCCAGTGGGTCCTAGAAACCTACAAGTAGAACATTATGATAGGCAGATTTGGGCCCAGGGGTCCTGCTCAAACTAAGGCACCAGCCAAGGACAATACAGCCTGTAAACTTTAAACCCCTACCCTGATGTAGCCCATGGACAGGACAGTCTCCACACTTGAGTGGAGAGTGGGATATGACTTTCTCACGTACTCTGGTGTCTCACATTTGACTATGTCCCCTGGATGGGGAGACCTGGTGGCACTCAGAGGAAGGACAGCAGGTTACGGAGAAGAGACTTGATACCCTATGAGCATATACAGGGGGAGGTAATCCCCCTCAGGAACAGTCATAGGGGAGGGGAATAAGGGGAAAATGGGAGGGAGGGAAGAATGGGAGGATACAAGGGATGGGATAACCATAGAGATGTAACAAGAATAAATTAATTAAAAATAAATAAAAAAAATAAAGTAGAAGCACATGGCCAAATACCATCAATAAGAGCACTCACTACCTTATATAGCTATTGTTCTTGTGGAAAAAACACTTTTTATCTATGCAGTATATTTCAAAATACTATTTATTATCTAGAATTCTTCTCCTATTGACAATGAACCAGATATGTATTTGTCCTTTTGAACAGAAATTTTATAAATATGAAAATTAATACATCCTTTACCTATTTCCACATCATTATATCTTTTGGGAACCCTCATTTGACTCTTAACTTCGGTATAAATTTATATTTCTCAGTTACAAATGAGATCACAGAGTATGTTTTGATAAGCCAGGTTCAGTCCTTAATCAGAGCAGGGTCATTCAGGCAATCATTTAGAAAATTCAATATTCATGTTTCTAAAATGTCATTTCATAATTAGCTAAAAACCAAAAAGAACAGGAAGATAACGTATTTCTCCAGGCATACAAGATCCTGAAGAGGGTGTTCACTGTCATTCTATTCAGTATGTTAAAAACAGCTTTTCAGAATCAGATTTATTCTTTCTTCCCCCTTATGGATTGCTGTGTTTTTATATGTTTACATGAATTTGAGTGGTGTTTGTATAAATTATTAATAATTGAAAGAGACATTTTTTCATTTAATTATTTTAATTTTCATGGACACAGAGATGATCTAATGCACCAACACAAAAACATTTGCAGTGTTCCTTAAACATACTTAGTGGAGTACAGACAGAAACACCAACAGTATTTTCAGACTTAAGTAATATGCCTCTTTTGAAAGTCAATTGCTGATTATTAGCATAGAAGCTGTGGCTATATCAAAAAAGAAACATTAAACAAATTGAAGTCATATTTTATGAGTGGCTGTATTTAAAGAATTGAAACATTAAGTGAAAGTTTTGTTTAAATGGTCTTCTTTAAAATTATGCCAGATTTCCAGCAGATAAAAGAGATGAAAATACTTATTAGATCTGAGGAGAAATACAAAGCTTTAAAACCACTGAGTAAAAGCCAGGTTTTGAGTTAAGTCATTCTCAGCATTTCATTAAAACTTCAGCCACTGGATTTGCTAATGACATAGGTAACTTCAAAAAGTACTCTGTTCCTATCAGACCTCCAAGAGTTATCTTTGTCACACAGGATTCAGGACTTTTGGCTAGGCTTTAATTTAATTTGAGAAAGTGAAAATAAAAGTCCTTGATAAGAATGAATACAGATTTCAACTTTCTGAAAAGTAATTTAATAATATTTACTTATACATAACAATCTAAATTGTACATTGGCATTGCGTTTGCTTACATTCTTTAAAAAAACATACAGAAACAGGAGAGAAAGGTGAAAAAATGGCAGGAAAGAAAGAAAAAAGAAAAAAACAAATAGATGAAAAATTGTCCTTCAGTAAGTAATTTTTTGAAAAACACTGGGCAGAAGGATGGCAGTTAATGAAGCAACAGACATAACACCCACAAATAGGTCACCTCTATGAAAAGCTATGATCCAATCCGGTGGTGAACCTCTACTTGAACAAGCAAAGTGTGTCATGATTGCCTCATTTAGAGGCCCAGTGGCAGAGAACTTGCTTGGCATGTGTGAGGCTGTCCATTCAATATAGAACATTTAGAAATAAAGAGAAAAATAGTAGGATTTGCTTGAATGATTTATTTTTCCACCTGTTGTAGACTAACAAGCATGGGCATGAACTTGTGAGTTTTCTGCCATTAAGATACCAACCATGCCACCTATAAAGGAAATGAACAGAGTCAAGAGTGGGGACTCTTGGCATTGGAAGAACAAAACTGTATGATATTGCGTGTAGCCAAACTCAATCCTGAAAGATTATGGACAGGTAAACAACTGCATACACATGATGTAATTATATGCATATGACACAGGAAATCACATATGTTGAGTGTACCACAATGCTTCTTACAGTACATTGCTTGAAGCAGAAACTTTAGAACAATATTTTCTATAGATATGGATGAACAAAATATTTGTGTGTTTATACCAGTAGTCATATTTACTGCAAATAATACAAATGTATATGGATTTATGATCTGCTAAATTATTTGTTTGTAAAGTATGCAGCTATAAAAGCAAGAAAGATAGTTCAGTTGGTAAATTACTTGTGGTTCAATCAGAAGGAAATGAAATTAAATCCCAAAAGCCCAAATACGAAGTCAGGGGCAGATGTGTATAGATGTGCCACAGCTTCTTTATCCATTCTTTGGATGAGGGACTTCTGGGTTGTTTCCAGTTTCTTATTTTTACAAATAACTCTGCTGTGAACATAGTTGAACAAATGTCCTTGTTGTACAGTGGAGCATCTTTCGGGTATATTCCCAGGAGGGATATGGCTGGGTCTTGAGGTAGAGCTTTTCCCAATTTTCGGAAAAAGCACCATATTGACTTCCAAAGTGGTTGTATAAATTCAAATTCCCACCTGCAATGGATGAGTGTTCTCCTTTCTCCACATTCTCTCCAGAACGTGCTGACACTTGAGTTTTTGGTCTTAGTCATTCTGAAGGGTGTAAGATAGAATCTCAGAGTCATTTTGATTTGTATTTCCCTGGTGACTAAGTACATTGAGTATTTCTTTAAGTGCTTCTTGGCCATTCATTATTCCTCTGTTGAGAATTCATTGTTTAGTCTGTGCCTCACTTTTTAGTTGGATTATTTTGTTGGTTTCTGTTTAATGTTTTGAGTTATGTGCATATTATGGATATTAACCCTTTGTCAGATGTAGAACTTATGGAGATCTTTTCCCAATCTGCAGACTGTTGTTTCACTGTATTGATAATATCCTTAGACTTACAGAAGCTTTTCAGTTTTATTTCTTCTACACCTTTCTCCTATACATTTAGCTTTTAAAGTTATTATTATGTGCTGAGAAAATTTCTTTTCTCATTCACACTATTTAGTGTTTTGTGTGCTTCTTGTACCTTCATTCGTACTTTCTTCTTTGTTAGGAAAATTTTCTTCTGTGAATTTTTCAAAACATTTTCTTTGCTTTTATCTGCGTTCTCTCTCCTTCTATTCTTACATTTTGTAGATCTTGTCTTTTAAATGGTTGTTTTCTGTCTGTAGCTTTTTAGACTTTATATTTCTTTAAGTGGGGTATCCCTGTCTTCCATCTTGTCTTTAGTTCCTAGGCGTTTCTCTTTCATATCTTTTGCTCTCTTGGTAGGATCTGCCTCTCAGTTTTCTCTTCAACTTCTTGAATTTTTCATTTCCAGATTTCTTTTTTGTGTTTACTTTATGGATTCTATCTACACTTCTAAGTCCTAAAATGTTTTACTTTTTTCCTCCCACTTTTTGTCTTTATAGATTTCTTTAATGAATTTATTCATTTACTGCTCAAGGACTTCTATCATATTAATAATATCTACAATAAATTCCTTGTATTGTACCTTGGAATTGTTATAATCTTCAGGGTCTACTGTAGTGCATTTGTTGGTTTCTAGTGGGGACATATTATCTTAATTGTTATTGTGGTTTTATAATGGTATCTATGTCTCTGGTTCTGGGATAATTAAAAGTCTAGTTGCTTGTGTTTTGTTTTTGTTGGGTGAGTGTTTTGTGTCTTGATTTTGATTGCCCTTTCTAGTTCTTAGACCATGTTGACTTTGTGTTGTCTGGTAGAAAATGTTTCTGCTTTCTGTCAGGCTTTGTTACCAAGATAATGGAGAATGCCTGCTGAGGTTGGGGCTTGAGACAAAGGAATGACTGGAAAAGAAGATTAGAAAAAGTCTATGTGATCTTCTGGAGGTGGTGGCAGAGAGGAAGGGGAGGCCACAGCAAATGTTGTGCTTTAAACTGGAGGGTGAAGATGGAAGAGCAGGATTGGGTGAGACTAGCAATACATGAAGATCTGCAACTAGCCTACTTCCCTGGCCTGTATCCTTCTCTGTTATTTTAAGCCACTCTACTTATGGTTTTTATTGTGTGAGTCCCCAGACACACATAGATTAATTTAGATATGTTGTACCTGTCAAATTTAGAAACATAATAGATGATCACAATTAAAATTTTATATTGATCACAAAATGGTAGAATATACTATAATTGGAGTTTATGCATTTTTCAAATCTTTTATTTATTCTCTCATGTATGATATCTCAACCTGTAGTTTCCACTCCCTGTTCTCTTTCCAGTCACCTCCCCTCATCTAGACCTCCTCCATTTCCCTTCAGAAGAGGTCAGGCCTCCCAGGGAAATGTACCATTTTTAATGGGTCTTTCAGTGCATGTTTGTGCAGTAGAGAGTACATGTCCATACATGTGGGTACATGTGTGTGGAGGACAGAAATGAATGTGAGTGAAGTTTCTCATAAGCTGTTCTACCCCCCTTCCCTCTCTCTCCCTTTTCTGGTTTCTTTTTTTCATACACACACACACACACACACACACACACACACACACACACACGTGTGTGTGTCTGAATCTCTCACTTTTACCTGTGGCTTTCTAACTAGGCTTGATTGGTTGCCTAATCAGTCCAAGTGATCTGTATCCACCTCATTTGCCCCTGACTCAGCATTTAAAAACCAGGACATCATGAAATTTGCAGGCAAATGGATGAATCTGGAAAAGATTATCCTGATTGAGGTTACCCAGATCCAGAAGAACACACATGGTATATATTCACTTATAAGCAGATATTAGCTATATAATACAGGATAACAATAGTACAATCAACAGACTAAAGAAGCTAAGAACCAAGGAGGACCCTAAGGAGGATGCCTAATTCTCATTCATAAGGGCAAATAGAATAGACACTGGAAGTTGTTAGAGAGAAGGTACCTATCATAGAGGTCCTCTGAGAGACACCACCCAACAGGAGATAAAAGCAGAAGCTGAGTCTCACATCCAAACTTTGGGCAGAATGCAGGGAGTCTTATTGAAGAGTAGGTGGATAGAGGAGCTCAGAGAGGACAAAAGCTCCACTAGAAGACCAACAGAGCCAACAAATCTGGACCCATGCATGGAGAGGATGTTGGCCTTCAGCTCAGATGTAGTAGATAGGCAGCTCAGTACTATGTGGATCCCTTGGACCCATGCATGGAGAGGATGCTGGCCTTCAGCTCAGATGTAGTAGATAGACAGCTCAGTACTATGTGGATCCCTTGGTAAGAGCAACAAGGGAAGTCTGGGCTATGAACTCTGTTGCCTGCCCTTTAATCACTCCCCAGTGTAGGAGTAACCTTCCCAGGCCACCGAGGAAGAAGATGCAGGCAGCCCTGATGAGACTGGATAGACTGGAGTCAGTTGATAGGGGAGGAGGGCTCCCCATTTCTGAGGAGTAATGGATGGGGATAGGGAGCAATAGAGAAGGAGGGGGATAAGATGGGGATGTAAAGTGAATAAATCTTTAAAAATAAATTTAATTTAAAAACAATAAAATGATTCCTGTATGATTCCTCTTATACTCAAACCTCATTGTAGGCTGCGTGTTCAGCTGTACATGACCAACAGAAAAATTCAATATCATCATTGCAGGTTCTTTGTCTCAGAATATCATTTTAGGTCTTCTCTTTTTTCTTTTCTTTTTCTGTTAACTATTTATTTATTCGTTTATTTATTGTTGACTATTTATTTATTCATTCATTCATTGTTGCCAGGACCCTTGGCGGTGGGAATGAGTTGTCACAGAATCAATGACACAGACTCTGTAAGTCATGCATTCATGGAAGCAGACTCATTTACTACTGAAATACCTTTACACCCTCCTCCAGGTGGATGTCCCATTGTCTCTCAGACTTCTACCCGTTGCTGGTGCTCCTCCTCCTTGGTTCCCATCTTGACACCACCAGACTCTGGGCAGTCTATCTCTGGACATGCTTGTTGACAGATTGGGTCGTGTTCCTACTCAAGGCAGATCTCCTTCTACAATTTTATTTTATTTTTTATTTCTTTATTTTTATCTTAACTTTAACCATACTGGATATATATATATATACACACAAGTCTGTTGAAGATTGAAAAGAGAAGCCTGAAATTAAAAAATGTGTGAACCCCTTGAATTGTCCTATTACTTAAATTCACAAGCACATTCTCTAAGTAATTGCATGAGTATATAGTAATCCTTTCTTCCTCTTTTTCTTCCTTTATTCTTAGGTGTTAAATCATTATTTGAATTCTACTTGATAAATATTTATCAGTTTGCTCAAAACATGTGAGAAAGTGAATGAATAATGAGTACTCCCCCAACTAGTGGAGGAATAAAATTAAATGCACTTCACGAGTTACTGCTAATGAAAAGGTAGAGAGCCTAAATATTTGCTGAGAGACAGAGTGTGGATCACCAAATCATTCCATAAAAACAGAAAGAAGCAACTATTATGCCAGTAATTTGTAAGATTCGGGTGGGATTTCACAAATTATCTTTGGAAGTGAGGAAAGAAACTGAAAGTCATTCTAGAGAACAGAAAATGAACTGATTTAGTGTAGAAGATATGCACCTATTTAAGATGAATGTGTTCTATAACCTAATACATCTCAATCTTCACTCTCAGTGTCCTATATCATGCTTACTTCCCATAGTTGATTCAAGCGAGTGTGGGTTCAGTTGCTTAAGAATGTTTCTTTTGTTTGTTAGTATTGTTTTGTTTGGGTTGTAAAACCTCCACCATCTGTATAGAAAAACAATAGATAGATTCCAAGGTACAATGTCTCAAATATTGCTTAGTTTATATGCTGTTCATGTAACAAAGTATAGCTGATGTGTTGGACTAGTATTAAAGTGGAAGTGGGTGGAGAAAGAAAATCAGCCTTACGGTCATATACCACAAGGAATCTTTAGGTCTATAAATAACCTGAGAATTGTGAATCTAAGAGGTTTTTCATTAATACAAGCCTCTGGTAGTCTTCATTTTACAAATGTCAGAATGTCTTTCTTGTTAATTATTTCTTATCAAACATTTAAAAAGTTAGGGGATAATTTCCTTGTCCAGACTGATTTGGACATGCTTCATTACTGACTGATAGATTCCAATTAGTAAAATAAAATTAAAATGGAATATCCCATCTTCTAAAAGAAGGCAAAAGCTGCACTATTTGCCAGTTACTTTAGGTTACTAATACAAACAAATCAGGAGCACATGAGGTAAACTACAGTAACCTGAAGGAACTGGCTCACTTTTCATGTAAATGCCTCAAATTTTATGTCTAAAAATAGTACCTTTGAATGACTAAAAATAGCAGTGAGTCAAACTCCAGGAAATGTTGATTTAGATTGCTGCTTGTTGTGTCTCTGCATCTCAAATAATGTGAGGGGGAAATGATCTCACAAAAACAGATGAAACAGCACTGTGAATTTTTTGAGAGATGTTATATGGCATGGTGGAAAATACACTATAACAGGAACCATTCTCGTTTTCTATACCTGAGGAGAGGTGGTTCACGACAATTTTGCCAACATGTGCTTATGCTATCTTTACCTAGAATTTAGACATGTGCATTATCTGTTGGCAAGGTCAATAGAGGTCTTACCTTCATACCAATTAATAAGGATAACTAGCATGTGGTCCATAAATGTGTGTGTCTACTCTTCATACATGGAGGCCGAGGGAGTAGTTTTGAGAGTGATGTGGGAATCAGCTTTACCTTATAATTCTGATGATCAGGAATAAAGTTGTGACTGGAGATCTCCAAAGTCCCCTGAATCTCAGCTATAGACAAGGGCTTGAGTCAATTTCCTAATAGGAAACTGATAATCCTAACACATCATGAGTTGTTTAGTTTTGGTTAAAATGTATTTTCACAAAATGCTACACGAGGACAAATTTTTGGTAAGTCTTCTCAGACTTGTGAGGTATTCTCAAAATATAGGTTTAAAGATTGAAAACATAGCACAGAAGATAGGCAACCACTATTGAATATCTTTCTTGTTTTTTAAATAACTTGGAAGGCTGAACTCAGTTGCATGATCAAGTAACGGTCAATGAAATTATATTTAATGTAATGCTGCCACAAGTAAAGAAACAAAAATCTAAATTAGACACTGGTAAGCACATGTTGGGGATTTTCTTTATCACCACTTTAATGAAACTCAAGCAAATGTAATCTCCACAATTGTGTAGATAAGAAAATCACAATAAATGTATGAGCAAATCTGATTTCTGCTCAGCCCCCAACACCAACTCTAACTCATGGATGGTTGCCTCCTACCTATTGTGCCTTATATGGACTCTCTTCTTTCTAGAAAAATGCAAGTCTTGTTAAAGTGGAGCCCTGCCTTAAGGGTCTGGATTGGCTTTCTTTTTATATCTGTGATAATTTTTCTGACTAAAAGGAGCTTTGGGAGGTAAGGGTTTATTTGGCCTACAGATTATAACCTATCATCAACAGAAGCCATGGCAGGAACTCAAGCAACAATGTGGAGACAGGCACTAAAGCAAAGACCATAGAGGAAAGCTGTTTCCTGGTTTGCTCATATGGCTTGTTCAGCTATCTTCCTTATGAATCCCAGGCTGATTTGCCTAGAGATAAGTAGTTATATAGTCCCTATGATATTAGCTAGCAATCAAGATCATGTCCCACAGTTCTTTCCACAGACTTGTATAATAGGTGCAATTCAAATCTCAGATGAGATTTCAGCTTTCCAGGTACGTGATTTGTGTCAAGTTGGCAATAACGAACCAAGACTCAGGCTCATTATAATTTAGCCATATCTTGAAATATATACTTACATTCTGATGTGCTAGGCATTAGGATATCCACATACAAATGTGACATGGCATAGTTTATTCATTATGACATTAATATGCAGAAAGATATTTCTATGGTAGTATATAAAAAGAGGTCCTCCAGGCATGGTAGTGAACACCTTTGATCCCAGAACTTGGGAGGCAGGCAGATCTCTGTGAGTTCAAGTCTAGACTGGTCTACAAAGAGAATATAGAACAACCAAGCCTATGTGTAATAGAGAAACCCTGTCTCAAAAAAACCAAAGGAAAAAACCAGAGATACTATAAAAGTTAATGAATAAATTATCAGACTAAATTTTTTTACATAAAAAGTAGTGAACAAAGTTTTAGCCTTGAAATCTCAAGAAATGTTGAGAAAATATAATGATAAAAAGAGGAATTATTACTTACTTTCCTAAATAGCCTCATGGTCATGTCAATTACTAGTCTTTTTTATCACAGGATTATACATTTTAGGTTAAACAGATGTAACATTTATATAACTTCTGACTGCCTCGTGCTTCTTCCTGCTGTATGTAGTTTATTTTACTAATGTGTAATAATATAAATGTAAATGTTAAAATAAACATAATAAGAGACATTTTGAAAAAGAATATAAAGGCAAAGTGAAGACTGAAAAATCTTTAAATGCCATATTCTGTGAGTCTCTGAGGCATTTGAAGACCTTATCTAACTATTTTACCTTATATATCTATAGAATCACGTCTATCAGCAAGAACAAAACTATTCTATTTGATACAAGATTGATGGCCTTATAGCTTGCAAGATTTCAGATACCTATAAGTAAATTTCTCTGAAACTTAACCTCTGTCATATTGACATGAACTGAACATGTGTTCAATAACTGTGTCTAAAAACAAATGGATTGAACTAGAAATGATCATAATGAGTGAGTTAACCCAGAAGCAGAAAGACTCACATGGTATATACTCACTTATAATTCAGCACTAGCCCAAAAAGTATGTCCCACAAAAGTCTTCACTTATCAGGAGATTGGGAGAGATGTGAGGGTATCCTACTGAGACTCTAGGTAAGAAAAATATAGGAGATGGGAAAATAGAAGGACCCAAAGTGTCCTAGAAACCTACAAGAAGAACATCATCATGGGTGGGTTGAGGCCCAGGTGGGTCTGCTCAAACTATTGCACTAACCAAGGACAATACAATAGTAAACATCTAAACCCTACTCTGATCTACCCAATGGACAGGATATTCTCCACAATTACGTGGAGACTGGGGACTGACTATGACATGAACTCTGCTGCCCCATATTTGACCACCTCCCCTTGGTGGGGAGGCCTGGTGGCACTCAAAGAAAGAATAAACAGGATACCAAGAAGAGACTTGATAGCCTATGACCATATAGTGGTGGAGGAGGTCCCACTGGGTCATAGACATAGGGGAGGGGTGAAAGCGGGAGGGAGGGAGGAATGGGAGGATACAAGGGATGGGATAACAATTGAGATGTAATCTGAATAAATTAACAAAATAAGAAAAATAACTCCTTCAAACCATGTTCAATTATTCATCAAGTAAATGTCTTTTAAAAGCCAAAAAAATAGAAAAAATAAAAACAAAACACTAAATTATCTTCAAACTGTTCCTAAGCAAGAAGCCAACAGAAGGAACATTTGGTTTGAGTCTGGGTAGTTCTGTGTATTGGGTTTTTTCATGTGATCATAGAGACCAAAATAATTTTCTTAATAGTTGTTTCAGGTCCAAGGAGAGATTTACTTTTGGGAAAGTCTGTGAGGGTCAGAGAGTCAAGAGAAGACAATATACTTTGGCTTGCCACCAAGATCAGCAATCAAAAGCAAAAAAAAAAAAAAAAAAAAAGACAGAGAGAGATGGGGGGAGGTGGTTTCTTGGCATAAAAGATTGAACTTTTTAAATAATTTATTTCTTATCATTGATGTGGAAGTAGGGAAGGCCAAAGGAGAAGGAAAAATCACACCGGAAATGAGAAAGAAGATAGTAGGGTGTAAGCATCTGGGAGCATAACAGGAGAAACAGTCATTCCACCATAAAACCTCAAAGTCTCTGATGGAGTTGAAGACCACATAATTTTATTTTACAATTAAGCTTAGTCACTTAGGAATTAAGATGTTTTTTAGGTCTAGATAGATGTTTTAAGTTGATAATGATGAAGTATGATAGATATTGATTTATACTCAGAATTTTAGATGTACCAAGATAGAAAAGACAGTTTCTTCAAGGCTGCCAAATACAAATAGCCAAAACACTATGAATGTAACAGTTATATAATTCCTGACTGTTTCATGGTTCTTCTTGCTATAGGTAGTTTATTGTTTGTATGTGTGATAATATAAATGTAAACATAAAAAATTTAAATACCCTCAATTTCTGTAAACTACTACATTCTGTAAGCATAGGTAATGTGTCATTCTCTTATGATTAGACTGAACAGTTAGAATTACTAAAAGGAAGAATGAGGAGGCAAAAAATGTTTTCCTCTCTGTCACCTTTGTGTATGTATCTGAGGTATGTTGTAAACTTTGTTCATATGTGTATACGTCATGCACAGTTTTGGAGATGGGAGGGGCTAAAATCTACTCTTAATCTTCAGTCCTCAAGATGTTTATCTAAACCCTTGAAACATGCTTTCTACATAACAGTTATTTGGTGCCTTTTTAGAATATTTATTTCCTCTATTCTGTGGCCCAGCTAAGTACTCTTTTCATCTATGTTCCTATATGTTTAATTTCATTTTGTATTCCATGCATAAGTGACATCATGTATTATCAGTTTTCTCTCTGTATTTTATTTTTTCAACCTTATTTTTAGTTCCTTCCATGTTAGTATAAATGGTGGTAATTCATGTTTTTCAAAATCTTGCAGTTAATACCCACTTTATAATTATATATAAATTTTATATTATTTATATATTTATAATATTTTATATAATTATGTAATACACTATAATGTGTTTGAATATTATTTAATATTGCAAAAACAGGAAATGATGCCACTTAAATAAAAACACACATCCACACATATTTAATAATTATCCACTGTCAATTATTAATAATCTATGATGACTGTAAGAGTAGAGATATTTTTCAAGGTAATGATTTCTTGATTTCCATTTATTTGACCACATCCCCTGGATGGGGAGGCCTGGTGGCACTCAGAGGAAGGATAGCAGGCTACCAAGAAGAGACCTGATACCCTATGAGCATATATGGGGAAGGAAATCCCCCTCATTCATAGTCATAGGGGAGGGAAGTAAGGTGGAAATGGAAGGAAGGGAGGAATGGGAGGATACAAGGGATGGGATAACATTTTAGATATAATATGAATAAATTAATAAAATACATTTTAAAAAGAAGCTGAATAAACAAACAGAGGGAAATTTTTAATTTGGGGTTTTCAACAATTAATGTAAAAATTTCCCCACTATCCAAAACAATATGGTGCATTAAGTGTAAACTTTATCAACATTTTAATGACATTTTCTCACAGAAGTAGAAAAAGCAATTTGAAAATCAAATGCTTCCATAATGTTTCCTCAATAGCAAAATGATCTTGAGGAGGAAAAACAAGGTTGGAAACAGTACTTCCCAATTTCAATCTATATTAAAATGTTGTACTTATCAAAACAGTATGGTATGAACAGAGGGCTGAATACAACAAAGAAGCTCAGACTAGAAATGCACCCAAGGACATATAATCATCTTATTTTTGATAATGCCACTGAGAAAAACAATAAAAAAAGATTGCCTTTAAATGCTTTTCAAAGAACTGGAAATCCACATGTAAAATGATGCTTTTGGAGCTGATATTGTACCATATAAAAATTACTAAAAAACGACCTATATGTAAGACATGCAAAACCCCTAATACGAAGCAAAGGGGAAGTTGTTTGTTCTTGTTGTTAGCAGTGATTTTTGGGTATTACAGGAAAATCCCAGGCAAATAAAAGAAAATTAATAAACTACAGCTAGAGGTTAGCCTTGAGCTGATGGTCTTTTTGCTCCTAACTCCTGAGTGCTGGAATTATTGTGTGCAAAAAATATAATAATAAATGAATAGCCTGTAGAGAGGATGAAATATTGGGAACTATGTCTGAAGTATTAATTTAAAAAATCAAGGAGAGAAAGAATGACCTGATTAAACTGGGAAAATTAGACTTCTTGTTTGATCACTGACCTCTGAGATGGGATGCAAGACCATATTACTTTCCAAATGTGTCTGTCTCCTTGGCTACTATCACTTTTGTATTTACTTGATGTAGCCTGTCTCTGGTAAAAAAATTCACAATAAAGGCATAGTTCTGACATATTCCTTTGTCCTAGCTATGAACCCATGTGGCTATAACTATCCGAAGGGTAGGCCTATTTAAACCTTACACTTCTTAAAATTTTGTAGAGGGTCCTGATTTGCCCAATTGTCTTACTTACACTGCCTTCCCCATTCTTCTCCTAGCATTCCCATGCCCTCAAGCTCCATACCCAGATGCTTTCAACCTGCCCAAGACCTGTTAGGTACCTGCCATATCCTTATTTTATAGGAAACCCTTAAAGCTAAGGATTCATTGTTTCTGTCTTTGAATTGTTCTTTTTTGTAAAAAATAGGCATATAAAGGGTGAAATTTTGTAGTTGCAGTTTTATACCAAACCTGGTATTTTTGGTTCCCCTCCTCCAATTGTTCCCATTTTTCTAGTTCTTATCTGCTGGTGCCTCTTGTCTGCTTTAGTCACATATGTATTTTATTGCTCACTTTTACGCCTCTTCTTCAGCTACCCTTTTCTAATTGTCTCCTTAGTTTCATGAACTTACCACATCTTTTATATATGAATGTCAAGTTTTCTCTCTGGTAGGATGCAGAACCCTTGCATATATTTACTCAGAAGTTGTATAGCTGTGCAGTTCAATATTGAGGGTTTTTTTGAGAAACCTTCCCACTGATTTCCTTGTTATTTTCCACTAACTGATACACTAATTTTAACTTCTGTTTAAAATTATAAGCATAGAACTAGAAAGCAGTAGATCTTCATGAACATACTTTTGGGTTTGAAATAAGAATGAAACAATTTCATTTTTCTTGGGATAGACATTCCCAAATTCATATCCCTTAGTTAATAAATTACTAAGTCAATGTAGTGTCATCCGGTAACACCATGGGTATGAAACCATTGCCTGAAACATGATCAACTTTCTAGATTCAACCACACTAAAGAAAACAGACTCTCCTGTTTTACCAGCCACCAGTGGGCAGTAGCACCTCAGATATGGATTGAGATTTACATGTTCTTCCCTAATCCCGGAATATTGGCTGACTTAATCTGGAGCATAGCTTTGGCCAACAACCACAGCTGCTATGATATCATGACCTAGTTGTACCTCCACTGGGCCTATACCCAGAAGACTTTGCTTCCTACTACAGGGCAACATGTACATCTATTTTTTTTAATCAGTGCTATATTCACAGTATTTAGAAAATGGAACCTGCCTAGAAGTCTGAGTTGATGAATGGATAATGAAAATGTGCTACTTATACACAGTGACATTTTATTTTACAGTAACAAAAAAATAATGAAATTGTGAAATGTGCAAGTAAATGGAAAGGTCTATCCTAGGGAGGTGATTCATCTAACTCTTTTCCTCCATTAATTTCAGTATGACACCTCTGAGGCTAGACCACCTCCTTCCCTTAGCAGCATATGAACTGCATTCTCAGCTCAGGGCCATCTTTTCCTCTCCAGTTCTACCATTAATAACCTTCAAATGCAAGAATATTTTAAAATCTCTTTGATTTTTTTTCAGGTTCTTGTGAGTGAATGAAAATAGATTATTGAGTAACTTCAAACATTGGAGTATTTCCTCTCATTCTTTCTCAGCAGAAGCTGAAGAGCTAAAGTGCTCCTTAAACTGATGAGAGCAGATCATCTGAACAATGAGTCAGTTCTGATTCAAGCTAAGTTTCTTCCAACACAAAGAGCTCTCCAGTCTGTTTTAGGCATTTGTGCATTATGCTACACTAAGCATGTACATAGTAAAATTCACTTCAACTAAAATAACCACAAGAAGGGCCCATTTGACATTAGACTAGACTTAGAAACATGCTATTACTAATTGATAAATCTTTATCAGGGAGAAATCTTACACAAAAGAGTGACATAAAAAAGCAAGAAAAATTTTGGCTGAAAATTGGGTGCAAGGTGAGAAGCCATCCTCCTGCTGCCATGCATCCTAAGAGGTCTCAGAACTCCAACTCAACTCAGTAGATATTTTTTTGGAAAGCATTGTCACATTAGCATTTTTCTCTGCACTGAACTCCAAGTTGCATATGACAATGAAATAAGTATCTTTGTAATCATTCAGATCATGACCCCATCACTCATTTTGCTGGTTCCTGGTAATAGCTGTATTTCCAGGAATTTTAGAAGGTAAATAAACTCACTGCTGCTATGTTGAATGACATATACCTGCCACATATGGCTGGTTGCAGCTTTTGCCAGTATATCATTAGAAAACTTATCTTCCCGTTTTTAAAATTCTGACACCATTACTTTATGGTCTAGGTTGAAAAACAGAAATTGATATTTTTTACCTCTCTAGGATAAAATTCAAATCTGCTGAGCTATAGCCATGGACACACACACACACACAAGCACAAACACACACACACACACACACACACACACACACACACACACACACCTGCCAGAAAAACTTTAGATAATCTTGTAATGTAAAAATTCAGGATATTTTCATCCTCTGGCTACAAACTGAATAAGCAGGGCTAAATTATCAGTAACCAACATACTGATCAGAATGTCTGAGAAAGAGTTGCCACTCTTTGTTCTTGGACTGTGTCTACATGTATTGTTTTATAGGAAATGTTTTCTATCCCCACCCAAATATCAACTAAATATATTTTTAAAAAACACACTCACTTTTAAGACCTAAATTAAACATTGAGTATTCTGTAAATCTTTTCTAAACACAAATATCACAAGCATGAAATCATTCTATTTGTTTTTATTCCCCCTATCATACCACAGAGTACTAAAGGCAAGATTCATATTTTATTCATTTATGTTCCAAAGCCTTATCATATAATATGTCAAAAATAGATAACAATGACAGTAGCTATAAATGAAGTACTTCCTAAGATTATTTTGTAGATAGGCATACTTCAGATACTTGATAATCAAGTGTTACCTAAACCTAATGTCAAAGACACAAAAGATGAATGTTTATTTGACCCCCCCTCACCAGCCATCTCTATCTACTAGAGTGCCACCCACTCTACCATTGAAAGAAAGCAGGTCACTGTAAAGCTAAGAATATAGAAATTATGTATCTACGGTTTGGTTTGGATATCTTGCTTAATCAAAATTTGTTGACTACATTTGAGTCTCAAGTAATAGAAAAATTACTACTTAGTTTATTCATGGAAACATATTTTTAAAAATTAAGGTATATATTGCCAGTTATAAAACCCTATTTAGATAATTTCCTATGATATCTCTACATTCTGTTCTAGGATCTAGACTTAACATCATTTTTTTAATCAGTAGTAAGCTATCATTAACATTTATATTGATGTGGGCAGAAAATATTACATAGTTTAAAAATAGATTCTAGAATTTGAATGCCTATATTTGAACCATTACTACTACTTATTAGCTTAGTAACATTGATTGTCTTATTTAACCATTTGATGCCCAAATTTTCTCATATAGTTTATGCAGACATAATAATACCTAACATATGAGCTGGACATTTCTAAGGTCCATTAAAAAATGCTTGTAACATATTATAGATGTTTAATATGTTAGAAAAGAACAGATAAAAGGATTTCCATCAACTTTTTCTTCAGAGATCTTTGTAAAAATTCTTTCACTCAACTACTATTCACTAAGATTTTCTATGGTAGGAGTACATTAATGAGATGGACAGACTATACCATCAGGGAGGTTATATTATAATAAAAGATATTATAAAATATGAATAAATAATTTCCATAGCAAGGTTATAAAATATGCCATTAACACATAACAGTATAGAGTAGAGGTATGTTACTCTACATATGGTGGCCAGTGAAGATCTCTGACTCATGAGTGTGGATAAACCATTTTTGTAGAACAAGGGAGAATGTAAGAAAGAGGAGAATGAAGATAAAGGTTGTAAAGCTTAAACCATTTTGAGCTTGAACATAGCAGTAGGCCTTCATTTCCATATTAGGATGTGGTCATGAAAGATATGCAAAGAATGTGATCTCAAAGATGAAAGAGATCTAGACCACACCAGCCTGGGAAGAGTCAGCTTTAGTGTCAACTACAATGCAAGGTCTATGGCAGACTTTTTACGGGGAAAGTCGTAACTTAATCTCCATAACTTAAAAGTAACATGCTGTTTTTGAGGTAAATATATTGGTCCCAGTTTCTGAAGAAAAAAAATGTTAGAAGGGAGTAGTGATGTCACTCTTCAGAGTATGTTTTTATGGTTCTTTTTATGAATATTTTAATGATTATAATTTATTCACATTACATCCCAATTGTTATCCCCATTCTCTTATCTTCCCATTCCCACCCTCACTCCTTCTACTGCCTTTTCCCCTCTCCTAGACCTGTAGGGAGGGCCCACCTACTCCAACTGTTTGGTGACAGCCTATTAAGTCTTAGCAGAATAGCCTGGTATCCTTTCCTTTGTGTGACCACTAGGCTGTCTTGCCAAGGAGCAGTGACCAAATTATGGGCACCAGTGTGCATGTCAGAGGTCTGGCAGCAGCTTCCCCTTCCCCCCCCCAAGTGGATAATAGTGGATAATAAGGGGATCTTGGGTTTGTGCATGCCCCTTTGTTCCCAGATCTTCAGGCCTTGAAATTCTCACTATGGAGGTCTTGCTCCCTCCTGGACCTTCCATCCCTACACTCTTCCCTACAACTCCTGGTGCTCTGGGCAGCTTAGAGTCTAAGTATTTGTCCAGATTCCCCTGATGTAGAGTCTCTCAGAGGACATCTACGTTGGGCTAATGTCCACTTGTAAGTGAGTATATATCATGAGTGTCTTGCTGAGTCTGAGCTACCTCACTTAGGATGATCATTTCTAGTTCCATCCAATTGCCTGAGAATCTCAAGATTTCCTTACTTTAAATAGCTGAGTAGAATTCCATTGTGTAAATGTACTACAGTTCCTTTATCCATTCTTTGGTTGAGGGACACTTAGGTTGTTTCCAAATTCTTCCTATTACAAATAAAGCTGCTTTGAACATAGATTAGCAAATGTCCTTGTTGTATGGTGGAGCATCTTTATGGTATATGCCCATAAGTAGTATGGCTGGGTCTTGAGGTAGCACTTGTCCCAATTTTCAGTGAAAGCACCAGATTGATTTCCAAAGTGGCTGTACAAGTTTTCTCTCCCACCAGCAATGGAGAAGTATGCCTCTTTCTCCACATCCTCACCAGCGTGTGCTGTCACTTGAGTTTAGCCATTCTGATGGATGTAAGATGGAATCTCAGAGTTGTTTTGAGTTGCATTTTCCTGATGACCAGGGATGTTGAGCATTTTTTTAAGTGTTACTCAGCCATTTGATATTTCTCTGTTAAGAATTCTCTGTTTAGCTCTGTACCCCAATTTTAATTGGATTATTTGGTTTAGAGGTGTTTAATTTCTTGAATTCTTTATATATAGGCCTTTGTCAGATGTAGGGTTAACAAAGATCTTTTCCCAATCTATAGTGTGTTACTTTGTTCTGATGACAGTGTCCTTTGCCTTACAGAAGGTTTTCAGTTTCATGATATCCCATTTATTAATTGCTGATCTTAGAGCCTAAGTTATAGGTGTTCTGTTCAGGAAGCTGTACCCTGTGCCAATAAGTTCTAGGTTCTTTCCTACTTTTTCTTCTTACAGATTTAGTGTGTCTGGTTTTATGTTGAAGTTTTTTAATCCCCTTGGACATCAGTTTTGTGTAGGATGATAAATATGGATCTATTTGCATTTTTCTTTTTTAAAATTTTTTATTAATTTATTCTTGTTACATCTCAATGGTTATCCCATCCTTTGTACCCTCCCATTCTTCCCTCTCTCCCATTTTCCCCTTATTCTCTTCTCCTATGACTGTTCCTGAGGGGGAGGAGGACTCTAGATGAGAGAAGCATGGGAGAATAACAAAGTAGAAGGATCCAGAGGGTCCTAGAAACCACAAGTAGAACATTATGATTGGCAGATTTGGGCCCAGGGTTCCTGCTCAAACTAAGGCACCAGCCAAGGACAATACAGGCGGTAAACTTTAAACCCCTACCCAGATCTAGCCAATGGACAGGACATTCTCCACAGTTGAGTGGAGAGTGGGGTCTGACTTTCACATGAACTCTGGTGCCTCATATTTGACCATGTCCCCTGGAAGGGGAGACCTGGTGGCACTCAGAGGAAGGATAGCAGACTACCAAGAATAGACTTGATACCCTATTTGCATTTTTCTACATGTAGACATCCCACTGAACCAGCACCATATGTTGAAAATGATATTTTTCCATTGTATGGTTTGGCTTCTTTGTCAAAAGTCAAATGTTCAAAAGAGTGTAAATTTATTTCTGGGTTTTCAATTCTATCTCATTGATGAACTGGCCTATCTCAATGCCAGTACCATGCCAGTTGTATTACTGTTGCTCTATATTACAACTTGAGATCAGGAATCGGCATTCAAGTGCAGCTGAATCTTGGGAAATGACCTTAAAATTATGCATATACAGTTATTTGAAAAGTATAAAGACAAAAGGAAGATATCATTACAAGAATTACAGGAAAATACAAATGAATAGAGGCTATTGAGGAAAAACAGGACACCACAATGAAACAGGGGAAGGAAATGAGTAAAGCTGTTCAAAACATGAAAAGAGAATGAGAATCAATTAAGAAAACACAATCCGAGATTATCCGAGAAATGGAAACCTAGAGAAGAGATCAGGAATCAAACAGGTAAGTATCACCAAAAGAATTCATCAAATGGAGAACAAGATCTCAAGAACTGAAGATACAATAGAAGAAATTGATACATTTCTCAAAGAAAATATTAAAACAGAAAAATTTGTGACACAAAATATCTAAGAAATCAAGGGCAACATGAAAAGGCTTAACCTCAGGATTATAGGAACAGCTGAAAAGTAAGATGTCAGGTTTCGAGGACCAGACTCTTTTTTCAAGAAAATCATAGAAGAATATTTCCCCAACCTAAAGATAGAGATACCCTTGAACATACACAAAGCCTAATAGAACACCAATTATATTATACAAGAAAAGAAATCCTTCCTGCCACGTAATAATCAAAACACTAAAAACTCAGAACAAAGAAAGTATATTAAAAGCAGCAAGGGGAAAAGGTCAGGTAACATACAAAGGCAGAGCCATTAGAAATACACCTGACTTCTCAACAGAGACCATGAAAGCCAGAGGGACCTGGGCTGATGTCATGTACACACTAAAAAAACTACAGATGCCAAGCCAGACTACTATATCCTGCAAAACCTTCAATCACCATAGATAGAGAAAACAAAATACTCCATGACAAAACCAAATTTAAACAATACTATGCACCAACCCAGCTCTACAGAAGATATTAGAAGGAAAATCCCAGCACAATGAGGTCAACCACATTAAAAAATAAAACAAAATATATTGATAATATCATAACAACAAAACCAAAACAGGAAGAGCCATATAACACCAATTCCACAATCTCTCAACATCAATGGCTTCAACTCCTCAGAGTATGTTCTAGAAATTAGAATGCATATGGTTTTATGGGGAAGGGAAGATAACTCAACTATGATACCTAGGTTTGTTCACTTGAGCAATGGGCAATTGGTGATACCCTTCATAAAATAAAAACCTAAGGAGTAGCCCCCTTGAAAATATAAATTCATAATCTTGTTTTTAATATTCTAGTAAATTAATATATAGCTAAACATTGGTCTTTATTTTATGATTGCGCATCTTCACCTAAATGATCTCACCTAGGAAAAAAATGTATATATGTACCAGGAGCAAATACTGTGAAGCCAGATCATATCAACAACATGCAGAGGCTGGACAGGAAAGTTCAGGGACACTTTTAAAAAACACTCAAGAGAGGTGGGAATGTTCTCAGGAGAGTGTGGTGTCCACATGTATAGGTGAAGCAGAAGTTGATAACAGAGAGAACATGCACATCAGATGACACGGAAATCATGAAGAAGAAGAAAAAAAAAAAGGCAGGACAGGACATTGAGGTGAAAGTTATACTCAAGTGGTGATAACAAGAGGCTGACTTGTGTGAGTCAAAAAGAATTCGTAAGATGAGAAAATAGGACCCTGACTAGACATATCTATAGAAAAATTGCATTAATTAGTGAAAGCATCAAAATCTGTGTAAGGGAAAAGAGATAAAGGTAATAGGGACTGAAAAGTCCTTGCAGTGGCTGGCAGGGCAGTATTCTCTCCCTTGTCTAGGAAGCACATTTGACAACACACAATGAATCTTACTCATATACGATAACACTGCTTCTGTGATGGATAAGCCAAAGCATAGGTCTTTTAAAATATATGATTTTTCAAACCTAAGTCCTAACCTTCTACAGATTAGACTGAAAGTAGTACAAATTGCATTTTAGTTGACTGATAGTATAGGGGGAGAAGTTAAGATAATGTTTCTAGCTATCATTTTAAAAACTGATGAAGTTTGATGACTATATTTCAGAGCAACATGTACTATATGTTGAAGACTACCATTAGTATGAGTATCGGTATTTATTTTTTTTGTTAATAGAAAAAGAAACCAAAATTTCATTCTAAGAAGGCCTCATAGAACCACTTGAATTAATTCTTGAAAGCCACACATTGTGGGTTTTTTTGGTTTTTTTTTTTTTTTGGCACATATTGAAAATTAAATTGAGACAGGCTTTTTAGTTTGTGTCAAAATGCCCTCTTGTTTATCAGCACAGTGAATTCTTTACTGCTAATACTAGCTAAATGTGTTTTTAGCGATCTTAAAATAAATCTTGAAAGAAGAGTGATTCTGTCAAAATACAATTGTTTCCAATTTGGAAAATAAACCATTTATCCTAAATGCAATACTTATTAGCTAATAAATGTCTCGTTTTCATATTGGCATTTGTTTGAGAGTAGAAAGAGACCCAAAGTTGGTAGAAAGTTCTGTTACCATTAGCCCCTGTTTAATCTGGAGCAACTGATAGAGGATTAGTTCCTATTCCACCTAGAAGGAAATAGGACCATTTCAAGAACCAATCAAAGGACATCTGTATGAGATTGCAACGAGCTTCCTCCAGAATCATCTACCCTGATACTAAGCAAGCAGAAGGACAGTACTTGCTAGTTTGGTCACACAGCTGTTCACAAATCTTCTGGAAGCTCCAGAAAATTCTTTACTCAGAAGAGAATTAAATATTAAATTTACGTTCATTTACATGGTAAATCATCCCTAGATATGGAGATGCACATGAATGAAGACTTGATTAAAAAATTAAAAGTGAAAGTAGTGATTATCCATTTCCAGCTACAGTTATAGAAATAGAGTTAAAGCTATTCCAAATCCCATGTGGCAGAATGACATGATGAGAGTTATGAGCACATGCTCTAAGGTAGGTGCTGCATTAATATTAACTGCAGTAAGAGCGGCCCTGATTTACCACCTACCTTTAATAACCATCATTCCATTCTTCATACCCACCATTGCATTCATGAACTCTGTCCTATAAACCCTCCTTTGATCCTGAGTCCATTCCCTGAGTCTGTCAGAGAAGTCTATAATCGATTAGGCGTCATCTTTTAATACCTGCCTTAAAGTGTAGCCCTGGGACTGTTGCGATATGCAGGCCATGATTTATAGAAGATTGTTTTTTCCTTCGCCTAAGGGCTCTTTGTTACAACTCAGCATCTGGGTTAGGGTTCCAATGTCTCGCTTGTGATGTAAGGTTAAAGCCCAGTTTGGCCAAGGAAAACTGACATGTTTGGAAGGAAGGAAGGATATGAGGTAGAATGACAATTACATAAATAAATGAAATCCTTGATCATAAGCAGAAACTAGGAGAATGCAAGAACAGGACACCAGAGCTACTGAGCCAAGAATCCACCCTTAGATGTCTGTGTGCATGGCCATAGTAGTCCTATGACAGAAATGCATCAGATGCCAGGAATTTCCAATGCTCCTTTGAAACAAGCCAGCTTTTTAAAAATTTTTATTCTCAACTTTACATGCAATTCTATTGTCACTATAAGTTCCTAATTATTTTCAGTATCATTAGTGTCTGTGCTTAATAAAATTATATATAATCTAAAAATCAGTCATACAGACACCTACCTGAAGCTCAGACAAACTTGCATAAATTTCAGTGAATTCAAGGTAAACTCTATTCTATTTGTCCTTTGCTCGAGTCTGAATTTACAGTAAAAAAGATGTAAGCCCAGCTGTTTGTCTTAAGAATTCTGGACAGTGTCTGGGATCTGGGAACTCTAGGAAGGCATCTTAAGTTTGAAGATAGAACTTTTTTTTCTTTAGTCTTCAAAGGCTCCATTTTTATAAATCAAGTTCAGTTATGTTTGTGTTTCTTAAGAACTTAGATTTCTTTCAGATATCTCACCAAATCAAGAAATCTTCAGTTTCTCAGAAACCAGCTTCAACATACTTTCCCATTTTAAACATGTAATGGAAAGGATTTCAGCTTTGCTTTGTGGTGACATAACAGTGAGACAATGTCCAAGAGCATCTGGAAATCTTGGCTCTACTGTACTGCTATACAACATTTATATAAAATATTATTTTTATATTTGTTCTGTATGTGCACTGGTGAACATTCCCAACATATGAGTTTCAAAATTCCCTAATATTGGAACATCCACTCAAAACAAATATTTCATATCACAATGTTTTTAAATGTGTGCACTGAAAGTCTTTGTCAAGGTAGATTGGATTTGGGCATTAGCCCAAAGTAAAAACTTTTCAATGATGTAGAATGTATTTCAAGAAGTCGGAAAGTGAGAAACCCAATCTGAATGATGATTAGGTCTTTTTGTGTATCATGTGCCTTTGAATAAACATCAAAAAATTGAGAGATGGTTTATGTAATAAACAGTGTGATTTAAGCAAAGCAGTGCCTCAAAATGTGACTTGTGTGAAAACTGGCTTTTATTACATATTTAATCTACACTAGGTGCAATGTTCATATGTTCTGAAAACAACCAGATATAGAGCAGCAGTGAGAAAGTTGCCACAAGCAATGAGGATGCCACATGCCCTCACTACCCTCCTTTCCTCTCTTCCCTGGTAACACAACCTTAGTTCTGTTCTAAGCATCTATATATTCAGTCACATATTCATTTCCTTTGCATCTAGATGTAATTAAGTCTTTGCCAACAAAATATAAGCATAAGTCTTACAATATAGAAAAGAACTGACAACCAGAGTATGTCCAATTGGGTCTTTTCATTGTCCTATTCATAAATCCTGAGACTAAGCTAGTGATATAGTATCTTTGAAGATAAAATAACCTTCAGAATGAAAACACCATGTAAGCTGTTGTTACCATAGAAGTGCCTGACTTCCTATCACTAGATTTAATTTCTCTATAAAAAAAATCTACTGGTTTATTACTTTGTCATTTGGTGTTCCTTGTGAAATTATACAAATAAAAGTCATCAAATAGCCTACCTTCTTCTGAGGTTGTGTCACAGATCAAAGAAGTAAGTGAATGTGATAAACATTCCTGAAATTTTAAGTGGGATGTCCATCTCCTGCTGTGATTCTAATGCTCATCTTTTAATTCCAGAGCCTTGAAGAATAAACATGAGATTTAAAAGGTAGTTTAATGGGTAAAGAGCTGTTGCTTTTCAAGCATGATGATCTGAATTTCAATCCCCAGATCCAAGCAAAATCCAGGCTTCGGTTACACTATATATGTAATCCAGTACTGTGAGGGGTAGAGACAAGTCAATCCCTAAGGCCCATTGGCCATCCAGCCTACATAAAATGATGAGACACAAATTCAATCAGACTCTGTCTGAGAGCATAACCTGGAGAGTCATAGACAGGACACTCAGCATCTTCCTCTGGCCTCAGAATGATGCACGTTCATGCATGGGCATGTGTACGGCCACGGCCATGGCCACACACACACACACACACACACACACACACACACACACACACACACACACACACACACTCACACGCTAAATGAGAAATTTACTGAAATGTCCCTTTCACATTTATTTAAATGTATATAGCTGTAAATTGGAGCTAAGGGGAAAGATCATTTTTCAAAGAAATTTTTAAAATGTTTTTTAATGTTTTTATTACATTTTTTATTAATTTATTCATATCACATCTCGATTGTTAGCCCTTCCCCTGTTTCCTCCCATTCTTCCCTCCCTCCCACTTCCTCCCTTCTCCCCTCCCTATGTCTGTGATTGAGGGAGACCTCCTCCCCCTATATATGCTCTTAGAATATCGAGTCTCTTCTTGGTAACTTGCTATCCTTCCTCTGAGTGCCGCCAAGCCTCCCCATCCAGGGCACAAAATTTCTTTTTTTAAATATATTTTAATTTATTCATATTACACCTAAGTTGCTATCCCATCCCTTGTATCCTCCCATTTCTCCCTCCCTCCCATTTTCCCTTTACTCCCTTCCCCTATGACTGTGACTGAGGTGGACCTCTTCCCCCTGTATATGCACATAGGGTATCAAGTCTCTTCTTGGTAGCCTGCTATCCTTCCTCTGAGTGCCACCAGGTCTCCCCCTCCAGGGGAGGTGGCCAAATATGGGGCACCAGAGTTCATGTGAAAGTCAGACCCTACGCTCCACACAACTGTGAATAATATCCTGACATGACTTTGTATATTTGTACTAATATATGTATACTTTTTTCTGGATAGAAGGTATATACACATCTCTTTTTTCTTCCACAAGCAAGATCATAGACACCTTTAAGAACTGTTTGCATCACTGTGGTTGTTTATAATATGCATTTGAGAAAGAAGATTTATCAACCAATTAATTCTCTTCATTTAAAAGATAACTGTCACCTAATGGAGTCTGTTAAGAATACCCTCTACTTTTCCATAACTATGGAAGACATTCACATTAGATGTGGAGCTTCTTTATTTCCTTTAGAATCATTTATGCTTGCCTGTTATTGCCCAGCTAAAGTAATAATCTTGTTTGCAACATCATAATCATTTACCCAGTGAACAATCAGTGTGTCACTAACAAAGAATTATGACTTTAGGTAAAGGATAAACTACAGACACAGATGAACTCTAAGGAAATAAACATTGTTTTCATGCAAATGTCGCTAGTAATAAATAACCAGGGATGGATATTATGATGAAATAGAAAATCATATAAAAACAGGGATGTGGAAGTGTGAAAGAGATGCCTTAATTTTTTTCATTTTTAAAAGTATGATGTGCAAAGTATCTAATAAATTCTAGCATAAAATTGATATATACATTTTAACTCATAAATTATAAAAATATTAATATATGAAACAATGTTTGATAATTCCTTATCAAATGTTTATATGGTACCTTGTATCATATAATCTAATTGCCATAGACAAAGTGGTTTTAATGTTGATTTTCATGGCTTATTCACACCAATTTGACCCCTAATTTACTCACTAATTAATTATGATTTACTTTAATTATGGAACTGACACAATCTGAAATTATTTGGACAGAGTTTCAGTGAGGGATTTCTTTATTAAATTAATTCATGAGCAATCTGTGGGGGATTGTTGAAAGTATATTAAGACCTAAGCCACTATGGGCAGCATGATTCCCTATACAGGAGCTATTGTTAAAAATAGAAAAGTGAGCTGAGAACAGATAATCAAGCAAGAGAGAATTATGGATCCATTTCTCTTCACTCTTGATTAGAGATATGATGGGACCAGCTATTTGAAGTTCCCACATTGACATTGCTATGACGATGGGTTATAATCTAGAAATGTTCACTGAAATAATCCTTTCTCCTATGGTAGGTTTGTCAAGACATTTTATTATAGGAGCAAAAATGAAACTTGAACACTGTTCCACCATTTATTTCTTAAATGTAAATTATTTAGATTTGAACTCTGGAAAGGTGATAATAAATAGGACAGAGTCTTTTTCAGATCCAAAAGTATTTAAATATTCATTATTTTAATTTATTCTCATAATGCATTAGATAACCTGCAAGGACATTATATTTTCTCTACATACATTATATTTTAATATTTAAGCATGAAATATTATAGTATGTTTTTCTTTAAATATACTATACATATATTATACTGTTTTCCCTTGGGGGAAACTAAAGAATTAAGCAGCTTATTATTTGAGGTCTGTACAATATTTAATACTCTAATGTCCTCCCAATCTGAAGAAGCATCTCCAAGTTTGAGTGCAGAATGATGAACAGAAGAAACATAATACATGCTCAATCAAGATGTTCTACTATACCAATTAAAATATACAATCTACTTTAAAAGAATACCTTCAAAAAGCACACAGAAGTATTAATCACTATAGTTGTTGGTGCCATTTTTCATTATGGGAAATCATAAGGAAGGACCCAAGGGAATAAATGTGATGGGGATTAAACATAGAGTTTGATAAGATCCATGATGAGACCTAAGAGATGAGAACAAAATACTCCCAAGACTGCAAGAGATGAGCACTGATTATGCTATTTTGTAAATATCAATATGAAACAGAGAACTTGTTTTGCTGAGTGAGTGAATTCTTTAGAATATCTAAGTGCCCTACTATACAGATAAAGCTGCTTCATAACATCCAATCACTCACAAAATATTCAGAGCACCTCACATGTCTTGCACGACAAAAAATGACCTGCAGGTTTTCAAATACCACAGGCCTGTGTCCTGTACAGGACAGCACAGTGTACCTTGGTGACCTCATTATATTTAAACTATTGAATATAATTTAATACTATTTTGTTTCCATCGTGTGCATGATCAGTATAGTAAAGTAATGATGTTATTGGTATTGCAACTGTAGACTGCTAGGTTTTAGTATTAGAAATGCAGATGTTGGGTCAGGTTATCCTTTTAGGCAAAAAACAAACAAACAAACAACAAACAAAAACAAAAACCAAAAAACAGTCTTTAATATTGCTGGACACACAGTGAGGATTTGAAGTAGTGTCTCAGGCCAAAGATAGGAGAGAAAAGTCTACTATTAAGGTTTATTTGAGAAAGAAGGATGGGTTTACACCACTAAGAAACAGGGTTAATTAACATGTGACCTACTTATATGACTGGAGCAGAGACAGGACTACCAGTGAGTTAGGCTTTGTGGTAGGGATCACGGTGAGCCTGAGAGTGGAGCCTTGTCAATGTGTGGTATTGTCGTGGTTTTATTGAGATGTCCTCCTTAGTCTTCAGCTTTTGAATATTTTGTTCCCAGTCACTGGCCTTATTGGGAGAGGCTTAAATGAAGCCTGTCATAGGAAGCAGTTTTTGAGAGTTTAAGGACTTGCACTATTTATAGTTTCCTCTCTATGATCATGCTTGAAGTTCAAAATATAAGCTCTCAGCTACAGCTACAGCTTTGATAACAGATGCCTCTGTTCCACCAATGTGTTCTCTATTTCTCTGGAATCACGTAAACCCAAATAAGCTCTTCCTTCTCTAAGTCGCCTTAGCTATGCTGTTTGACCAAAGCAACCAAAAAGTAATTAATATAGATCTATAGGCTTTTGTTATCTTTAGGCTATCAATGATCCCCATCCCTAGGAGGAATAGGAAGGTGGGTATTAGGCATGGTGCTGCCTTGCTGGCTACCTTCTCTACTAAGGCCCTGGAGTCCCTAACTGATAAGTTGGGTATAAAATACCAAAGGCCAGTATTCATGTGAAAACATTGGAACATTTTTCCAAAAGATGCTAGAGGCATACTGTGCTAACCGTAATATCTCTTTTATGGTTGAGATGCCTCTGGAATATTCAGAACCCACCCAGTGCTACAGTCTGAAGTAAGTGTAGTCCTGGAAAAGTAATTTTAAGATTGAGCTTCAAAATGAGTGAATACATTGAATCTGCTTCAGGCAAAAACTAGAATATTATTTAGTTTTTATACCCTCATTAGTCTAATAGCTGTGGAATTAAGGAACTTTTCGAAGTGTGTGGTTGTGTGGAGAAAGCTTATGAAGGCATAAGGAATTTGTTCTCTTCCATTCCTCGGTGTCTTGTCAGGTCTGATTATAAAATGTCATGGATTTAAACAGTCAATCACAGACTGATGACAGAAGAAATGATAAATATTTAAAACACAGGGCACTCTTGGCAGTCATAGACTACTAGAAATGTCCCTTGAAACTTGTACCGTGCCTGGTTCTGGTCTATCTTTGTTCCTATCTGCTACTGGGAAGTGAAGAAGAGACCTGTTCAAGCACTCTGTGAATTCCATGATGAATTTTCATGATGAAGCTGTGAGCCAGTAAAAAAAAAAAATCTCTTCTATATTAAGTGGTTTCTGCCAGGAATTTTGACCAGAAATAAGAAAAGTTAGATGTTAAAACTATAAGCTGTGTATGGCACATTCCATATTTCAAACTTGGACCAAAGCTGCATATGCTATAGTTTGAATTTATTTTTGATTTATGTTTTGACTTGAGACAGAATTTCACTCTATTATCCAGGCTAGACTCCATCTCGCAGTGAATCCCAAGCTGACCTAGAATTTTTATGTTAGAATGGTAATGTACCATACAAAAACTTTTTGCCCACGCACATATCATAGTTGCCTTCTTGAAAGAGAGATTATAGATGGCAAAATGCCAAGGATCTATGGTAAATAACTGGGCAAAAAAAAGTACTATGATATCGAGGTGAACATGAGTGGCAACATTTTGTATTGTAGAAAAGGGAAAGGAAAAGTTCTAAGACCTTCACCAGGGGTTGAAACCGTTTCTTCCTCTTACTTGCTTCCAGCTACAAAAAAAATCAGGAGAGAAGTTATAATATACAGTGTAGCCGCTAACAACTCCATGTTGACCAAAGCAACCATCTTAGAGGCTTGAAGCCAACTCCCATCACAGACTTGAGTTCGTTAAAACAATTCCAAGAAGTAAATCCTATTACATTTTAGGGGGAGATGCTGGACACTACCAGCCTCATTGTCCTTTCTCAGGCATGTGTGATTGTAAAATTATTATCTAATTGCTTATTCTGACTTCTGTAAACTTGCTTAATTATCACCTGTGAAAGACTTGTGATGTTATCTCATGCCTGCAGAATTCCATGTGTGCAGGAATGAAGGGACTGTGTATAGTTATAGATTTTGCCTTTAAAAACTCTCAGGTAATTCAGTTTTATTTCTTCTCAAGTCTTTGATGGAGTTGAAGACCAGGTAGCTTAGTTTTACAATGAATTTTAATTGTTTAGGGGGTGAGATGTTTTTACATCTAGATAGATGTTTTAAGTTGATAATGACAACATGTGATGGAGATTGATTTACACTCAGAATTTTAGATGCACCAAAATAGGAAAGATGTTTTCTCAAGGCTGTCAAACACAAATAGCCAAAACACTAAGAATGTAACATTTATATAATTCCTGATTGTGCCATGGTTCTTCTTGCTATAGGTAGTCCAGTGTATATATGTGTAATAATATAAATTCACATGTAAAAATAAAAATTGTTTAATAACAAAAAAACCCACTTGTGGCTTCAGTCAAGGATGCAGTTCCTACAGTCCCAATTCTACCAAGAGGCTATGATGAGCTGCAGCTCAAATAAAATTTGGCTGTTAAAACTTGATAGTCAGGGTTAGTCTTTTCAGTGGTCTTAAATACTGCAACAACATAACATGAGAGATTATACTAAAATGAATAAATCCATGATGCAGCTTCTGTAAGTTCTTCACCCATAATGCTATGGGACTTTGCTGTGATGAAGCTGCTTTTGAGTCACCCTCAATTTCATAAGTAAACCCTCTTCCATGATTGCAGGTAAGCCCAATAAACTCTTTGTTTTACCACGTTGTGCATGCTATTCTTATCTGACACTGCCTATGTGAAGAGAATAGAAATTTGTTCATGTAGTTCCAGATAAAAGTCATTAGAGCATCTTGAAACCAGTACACAAAAGATTGATACCATAGCTGACTACATGGAAGGAATAGGAGTGGCACAACTCTCCAGCATAAATAAGAAATGAGTTTTACATTTCCTGAAGAATTCACCCAAGTTTTAAAAATTATATCTGGAGGAAAAACTTTTTTTCTTCATTAAAAATAATATATTTGAGCAAATTCTTTCTTCAAAGTGTTAAAAGTTTTTTCATTAGTTAATTCACTTTACTTTACATCCCAAGCAGAGCTTCCCCTCCCTCCTCTCCTCCCAGTCCCTTCCTCTCACCTCTCTTCCCCTCATCACTCTCCCTGCCTTTCTCCGCAAAGAAGACCCTCCAAGGATATCACCCAGCCTTGGCATGTCAAGTTTCAGTAGGTACAGCTTCTTCTTTTAGTGCTAGATAAGGCAGCCAATTAGGGAAAAGGGATCCAGAGGCAAGAAGCAGAGTTAGAAACAGCTGTTGCTCTTGCTGTTCTCACATGAGAACCAAGCTGCACACCTGTTACCTATGTGTATGGGCACTAGGTAAGTCCCATGCATGCTCTTACGTTGGTGATTCAATCTCTATGAGCCACTGTGGATCCAGGTTAGTTGGTTTCTGTAGGTTTTCTTGTGGTGTCCTTGACCTCTCTGGTTCCTTCAATCCTTTTCCCACTCTACCACAAGGTTGCCTAACCTCCATCTAATGTTTGGCTGTGGATCGCTGCATCTATTTCCATCAACTGCTGGGTGAATCCTCTCAGATGAGAGTTATGCTAGGCTTTTGTCTTCAAGTATAGCAGAATATCATTAATAGTGTCAGGGTGGGCTTTCTCAAGTACATGTTTCAAGTTGGGCCAGTCATTGGTTGCCCATTCCCTCACTTTCTGGTCCCTCTTTTATCCTTTCACATCTTTATAGGCATGAACAATTGAGGTTCAAAGTTTTGTGCCTCGGTTGGTGTCCCCATCTCTCTATTGGAAATCTTGTCTGGTTACAGGAAGTGGCATAAATTCACTACTTATTGATACCTGACTTTTTATAAGGAAGCCAAAAGTGTGCACTTGAAAAAAAGAAGACAGTGTTGGTTAAAATGGATGGCTTCATACAGAAGAATGGAAGTATATCTATACTTATCACCCTGCACAAAACCACTCAAAAGGAACAAAACCCTCAGCATAGGACCAGTACCCTGAACCTGATAGAAAAGAAATTAGGGGATAGCTTTGAACTAATTGGCATAGGAAAAGACTTTCTGAAGATATCACCATTAGCACAGGGACTAAGAAAAAATAATAAAAAGTACCTCAAGAAACTGAGAAGCTTCTGTGAGGCAAAGTATGCCATCTTTCAGACAAAGTACCAGACTACACCATGGAACAAGATTTTTACCAACTATATATCTGATAGAAGCCTAATATTCAAAATATATAAAGAACACTAGAAATAATAAATACATAAAGACATATACATATATATGCATATACTAGATATCAAGAAAACAAATAACCCTCTTTGAAAATGTGATACAGATCCAGATAGTAATTATTAAAAGGGAAAACTCAAATTCCTGATTTTAAAAAAAATTTTAAGAAAAAACATTATGTATTTTTTAACTGCCAAAACATTTGGCAAATTTTAATAATTTTTTTCTTTTGTGTTAATTATTTTTACATATACATGTATATTATTACACATATATATAATAAACTTCCTACAGCCAGAACCACCATGATAGTCAGGAATTACATAAATGTTGACAGTATATAATTTCAAATAAAAAATTCTTAGAGATTTTGTCATATAGCCATAAGAATGTCTAAGATCTATAAAATAATGAGAGGAAATGCTGGTCAGAAAGCGGAGTTTGCTAATGGGAGTGCAAACTTGTACATGCTGAAGACAACAAAATCAACACACATCACTGAACATTGAGAAATCAGTCTGATATGTACCTAGAATCTTCACATTTTGTGCTTGTGTTCTTGGTCCTGGAAAGTAGGCTGAAGGCAATCAAAGAAGAAATGTAAATAATAACCCATCTATAAACCCTTCAATTTATAGTAATGTCCTGCCTATAGTGTATGCTCATAAAATGGTGGCACAGATTTTTCTTCTATTTGTGTTTGGTTCTATTGTGGGTCTCTCAACTATCCATCCTCTGGCACTTGGATCAGTTGTCATCAGAGACGCTTCATTCAACAACTGATAGAAATTGACACAGAGAATCACAGCCGGCATTAGGTGAAGCTTGGGAAATCTAGTGGAAGGCGGGGGGTGGGGGGGCCAGGGAGGAAGAGGGAGCCGGATGGGTCAAGGACACCAAAAGAAAAGCCACGGAATCAAGTACCTGGGCACATAAGGGGTCAGAGAGACTGAACCAACAACCAGGGAGCCTGCGTGGGAGACACCTAGGCCCTCTGCACAGATGATAAAGTTGTGTAGCTTCATCTTCTTGTGGGACCTCTAACAATAGGAGAACGAGCTGTCTTTGACGCTGTTGCCTGCCTTTGAGACCCTTTCCTCTCACTGGGGTGCCTTGTCCAGCTTTCATAGAGGAGTAAGTGCCTAGTCTTAAAGCAATGTGATATGCCATGGCTGGTTGACATCCTTGGAGGCTGGCCTTTTTCTGAAGAGAAAGGGGAGCAGAGTGGATGTGAAGGGGAAAGGGAGGGTAAGGGACTGGGAGGAGTGGAGGAAGAAAAAATGATGTTGGCATGCAAAGTAAATGAAGTCAAAACTAATTTTTTTTTTATTTTAAAGAAATCTATGTCTTTGCTGGACATGCTGGTGCACACCTTTAATCCCAGCACTTGGAAGTCAGAAGCACACCAGTTGCTGTGAGTTCGAGGCCAGCCTGATCTACAAAGTGAGTCCAGGACAGCCAACAGAAACTTTGCCTTGAAATAAACAAAACAAAACAAAAACAAACAAACAAACAAACAAACCAAACAGAAGAAATCCATTTTCAGTAAAAGTAAAAAAATTAAATAGCTTTCCTCAAAAAATTAAATTGTTCATTTAAAAAATGCTCTGTAGCCACATTCATTTGAACATATATTTCATTCCACAAAATTTTATACTGGTGATATGGCTGGCTTTTCTGATATCTTATTGTCTATATATGTTAATCATATTTAGTGAGAGATATTTTAATATTAAGAATCATAAGATTATGTACTCTTTATCTACCATTGCCTTATAGCTTAACAGTGGATATGTGTGGATTTAATTTATTGGTCCTTTAGTAAAAGTGACAAAGATAAAACTACATTGTGGCCCCATACAAAAATATACTACCTAGAATCACAAAATAACAAAAGAATTTGAACCTTTATCATGACATATTTGGTAGAAGTACAACACACATCAATGATTTTTTTTTCTTAAATCCACAAAATCTAAAACTCAAGGGGGGACCTGCTGTAAAATGTCAGAAATTGTCAACCACTATACTACCCTCCAGGTCTTTCCTTACGATTTCCTAAATATGTTGATTGTAATACTGTATAAAATCTCAAAATAGCCACACACACACACACACACACACACACACACACACACACACACACACACACACAAAAACAAAAAACAAAAAACAAAAAACAAAACAAAAAACAAGATTTGGAACTTGGGAACACCAGCAAGAAATAATTAATAGATTATGTTATAGTGTATGTTTTTTTTTTTAATTTATTCTTGTTACATCTCAATGGTTATCCCATCCCTTGTATCCTCCCATTCTTTTTGTTTTGATCCCAAGTATGGGTTGTGAAACAGACTTGTAAGAGAACAGGAGATGTTTGTCTACTAGAGGAGGAACCACCTCTTCTGGATGCATGGTCTTTGCCAACTGATAAACATTCCCCAAAACAAGAGGCTTGGCATTTTTGGCTTTTTGGTTCTGGCATTGCTGCTTGTTGTTTGGCTGTTCAAACCTCCACTTCGAGATGCTCCTAGAGAGAACTGCTCAAGAGAATACTTTGAGGTTCTGGCTGCTGCCCCACATTCCAGCTGCAGCCCTGGGTTCCAGCTGCTGTGGTTCCAGTCACCTTTGCTGAATTGCTGCTTTGCTGTTTAACCAGTCTGCTGAAATCCTGGCTACGAAGAGTGGAATTGCTCCAAGGAACTGAATCTAAAAAGGTCTACTTCTCCTGTATCCATAACCTCTTTTCTCTGTCAGGGTAGGTTGGATGGAAGGGAGGTATAAGCATTAAAGAACCACAAATAAAGGTAATTTTGAAATTTTTCAAAGCCTACATTATGACCTGTGATAGTAATGACCACCTTTTAAATAGCCTACATTAGGGTTGTCTAGCGGCACAAAACAATGTAGGTGATTATGGAGCATGCATACGCATGAGAGAGACAGAGAGAGAGAAAGAGAGAGAGAGAGAGAGAGAGAGAGAGAGAGAGAGAGAGAGAGAGACAGAGACAGAGACAGAGACAGAGACAGAGACAGAGACGGAGAGACAGAGAGAGACAGAGACAAAGAGAGACAGAGAGGTGGTGCAGAAGGAGGATCAATTGACACAGTTGCACTGCTAACTCCAATTTGCGGGTGGACAGGCTGGGGACCCAAAGAAAAACTGCTGGTGAGACTCTTGCAAAAACAACAACAACAAAAAAACAAACAAACAAACAAACAAAAAAAAAAACCTACAGGCATAATTTCTTCTTCTTTAGAGGAAAACATTTATTCTTACATTATATACAAGGCCCACTCACATTGTCCAGAACATTCTAATTTACTCAATATCTAATGAGTAAATCGCTACTTTCATCAAACCACATTTTTTTTTCTGAAACATCTAGACTAACGTCTGTGCCCTGCAGGCTAGACAGGCTGGCAAGAAAATCTTCCGGTTCTTTGACTATCCCAAACTAAGATGCTTTGGGGTATCACTTTAAAAGTACAATAGGCCTAAAACAAATATTTTATCCACTTTATTTTAGGTCTTTTTTCCCCTTGCACCAACCTCAGCTGCCTATATACAGTATCAAAACAAACAAAAAACCCCTCACAGATAAAAGCACTGTAATTTTAAGATCAGTTGATGATATTGTGATAACATGTTCATAGAGAGTACAACTTTTCATAATTATGTCAAATATAATTGAATAAGAAACATTAATTAGCTTAAAGACAATCCAGTTCTGTTTTACAGTAAATTTTATTGACATAAATTTACCCATTACCAGTGTAATCTGAAATTATATGTAAAAATGAGTGTTTGAACCTCAAGCTCATACCATCACTAATCTTTATTATCTTACAAGCTTAGAAGCATTAGACTCATAATCTCTAGTTGATCACTCAGTTGTTTGGTTTATTCCGACTACAAAATGGAAAAGTAATGCAGTATTACACACTCTTCGCCCATGGTAGCGTACTGACACGCTGCTTGTCAAGAAAATCTTCCTCTTCCTCTTCTGAACTGTAATCAGCAAGTGATAGCAAAGAGGGAAGTTTGGTATTTCTTCCAGAAGAGCTGAAAATGCATTAGAAGATAAATACACAGCATATGGCACCAATTTTCAGCTTTCATTTGTCTTATAGTCTATACATATGTTGAAGTCATTGGAAGCAAGGTGAATGGGGATGTAAGTTTTGATGTTCTCGGGATATGCTAAGCCTCCTCATAATGAAAATTTTTCATCATTTTCCTGTTTCCAAAAAACAAAGCTACAATTGTACCAAAGGAAATGGATTTTTATGGGCTCCAGTAGTGTTCTTCCCTGATGACTTCTTAGGAACTTCTAAAACCTGCAGAGCCTCAGGCCATCATTAGAACATTCATCATGATATTGGCTGCTTACAAGAATCCCAATGAACAGACATTCAGATAAATCACCTCTTTGTGTACAGTAAATTAGGACTATGCAGTTAGTCATTCAAGATAAACCAAAGCTAAAATTCAATGACACTAACTACTTGCTTGGTTTTTTTTTCTTATTTGATTTATTTTGTTGGTATTTTACCTGGAGGGGGTGTGGACTGTCCAAAGCTTTAACTCATAGATGTCTGAGGTTTATAAATAAATGTAGTTTAGGGGAACAAAATAGTCTGTATTGTTCAAATATTTTGATGCAAAGTTACCAGGATATCCAGCCTATGTATATTAGAAAATATGAAAATGTGCACCCTGTGATGGACACGACACCTTGATAGATTATTTTATCAAATCCAAAACAGGCTAAATCAGCAACTCGTAAAGTGATCTGTAACCAGCTAGGAAAAGACTATAAGGCCAAGGTGACTTTTGTGTGACTCTTTCAATTGTAAGTCCAGCTTTATAACATTTATTCCCCTATAGTTTTAGTATAAAACTTATTTTGTGAAATAATGGTGAGAACAAATATTAAATTGGGCTTTAATAACTTCTAGCGAGAAAAACAGCAGTTTCATACTATTCATTTTTAAAGTGTTATTTATATTGAAATGGAAACAATTTATGAGCTCAGGCAGAAGATTTTCTCTTCCACAAAGACTGAGTTATAAACTCTTAATTACCTTTGAGCATGAGACTTTAAACCAACCAAAGAGACATCTGACTATAGAGGCTTTTGTTTTGAATTTATTCTCTTATTTTTAAAAGGTGACATTGTCTCTCAAAACTGCCAGTGCCATTAATAGCCATGCTTACTACTCTGTTGAAGCATTTGTCAATCTGATCTATCTTTTAAATTGATCCCTATATGCAAAGAAGTATAAAATTGTACAAATTAAGGAAAAACTTCTGAATATTTTATTCTCAAATATTTAGAGGGTATTTTTAGTATTAAGATGGTATTATATGAACTATGGAAATTCATCAGATTGATTCAAGTAAGACAATTGTTTTTAATAGAATACGGAAGTATCATTACTTCCATTTTACCTTTTTAACAACACACACTATATAGCACAGAAATATCTTCAAAAGTGACAAGTTTTTAAGTCTTTTACTACTAGGTCATTTTACAAAAATAAAATCATTATAAATTTCACACATGTGGGTAATATTTCCTTACATATTAAAGAAAACTGACTGAAGCTCCTCTAATTCTCCTGTGTACCTATTTTTTTCAGGAAACAGTAGTCTTAACTTACCTGACCTCAATTCCATCGGGGTCCCTCTCACATTCCATCTCAAGGAGGTCTTTGGACATTGGACCTAAATTCAGATTATTGTGGTTGAACCACTGTAAATCTTCTAGTGGTAGACTGGGCAGTTCTTCTGCAGGATCTGAAACATGCCATTCAATACATCACTGCCACAGCTGAGAAACAACTCAACAATATATGGTGCTGGAATTTACCCAGAATGAATTATAAAGCAACACAAAGAGGTTCGACACAGACTTGTCACCACCCATCAGTTTCTCAATGATAGTGAAGTGTTGTCTGAGATTCCCATGGAGCACAGCTCAAGAGGCACAGTGCTTACTTAACATGTATAAACCCCTTTGGTCCAGTAAGTAGCACCAAAAGTAAAGAAGAGAGAGAGAGGAGAGAAGGAAAGGGAAAAGGAAATAAACAAAGTCTTGGTATCAAGACACCTCAATCATACTGAGTTTTAAAATATACATGCTACTTGGGAAATGTGTCAAATTTCCTGGAAATGCACAAAATTTCAAGTGAAATAAAAAACACTAGATTTGTCTGCAGTTTTTCCATTTGCCTGAACATTAGGTATTTTATTATCTGTGTGCGTGTTTATTCTGCAATGCTCTTCCTCTTTTATAGATTCTTTGCTTAGGGGAAATGATGCTTTGTACTTGAAGGAGGGGGAGGGGCGTGTACACCTTAAGTCTTCTCCCTTTTCATTGGCTGGCCTGTAGGTTCAGCAGCCTAGGTGTAAGCAAACAGTCATATAAAATCAACAGAATGTTTAGGCAAACTTACCTTTATACAAACTACTCTAGGTCCGAGTATGGAAATAAACATTCCTATGTTAGATGTCAATGCATTCTTTATGATATTGATGTAACCTCCTTAATACGGTTTCTCATGTGGCCTAGGTTGACTCAGTATGTAGTCAGGGATGATTGAAAATATCACACCCCCTTAACACTTCCAGCTGAATTCTGTGATTGCAGATGTGACTCACTGCACCCTGTTTATGAGGCACTGGAGCTGGAATCCAGAACTGTGTGCACGTTCGCACTCTACCAGCTGAAATCCATACCCAGCCTGTGAAGTCATCTCATTTATCAAAAGATATATTATGATGATGGTTTATACTGTCCCTATCACTGGGTGCTGTCCTCCTCCCATTTATGAAAGGATCAAATAATTAGCTTCCTGGTTAGAAGGAATAAACGCTAAACTACTCTCATACTGGACTGAAAACTATTTAGTTTTTGATAGTTAATAGTAACTTTCAGTGTTTCAGCAAGCAGATTTCCCCACTGAAAGTAAATTACATTGTTCCTAATGAAAGATAGACCTCAATATATTTACAGATTAAAATTTCCTTAAAATTATTTAGCTCAGTGATTTTCAAATTATGATACACTTAGATAAATTAAGTTTGAGATGAAGTTCTTTTCCCATAATCCCAAAGCAATCAAAGAGAGCCACCTAATCTCATTTATAATTGAGGACTCTTGATAAGATTTACTCTGAAACAAAAATCCTAAAAGTTTTTGTTATACTAAAAAAAAGAAAAGAAAAGAAAATCACCACCCTCATGCGTTAGATTAGAAAAATGAGGGCCCACAGAAAAAATAGTCACTCACTATACGATGAAAATTGATAGTAGACCCAAGTTGCTTTAGCTTGTTGAGACTACACGTGGCTATGCTCTAATTCTTAGCTTTGAGCTGTTCTCTCCTCCCCCTTTCAGCCTTTAGGTGAAAAGACAACACCCAATCCCACACAGCGGCACTAATGAGAAGGCTGGTATCACTGGAAAGAGAGGACTTCAGGACTTCATCTCTTGATGATCACAAAATGCATAAAGTCAACAGGAGGAAGATACAAAGATGGAGCGTGACAAGCAGCTATGCCAATATAAGAGAACCCTGGATTTAGTGGTATGGTGCAATCATAAACGAAAGATTAACCTGAAGTCAAGCATCACCTGTAATCCCAACACTAAGGGGTCAGAGACAGGAAGATACTTAGTTCCAGGCATGACTGTATTATATAGCAATCTTGAGACCAGGCTGGTCTATATGGCATGACTTTGTGTCAATAATACTTCTGATAAACAAAAGGATTTGGCAGAAAACTCACATTTTAAGACCATGGAAATATTCCACACAAATCCTTTGCCTATAAAAGAAGCAACTGAAAAAAACTATTTTTAACAATAGCAACACTGATCTCAAAGGTCCAACAAAACAAAGCAAGTGGCCGCTTATTCTTCAACTGGAACTTAAACCAGAAAAAAATGGTGAGTCTAACACAGGCTTTAAGACAGCATGTTTTACATATCCTACAGGATAGAGAAGCATGTTTATCACATTAATTGTATGACACTGAGCATTGCAGCAGGCATGTGTAAGAGAGGTGTTCTTGTTCAGGAAGGTACACACTCATATGATGTTTGGTAAAGTCACCATGTCTATAACTAACTTTCAAGTGGATCAAAAAAACCCAAAACACAAAATACATTCTCTCACTCTCCTCTCTCCTCCCTCCACCACCTGCTTTTTTCTTCCCTCTCTCTCCCTCTCTGTCTTAGGATGTTCATACATACAGGACTTTGACACATATTTCTTCTACTCTTTTACAGATTTCCTGAAAGTTTGAAATTACTTTTAAAAATCCACCTACGATATCAAAGGAAAATTTAAGCCAATATCATTAGAATACTTGTTTTAAAATCCTAACATAGAATTCGAACTTCAGGGAAAGCGCAGCAAATACAGGCAGGAATAAAATACACACGGAGCAACCTTGGTAGCTATGGCTGGCTGTCAACTTGACTGCATCTTGAATTAGGCAGAACTCAAGCAGCTGGATATACCCGTGAGAGATCTTTCTTGATCGGATCATTTGAGATGGTAATGTTCACCTAAAATCTGGGTCACCCCATCTGGTGGCTGCCTACATAAGGGATAAGAAGCTCTTGTTCTCTGCCTTCTTGCCTCATGCTCAAAGGAAGTCCATTCACTCGCTGGCATTGGAGCCTACTTCTTTGGGATTTTGGCAAACTCTGAAGAGCAGCAGAGACATTCAGCCTGATGGACTGAACAACAGCAGGGCTTTAGGTTTTCTGTTGGAAGACAGCCATTGTGAAAAAGTCAACTAATACAGTAAGCGAAGAACATGTTGGAAAGGCATAGTTCAGAGACTATCAAGCTAAAGAAAATAGGTTCCCAGAAGGAGAAAGTGGAACGTAACAGAAACCAATCCAAGGATACAAGAGCAGAAATTTTTTTTTCTGAAATTGAGGAATGTATCCTACAATCAGAAAGAAAAGCTGCCACTGTAAGAAACAAATGGAATGGAATCAGCCTAGTCCTGTCACTTAGTAGCCAAGAACATAAAACAAGATAGGTCATAGGCCTAGGGGAAGTATGATCAGAATATATGGTATGGAAAAATTGAAGAAAAAAAGAACAACAACAAAAAAAATTAAACAGAAACTCTTCCAGGAAAGGAGTATGAGAAATAAATGAGCATTAGATTATGTCAAGCATAATCCAGAGCCAGGAATGTCCTTGTTGAAGTTATTATAAAAGAAAAGGAGTCATTCAGACTATTGTCATAAGCTGATCTGTGTTTCAAGTATAAAGTACTCAGGGGATTCTAAACTGGAGCCACTTCAGGTAGTACAGCCATAAATCCATCCCTACAGGGATAAACATTAGGCTCAACCAAACAAAACTTCAATGGAAAAACAGGGAGAAAGGACAGTGAAGAGATATCTGCAATTGTGCAAAGGAAAAAAGTTCAGATCTACTAATTACATACATTCAGGTGATTAGTCATAACAGACATGCCTTGTTGCCCAGAAAGCTGGCTTTCCAAGCACCGTTATTACCCAGTAAGCCTGATTATCTGAGTTTGATCTGTTGAGCCCATGTAAAGATGTAATGAGAGAAATTACTTAGCAAATTTGTCCTCCAACCTCCACACTTATCAACTTATACTCGCCCTCCTTCTCCTCCCATCCACATCATACAACACATACCCAAACACACACAATACACAGAGAAATATCAAAAATACATTTTAAAGACAAGTCATTTCAAGAATACCGTTTCCAAACTTTCTCAAGATGAATGAAAACACAGATAACTTAATTCTCAGGAATGCTAAAAAGAAAGAAACTGGAAGGAAAACTTAGCAAGGTATAACTCACCGAGATATATTTACTGCATGTGATTTAATAAATTGAGCAAATAAATGATTCTACATCTTTTATTTTGGAGGTGAAATAATGACAAAAACTAAGGCAGAAAGAAACACTCTCAATTGCCTAATTTTTCCAGTTTTATTAATATTAAGAAAAATGCACAAAATCTAGAAGTAAACTGTCAATATTTTCTGGCCTAAAATGGAGCAATTTTATATAGTTCATTTGGCAACCATATTCTGGTGACAATATTTTACTGACATGTATCCTACTAAGATTTTGAATCTGTATTGCCTGTCTAGCTACAATTGAAAAGTATTGTGCAAAACAACAGGAATGTTTTTATGAAGTTACAATATACCTCCTTCCCTTTATTCTATCCATCCACCTTTGTGTAAATATTTACCCCAGGATTGAAACATTGCCTTTTGGAAGGGAAAGGAAAACTCGAAACTCAGGAGAGGTTACAAGACTCAAGATCAGACTCTCACAAGACTCATGAGATCTCTCAAAATATTACATAAACAGTAAGAAAGGAGTCAGGGGGGTGGGGACAGGACATATGACTCCTTAAAGAAACCACCTACAAGCTGAGCAGTGAATTACAGTAACAGAGCTTGGATAAGCAGGACATGAATGTTATTACTTCTGTGGTCTGTCACTGCTGTCTCTCTGGAGAGAGTGATGCAACATCGCTGTAAATATTTAATTTTATGATACAAACATATTTGAAATGACACTCATTGTAGTTAATAGTCGAAGAATAGACAATAAGACTTGTGATATTATGTTGCTTTGGTTTTGGGATTTTTTGTTGTTTTGGTTTTTTTTGGGGGGGGGCGAGTTTGGTCATTCTTATAAAAGTGTCAAAGTTGTCTAAACTTGATAAGAAAGAAGA
>OU015751.1:108089825-108132294 GCA_907169655.1 Acomys percivali
TCTCTCTCTCTCTCTCTCTCTCTCTCTCTCTCTCTCTCTCTCTCCTCTCTCTGGGCCAGAATTGTTTCTTGCTCCATTTCAGAGGCTGGTTCATTTGGTTTCTTTAACATGCAATGTTCTGCCACAGAAAGAAATGGAATACTTTAAATTCTATTATTGCATAATTCAAATCTTCTCTTTTGAACAAAAGATTCTTTAACAAAAGCCGTGGAAATTTACAAGAACTGGAATTAAAGATTCACAGCACAGGTGTAATCCTTTCATTTGCCATCAGATTTATAGAGGTAGGTATTTTTAAATCAAACATAAATAATTTAAAATATAAATTTGTAACCCCTCAAAACAAATGAGGTTTGTGTAAAATATTGAGATAGGCAACTGTCGTTATCATAGAAATCATGATTGACTAAATAGATCCCAGTAGCATTATGTCAGTAGCATTATGTCATTATACAGAATCAAAGAGAAATGTAAAATAAAAAATGACGAGGAAAGTCACTCAGTATAAAATAATAATAAGTTTGCCTTCTCCCCACCTTCTCCCCCCCCCTTGTTCTATATTGAGTGTATTGGATAACCTCGGAAGCCTGGGACGTAATATGTAAATAGTTAAATAATGATTTTGCTAAATGTAATTATGAATAAATTAAGTCTCTGACCCATTTTTGACTGTGTGCAGAAAAACATTCCACAGAAAGGTAATCAACAGGCACACACCTATGTATTGATTCTTGTTAAAATGTCCTCAAGAGTTACTTTGATGATCAGAATTGAAAAGTAGTTTCCCCTTTATAGAATGTGGAAATATTCAATATGTCGTTCATAGCCAGGAAGGAGCAATCTGCTGCTCCCACACCATGCCCCAATCCAGTAGACAAAAGGCTACAAGCAGAAATTCTTTACAAAACACAAATGTCCTGGATCTCAGGAAATAACCTTCTTTTTTTCTGTGTCATAATGCTTCATCAAATGCAAAAATTAACAGTTTTCAATTTCTTATTTAGATGTAGCAAATAAGAGGAAGGTGTTTTTAGTAAGGCCAGGGTGTCTCACAACAACACCACAGTGAAGTGAGAAAAATATAAAATAACATAAATGTCCTTCAGAAAACTCAGGAGATGACTCAACTAACTGGTGCTTTCAGCAGCATCTGGTTACCACTGAATTTGAAGCTAATTGATCCCATTGGAATAAAATGTACCCACGGGATAGATCAGATATGCTAGGACAGAGCAAAAGGACAGACCATCTTCCCTGCTGGAAATATGCTCCACTATAGTTTGAAGTCACCAAAACACAGGGATTTTATTTATTTATTATTCCTTCAGGTAAACTTGTTATTCACTTTAGAATTTAATTTATTAGCTTATTAATATCTCTGCTAAGATTTTTTGTAGTTTTTATTATGTTATTCACATTATATATTGTTTGTAATCTCTTCGCTCTTATCTTCCTGTTCCCAAAGCAACACAACATAAAAAACGCCACTCATGACAAATGTCAGTTGAAGCCATCATCCCATACTAAAAATAAACACACACAGAAACATATGCACACACAAACACACACACACATACAAATACACAGACGCACACTTACGCATATATACACACACACACACGCACATACACACATGCATACACACACATACACACACATACACACACACATACATACACATACATACACTCACACACACAAACGTACACACATCCATACACACAAGCACACACACACACACACACACACACATTCTCACACCCACATGGCTTTTGGAGCAATTGGTGCCAATATTGTCAATATAGTATCAGAAAATGAGTAATTTGATTGATTCCAGTCAGATTCTAGATGTAACTAACTTTCTTCATTCATAGCTTAAAAATATGTACTCTACACTGAGTATCAAAACTATTGAAAAGACAAAATATGATGGTATTAATGAGCACAAAATTATTAATGAGGTTATGACATCAATCAACAAATAGTGCTTAATGTAATTGTTGCTGCCATTCTATATAAAACATGCAATTTGATGAAACAATTATAGCATGTACTTTGGAATAGCACATTTTTTTCCTTTACAGGTGTAGAAAGGATACAGATCAATTATTTCCTACATCACACCTATTTTGAGACAACATCCCTGACTGAACCTGGAACTCACTGATTCAGCTTAGGCTGGCAGGCCAAGCAGGCCCCAGGGATCCCCAGGCTTGTACTTCTCCAGTGTCTGCATCACAGGCATCTTCCATGGTCCCTAGCTTTTATTTGAGTTCAGGGATCAAACTTGTGTCCCCTTGATAGCAGGAAAAGGAATTTATTAGCTGAGCCATCTCCAACCTCCTTGGGTAACATCTTAGTAATAATATTTTTATCAAAGGACCCAATGTTTCAATCAGAAACTGTCTGAAAAATATTATTTATTGGAATACTTGATTCTCTGCATAATTTTAAGGATTACTATTAAAAATACAAACATTTCTGAAGACGTGTAGGAACACAAAGAACTTTAACTGAACAGCATGGTTTAGTGGGGAAAATGCTTATCTGGGCTGCTAAGAACCTTATTATCTTTCTTTGTTGAATCAGAAATCAGCTTTGTGATCTGGCACAATAACCCACATCTCACCTTTAAAATGCATAATTAGACAGTGTAATGTCTTAAATTCCATCCAAGTCTGAGAACAAGTGAATTAATACTTAGTTCATTCCAATGATAAAAATCATTTATTAACCCCTAAATCTGGCAAATACTGTGTCACAATCAGGATATGCAAAAATGAATCTGTTGTTAACCCTATCAATTTGCACCCAAAATTCAAGAACGAGTCTCCATCACTGAACATTCTCACAATAAAAGGCTACTTCTTGCTTTGTAACCAAGGTAGGATACATCAGAAAAAAATCAGTGGCTTCTAGAAAGAACAAAGTGGATGGAGGGCTTGGGGACCAGCATTACGTAGAGTGGCCACAAAGAACTCACTGAAGAGGCAGTGAAGTGGAAGTCTCTGGTCTATTTAAAAATTTGAGCTGTTTGCTCAACCATGTTCATAGCAGCCTTATTCATAATAGCCAGATCATGGAAAGAGCCTAAGTGTCCCTCAGTAGAAGAGTGGATAAAGAAACTGTGGTACATTTACACTATGGAATACTACTCAGCTATTAAAAACAAGGAATTCCAGAAATTTGTGGACAAATGGATTGAGCTAGAAATGATCATAATGAGTGAGTTAACCCAGAAGCAGAAAGAGTCAGATGGCATATACTCACTTATATCTGCACACTAGCCCAAGGGGCATGTCCTTTGAAAGTCTTCGCTTACCAGGAAACTGGGACAGAGGCGAGAATATCCTACTGGGACTCTAGGTGAGAGAAGCATGGGAGAATAGCAATGTAGAAGGATCCAGAGGGTCCTAGAAACCTACAAGAAGAACATTATGATGGGCAGATCTGGGCTCAGGGGTCCAGCTAAAACTACGGCACCAGCCAAGGACAATACAGGCAGTAAACTTCAAACTCCTACCCAGATCTAGCCAATTGTAAGGACATTCTCCACAGTTGAGTGGAGAGTGGGGTCTGAATTTCACAGGAACTCTGGTGCCCCATTTTTGACCATGTCCTCTAGATGGGGAGACCTGGTGGCACTCAGAGGAAGGATAGTAGATTACCAAGAAGAGATTTGATACCCTATGAGCGTATACAGGGGGAGGAAGTCCCCCTCAGTCAGTCATAGGGGAGGGGAGTAAGGGGAAAATGGGAGGGAGGGAGGAAGGAATGGGAGGATACAAGGAATGAGATAACCATTGAGATGTAATATGAATAAATTAATAAAATATAAAAATTGAGCTGTGTCAGGTAATGCTTTGCTGAAAGCTGTCTTGTGAGCAGGCATGTGATGTATTGCTGAAAACAGGCATGTGAGAGGGTTGTGATGTTTAAAATTAATATAAACAGAACCTCACCGACAGTGAGATGATGCTTTTGCATTGCCATGCTATCCAGTACTTCACTGGTCTTTGCTGGTCTACACTCCCCTTTTCCTGTTAACCTTCTTTCTCCCCCCGCTATCTGGTTGGTGGCTTAGAAGGAAGGTAGATGCACTTAAGAACCCTAAATAAAGTTGGTTTTGAAAAATCTAAGCCTATAAGGAAACATCTGATCTGAGATTGAAAGCAACCCCAAGAAGATCTGAGGACAGATTGGGAGTTTACTAAGCATCCTCTATAGAATGGAGAATCGCATCCTTAGGCTAAAAATAAGAGTATAATTTACCTAAGGACAGACAAGAGCCAGTGGGAGAATAGGGTGGGTAGAGCTGCAGTGAGGAGAGATGAGGAAGTAGCATTTACACATGAGTAAGTTGTAGCTGGTGCAAGTCAACTTGACTTCTTGGTGTCCAGCTGAAGAGGTTACATCTACATTGCTACATTTATAAACACAGGGAGTATTGGGGGAGGTTGAATGAGGAAGAGACTTGACTCTAAACATGTATGAACTCTGTGTTTTTCACATTCACAGATTTTCAAGTCCTTTCAGGAATTAACATTCCTACATATACAGGCATCAGTACAGAGTAAAATTTCTGTACATTGCTGCATTGACAAGAGGATTTAATTATGTTTCAGGCCACTATCCCTTTCCAGAACCCAACTCTCCTAACTTGTCACTTTTATTACCTTTTAAATACTCAGTTAAAATGTCATATAATCTCTAACATCTGACATATATATTTTATCATCTCTGTTCACACACACACACACACACACACACACACCCCTCTACTGTAGATGATATACACTAATTTAATTGTAGTTCTTATATCTAGCAGTTTTCTAAAAGTAAAACTTCTGAAAAATCTATAGTAAAACCAGAGAGAATGATTAACAACCGCACATTATCAAGTGTCTTCTTAATTCTGTATGAATAAACATCTCTAATGAGAATATATAACCTGTTTTCTATTTGCTATTGACATTTATATCTGAGAACCACTGGATGGACTCTAAGCTGTGTAACTTTTCTGTTGTTTCCCATGGCTACAGTTGCTAGCTTAGGACAGGTGCTCCAACAAAGGGTTTTTATAGTAAATTACTGACTGTGCTTCTGCCCCCAAAATACATTTAAAAGCATTTGGCTATTTACTTAGATTTGTCTTTGTAACTGATTTCTCACAGCATGTGCTTAAATTTCTTTTCATCCATACACAGTGACTTAAAACACAGTTCCTTCTTCTTGCCCAGGAGGCAAGAAGCAGAATCCTTAAGGTTGCTTTTAAATTTGATGGAACAATAGGTGTGTAATTATAGAGGACCCCAAAATTTATGATAAAAGGATAGTTTAATACTAACACATTTATTTCTGACAGGGAGTCATCATAAATTCATATAGAAAAGATCTAAGCCAGTTGAAGAGACTTAATCATAGAGTTTAGGGTAAAAGAAACATATAAATCATATGTATATGAACAAATCATCTGTATTATTTTTCTGGTTTGATGAGAGGCTTCAAACCAAAGCAAAAAGCCCATTTTGCCAAGTATTTCTGCTAATCAGGAATCTTCCTGAAAGCAGAGCAAATGCTCATGCATTCTTTTATCGTCCGACCTTCACTTGATGTCAACATGTTGTGTGCACCTGTGTTGTGCTGATTTAATTCTTTCAGTTACATATTGTAACTTCATATGAAATACAAAAAATGGCATGTATGATACAATAAGAGAAATATTCTAACCATAATAGTAATAAATGCATCAGGAAAATATTATGATAAGCAGGCAAAAATGTGTGCCCATATACACATAACACAGAAAATAAACACAGGCATCCTAACCTTTGAAAGTAAAAAACCCAGCAGAAAAACATAGAGCATTAGATTTAAGACCAAATGATACTGATCTGGTTCTAAGATTCGATCTCAATATAGTTCAATTATTTCACAAATGGGTACAAATAATCATAATAAGATCTATAGGTCTCCATTGGCTTCCTAACCTCAGAGCTCAGAGAATCCCATAGAAGGGGGGCAGAAAGACTGTAGGATGCAGAAGAACATCAGAGAAAACATGGTCCACTCAATCAACTAAGCAGGGATATCACATATGGACTCACAGAGTTTGAAGTGGCAAACATGGAGTATGCAAGGGTCTGTACCAGGTCTTCTGCACATACGTTATCGGTATTATCTTGGTGGGTTTTTTTGGGGGGGGGACTCCTATTTATGGGAGTAGGTTTGTCTTTGACTTTTTTGCTGCTTTTGAGACTCTTCTCCTGTTGGGCTGCCTTGTCCCGCCTCGGTGTGAGGGTTTTTGTCTTATCTTACTGTAAATTTGCTTTGTCTGTTTGGTTGTTGGCTATTGAGGGTCTCTTCTTTTCTGAAAGGGAGACAGAAGAGGTGTGGATACTGGGGAGACAGGAGATGGGAGAAACTGGAAGGAGTGGGAGGGGAAAACAGTGATCTGGATGTGTTGTAGAAGATTCTATTATAAATTTTAAAAGAATCATGTAAAAGAGCATATTAAATATAGCCTACAACATAGCAAACATGTAAAGAACTTGTCTGGATATTCCTTGAGGATTTCTCAAAACATACCATCTTCTAAGCCACATTTTTAATATAATTCACCAATAAGTTGCTATGAAAAATAACTAGGAATGTAACTTATCTTTGAGAGAAATGAGTTCACTTGGGGGCTTAATTATCTGCCTATATATTTTAGATTGGAATACAACTATACAAAAAATTCAGATGACTAATCAGTTAGCAGGAACCAAACAAGTAAACAAAGTGAGCCAGCAACGTGACACTTCTGCCTTCCCATTGACTGTACCTGTCTTTTGCTGTTTCATATTTGGAAGTGGGTTTTTTTCATTCTGCAGATCACACAGGGCAGATGTACTACCAGCATGCTCACTTACGCTGCTGTCTGGGATCCACACTTTGTCTTCTGAAACAGAAAAATGATAAAGTAATATAAAGTAGAAAGTAAATCTCATGCCTTTAATGTTCAGTAGGAATAGTAGAAGAGTACATAGACAGAATATAGAATCCAGAAGGGAGGGGGAACGACAGTGGAAAGTTCTTCTGCACATGGTCCAGCCATTGTAATCATGGCCTCACAAGAGTGCTGCGCTAGGATTCCACGAGCTTTCACAGGTCAACAGTGAATCACAGAGGCAGGAGATGGTCAGCCATTCCGGCCCCTGCCTGAAAATCTCCTAATATATGCTGGGGTAATGTGATTTGTCCTTCGGTTGAATTATCCTACAAGGCTTCGATAGACAAGCTGAACCCATAGTCACAGATGTAGTTCTGTTAAACACAGTGGGTCACAATACAGAACAAAAAGACATCAACTTGGAAAAGAAACTTGTGGGGAGGAAGGGTGTCCTCATTAATTTTGCATCAACTTGACACAATCTAGACTCAGGAAGAGTGACTCTTGAGAAAACATATCCATTACATTGGCCTATTATCATGTTTGATGAGTGTTTTCTTTATTAATGATTGATGTGAGTAGGTCAAACTCTGTTGAGTGGTGCCAAACCTGTGCTGTTGGTCCTGAGTTATATAAGAAAGCAGGGCAAGCAAGGCACGAGAAGCATGCAAAGTCCTTCTCTGGCTTCTGATTTAGTACCTGCCTCCAGGTTCCTGCCTTGAATTCCTGCCTTGGTTTCTTTCAGTGATGGATTATGATATGGAAGTGTAAGATGAACATTTTCCTCCTTAAGTAACTTTTGGCCATGATGCTTTATGGCTTTAACTAAAACAAGGAAAATCAATACAGGTAGAATAAAAGATAAAACAGAATAGTTAGTAAGAGTAATAAGAATACATATATAATATTGTTAAAGAATAAATTTTTAAATATCTCAATATATGAAAAAAATCACATAAATCAATTGCTTATTTTTTTTAATTCTACTGCATTTCCTAACAATATTAATCTGAATAAAGGAACATTTATAGTAAATACGTGGTATTACGAAGTGCATTCTCAATTGTAAAATACATGCTACTGAGCTCCTATGTCTTGATTATAAAGAAAACGTCCGATAAATATAAAAATATTTACATAGATGTTTACAAAATAAAAAATACTTTAAAAATATATGACAATGTGCATTAAGATATGATAACTTATGAGCAAAGACATTTCTGTGTTTGTGGTGCTGAGGTAGATAACAAGGCTATGTGCTTACAGCTAAATAACATGACAACCCCTTAAAAATGCATTGAAACATGTAAAGAGTAAATAATGTGGATGACACCAAGAACCAGCCTTACAAACAAAACAGCAAAACTCAAGATATAGGAAATCTGATATAATGTAAAACTACTGAGTTAGGGGGGAAGACCTCCTTACAGTGAAAAGTCCTGGAACTGAAGGGTTTTTATAAATTATTTAAAGAAAACTAGGACTAAGGAGATAGTCAACAAAGTGCTTATCACAAAAGGCTGAGGACCTGAGTCGCATCCATAGTACTTGTGTAAAAATCGAGTAGTGTCAGAGGCCATTCATTGATAACAAATTCATACATTGGCATACTACCAACTGTGAAAAGAAAGGATTGGTTCCCTTTATAAACTCGGTATTTTAACAGTGATTTTCCGACTGTATCCCCTAGAGTTTTGGAAGGCTGAAAAGTGCGTAAAAGGAAATATAAACATGTAATGATTCAGAAATTATGGTCTTTTCTTTTTTCCTTTCATATTTTGTTTTATTTATTATAATTTATTCACATTACATCCCAATTGTTATCCTCTCCCTCTTGTCTTCTCACTCCCACGCTCTGCACTATAACCTCCCCTAGACCTTTGAGTGGGGCTTACTCCCCCACTGTCTGGCCACAGCCCATCAGGTCTTGTGAGGACAGCCTGCACCACCTTCCTCCGTGTGCATGCAAGGCCATCCTGCTAAGGGTCAGTGATCAATTCATGGGAACCAGAGTGCATGTCAGAGGTTCAGAGGCAGTCTCCCCTCCATCTGTCCACAACGTGGAGCATTAGCTGCCTATCAACTACATTTAAACAAGGGGTCATGGTTCTCTGCATGCATTGTCCTTGGTTGGTGCATCAGTTTGTTCAGGCCCCCACCCTGTGTCCAGATCTGCCAGCCTTTATGGTCTCTCTGGGGAGCTCCTGGCCCCTCAGCGTCCTCCCATCATGCCACAGTTCCTTAAGACACTTTGCGCTGTGCCCAGAGTCCAGCTTAGAGTCCCAGTATCTGTCCCAATTTCCCACTGGTAGGGTCTGCAATGGACATTTATGTTGGACCAAAATCCACTTATAAGTAATATATACCATGCCTGTCTTTCTGGTTCTGGGTTATCTCACTCAGGGTGATCTTTCTATTTCCATCCATCTGCCTGCAAATTTCAAGATTTCCTTGTTTTGTAATAGCTGAATACATTTCCATTATGTACATGTATGACAGATTTGTTATCCATTCTTTGGTTAAGGGACATCTAGGTTGTTTCAAGCAAGTTTCCCCAACCTAAATAGTCTTATTTTTTCATAATTTTAAAAACATATGTTATTGCACATGATAAAACTTGGAACACTGTGCTAAGTGAAATATGCTGGTCCACTTGTATTAATGAGTTAATTAGAATTTAAAAGTTGTAAGGGAGAATGGGGAAATAGAAGGACCCTGACGCTCCTATACACCTACAAGTAGAACATTATGTGGATCTGGGCCCATGGATCCTGTTCGAACTATGGCACCAGCCAAGGACAATACTTGGAGTAAATTTCGAACCCCTACCCAGATCTAGCCAATGGACAGGGCATTCTCCAAGACTTTCATGTGAACACTGGTGCCCCATATTTGACCATGTCCCCTGGATGGGGAGACCTGGTGGCACTCAGAGGAAGGATAGCAGGTTACCAAGAAGAGACTTGATACCCTATAAGCATATACAGAGGGTGGAGGTCCCCCTCAGTCACAGTCATAGAAGAGGGGAGTAAGGGGAAAGTGGGAGGGAGGGAGGAATGGGAGGATACAAGGGATGAGATAACAATTTAGATGTAATATGAATAAATTAATAAAATATATTATAAAAAGGAAAAAAGTTATACGCAGAGAGAAAAATGCTATTAGCTTGGGTTAATGAGGATAATGAATTATGTTTATTGAAAATAGAATTTTGATCTAGCAAGATAAATATGTTCTAAAGACACATGGCACTGATGTTACATATCAGTATGAAAGAAAAACTACCGCTAAGTCACATACTTAACAACAGTCAAAAAGTAAATTTAAATTACTTCTGTTTTAGTATAATTAAAGACAGTATAAGTATTCCAGAAAGAATCTGAAATTACAGACAAATCTTCGAAATTTAAGAGATCCTGATATTTTTATGATTTGTTTTAAAGACAAAATACAAAGATAATGTCTAGTTGATAAAATGATTCCAATAGATATTTTTATTTTGTGATATAAAATGAACAATGTTTTTAAATTCTTAACATAATCTTCCCCCACCGTTATTGTCTTTTTATTACTTTCTGATAGCACCAAATATGATAGCACACATAATGCCAATACTTTCAAATAAACAAAGAAAAGATTGTAGTCAATGATAACAATTGTCTAGTTTTTTTAAATGGTGGCAGTTTTTTAAATTGGGTTAGAGTTTGACTGGAGTGGCCCAAAAGTCATGATTCCTGATCAGAATTTACCTGTAACTGTTATCCTAGAACAGGAATGGCTGCATTCTATATCTGATGAAGGAAGGAAGTCGATTCTCTCATTTTTATCAGGAGTAAAGAACTTCTCAAGTCCTTGATACTGTTCTTTTACAGGTTTTTTCCTGAGGGCTATTTCTTGTAACAACTAGAAAACAACATTTAATGTTTTTATTTTCTAGCTCATTAAAACAAAGTCATGCATTCATTCATTGTGCAACTTACTATGACCTTGACACCAGTTCTGCTGCGACAACTTTTATACTGTAATAGGGAGACAAAATAATACAGCAGATCTAATAAATGCAAAACTGTAATGATAAGCTGAAAGTTGTCATTAACCCAAGAAAGCTGAAAGTTTACGAAGTAAAACATTTTTTCTTTCTGTATTCATTCTTTTATTTTCTTCCCTTAGTAGACTGGTTTTTAACCTTCCTAATGCTGTGGCCCTCATGTTGTAGTGCCTCCCAACTATAAACTTATTTTCATTGCTACTTCATAACTGTAATTTTGCTATTGTTATAATTCATAATGCATGTTTGGTATGTAGGATATCTGATATGCTATTTCTGTGAAAAGACCTTTTCACCCTGAAAGGGGTTGCAATACATACATTGAGACCCACTGCTACACTACATTGTTGACATAAATTATGCTAGAATAAGGAAGCTCTTGCATACGCCTCTGAAAGATGAAGTTAAATGCCAATGGTAATAGATCTCTTGTGATGATTAACATCGATGGAATCCAAGTTACCCAGATAGATATACTGCCTAAAACAAACATACAAAAACCTGAGGTAACAGGAAGAGAAATAATTTGAGATGGTAATATAATCATAATCCAGCAAATCTAGACTTTGTGCCCTTTGGAGTTAGTGACTATATCTATTCCACCGTCTAACTCATTGTTGTTCATATTATGATTGTGATAAAAAAAAAAAAACAGACCGTAAGCTGCACATGTTGGCTTATACTTGTATTCTGAGCACATAAAGAAGATTGGAACAGGAAGATTTCTGTGAGTTCAAGGGCTGTCTGGCTTACAGAATGTCCAACTTGGAGAGGAAAGGGCTTGTTTAATGTAGTCTTCTGTATCAAGGATCCCCATCAAAGAAACTAGGACAGAAATTCAAACATGGCAGGAACCTGGAGGTAGGAGTTGGCGTAGAGGCAGTGGAGGGGTGTTGCTTACTGGCTTGCTCCACGTGGCTTACTCAACTTGCTGTTTTATAGAACCTAGGACCACTAGCCCATGGATGATATTTCCCACAATGGCTTGGTCTTCTGCAATAAATCACTAATTAAGAAAATGTCTTAAAGATGGATCGTATGGAGGCATTGTTCAATTGAGATTCTCTCATCTCAGATAACTCTAGCTTGTTTCAAGTTTACACATGACTAATTAGCATACATAGTTAGCTAGAACCTATCCTTAAAATAGAAATCCTAGGAGGAAACAATAATTCATAAGTTAGACTTCTAGATGGATTTAACATGTGCTGAGAGTGTCAGTATTTAACAATTCCCATGATCAATGTAACTAATGCTTAAATATACTTTGCTCCAAAAGAGTAGATACCAGACAGTGATTCCTATAACTCCAAACAAACATAGAGTTCACCTTTATACATCCTAAAATAAGGCTAGCAACAAGTAATGTACATAACTCAGGAATCCTAATAACCTCTCTAGGACATTGTTTGTAGATGTCCAAGATATTGTTCAGCTCTAATATGCATGGATCATGCCATTACCAATATTTTAAAAGTGTTTTTAAACTCTGAGCACAGGGTTTGGAAATTTCTAATAGTGATATTTTGTTTTGTACTATGTTTTTCAAAACTCACAAAGTTCACTGTGGACAGTTGGAGAACCACAACAACTGGGGACCTCCAACAAGTCCAATTTTATCCTAAGAATGGTACAAAATCCTAGTGCATAATTCAACAGGAAGTTCTACTTTGCAAAGATGGAAGTCCAAAATGAACAACCTACACTCAATTTGACTATCAGGAAACATCACAGCCCAAATTACCCTTGATTCTTGCACTTGAATTTTATTCCTGAACATAATAGATATCTACATGGTTTCTGGTGAGGGAATTATTTCTACTTTGCTAAAGGGGAGCTTACACTCAGTTCGGATATTAGCATTATGGATGAAGGGAGAGCGAATTCAACTCCTTGACTATCTGAAAGCCAGAATTCATTTTTCAAACTGTGAAGCACCAATTCTTTTCATGTTTAATTTAAAACACTCTCAGTTTTTAATAGACTCCTGATGGTGTCTATTAATCACATTCTTTCTACTTATACTCCAACTCACCACAGAGGCTAGATTAACCAGTATCTGAATGAAGGTGCTCATTGTATGTCTTGGCCTCTCCAGTTGAAACTACTAGTAGGAGAAGACATTGTCTGTAAAAGAATTGTTTTAATCCACTATGGAGTGCATTCCTTGTTGTTACTTTACTGACAAACTTCTAGGGATAAAGGTTATTTAGTTCACCTTGAAAATATGAGGTCAAAAACACAGTGTTCCACAAATGAACACTATACTGTTCATGACACTAACTTATACTACTTACCCAGAAGACTGTTGATAGTTACTGACTACTTGAAAATTGCTAAGGGATGATTAGTTTATACTGTGCCCAAATCAAAATAGTTGGTGTAGCAGATCCTTTGAAACAGACAGATGACAAACACAAAAAAAATTTTCAAATACCATCTGTAAATCTGTTGAGCATATTTTCATGAAATTGAGTAATGACTTCCTGATCAACTAGGTATGAGGCACTTTTGCTCTGTGATGATAAATGTTACCACTTTTGACTATATCCCCTGGCGGGGGAGACCTAGTGGCACTCAGAGGAAGGACAGCAGGTCACTGAGAAGAGACTTGATACCCTATGAGCATATACAGGGGGAGGTAATCCCTCTCAGGAACAGTCATAGGGGAGGGGAATAAGGGGAAAATGGGAGGGAGGGGAGAATGGGAGGATACAAGGGATGGGATAACCATAGAGATGTAACAAGAATAAATTAATAAAAAAAAAAAAAAAAAGAAAAACACACATGTACACAGATGATCTGACATAGACCCAGGCAGGCCCTGTGTTTGCCATTTTAGTCTCTGGGATCCCATGTGAGCCCAGCCTTGCTGATTTGAGGGCCATGTTCTCCTGAAATTTTCCACCCTCTCTAACTCCTACAATCTTTCCTCCTCTTCCTCTGCAGGGTTCCCAGAGTCTAAAAGGAGGGGCCCCACGGAGATCTCCATATTTGACTGCTTCTGCAGAATGTATGGCTGTTGGTCTCTGAACCCACACCCATCTGCTCCAAAGTCTCTCTGATGAATGCACAAGGTGTGTGAGACTCCTAACAATGGAAGCAAGTGTTTGTCTGACTCATTTGCCTGCTCTTGAGACTCTTTTCCTCCTATTGCATTGCCTTATCCAGCCTTGATCAGGGCTTTTGCCTTGTATTATTGCCTTGTTTTGCTGTTATCCCATGGAGGCCTGCTCTCTTCAGAAGAAGAAATGAAGAGGGAATGCATCTGGGGAAGAGGAGAAGGGGCCTACTGGGAGGAGTAAAGAAAGGAAGAAATATGGTTGGGATGTATTTTATGAAAGGGAGTCTATTTTCAATAAAAACTTAAAAAATAAAAGAAGAAAAGCACACATTTTTATCAGTAGTACTATAAGGATCAAAACATATAATTAGTAAGCTTGAAAGGTTTCATTTACATTTTTGAACTCTTTGAACGTTGAATATATGCAATACTCACTTGATCACACAAGTTAACATTAGTAATTTAATTGTAAAAAGGATTTGTAGACCAAGAGAAGAAAAAAAATCATTGAGACTTATAGATTGAATTAATCATATTATATTTTGTTACAGACACATTCCATAATGCATGCTTTTATTATTACTTATTCCTCTCATAGAACATCTATGGAAATGAATATAGATCTTAATGTTAGCAAAGAATGTCATGTTTTTCTCTATGTATTTTTGCATAATTAAATTTCAACATATTTATAGTAATGTTCATATTAACAATTCTAGTTTTGTTTCATCTTACTATCTTAATATTTTCATTATAAGAATTACCACAAATTATGTATTTTTTCAAAATGCCCTTTACTAGGGTAATGGAAGATGCATTTTTATTACTCATTTAATGAAAATATTTTAGATTTCTAAATGCTTTACTATATCTATTGAGTATCTGGGTTCTTCAAAGCTATTTGACTGACTGTTTATAAATAATTTACTGGGTTTTGTTTGCCATTATTTTCTGACCTCTGAGTTTTCACTTGAAAAATAGTGTATTTCAAGTTTCTTCATAAAAGGTACATTGGACTCAGAAAGTAATTAGGAATGTTCTCAATGTTTTGCACAAGATATTTCATCATTAGATTAGAATATAAATTCTCTGATTTATTAAAATTAACTTGCAAATCTTGCATGATTGTTTTTACTTGCTGTGTTTTCTGAAGGGAAAACTGTATACAGAAAGACAAAAGCACTTACCATTAGTTGAAATGCATTCACTGTGTATTCACTCATTATTTTGTTGCCAAATAGAGTATCACGTACAGAGCAATTTGTAAACTAAGTAAATTCCCTTTCATTCTGAATATTAGAAAGTCTAAGATCTAGGGTCCTTATAGATAGAAATAATCATGTTGTGTCTTGCTATTGATATACTCCACAATGTGTGATTTTATTATTATTTATTCCTTTAATAGTACATCTATGTAAATTTGATATAAGTCTTAAATGTTAGAAAAGAATGTCATATTTTTCTGTATGAATTCTTTGGTTCTTGTTTCAGCTTAGGCTGTATAAACTGACTTTAAATAAAATTTTAGGGATGCAAAAGAGATGATTTATCTAATTTCCAAGGAGTTAATTATAAAAAGTCACAGCTACAGAAGACTTCTACTGTATAGAATTGAGATTTCAAAAGAGTTTAAAATTGGCTGAGTAGAAGAAAGGGCTACTTTGTTTGCTTCACTAGTTCCTTAGCCATACTCCTGAAATTATGACTTCCTTTACCGACATCATCGGCGGCAGTCATTTTCTTTGCACCTGAATTGATATCACTCCAACAATATTGATGTACAAATGTATGTATGAATGTATGTATATGTGTATATATGTATAAGCATACATATATAGCTATATGTTATAGAGTGAATACACTCTATTCTTTATAAATAAATTTTATTTTTAAAAGTATCATTGTTAATAGGTCTATGTGGTGGCTCTTTAGTATCATTTGTCATGGGAAAATGCATGTTAAAATGACATTCATCTTGTAAGAATTTGTCCTATATTTGCCTCCTAGTGTCTGCTTCCATAAGAGACATTCTTTAGCTAGCACTTTATAAGGCAGCACATTTTAACTTCAGTAGAGGATAACATATTAGCATGTTCTATGCCAAAACATAATTTTCTCAAGAACACTCTTATAATCTGTTACTGAAATAGGTATTTACCAGTGGTGGCTTTGTAGTTTTTGAATCATCCAAATTTGGCCCATAATTCAGATTGCTGCATTCCAAGGACATGTTGGTCTCTTGAGATGAAGTCTCTTCTATGATGAAAGATGTATCTAAATCTACAGTTGTCAAGGAACTCCCAGGTGACATGGAGGAATCAACACAGTCTTCATTATTTCCTTGGCCTATATTTTCTTCTGTTACGTTTTTCTCAAAAGAGATGGTGTCTCCTATTTTCTTTAACTCATCAGAATAAATACCAGACTCCACAGTGTTGTCAAATTCTGTCTTTGAAGATTCGGTTGCTGAAAACACATATTTAACAGGACATAAATAAATACATTAAAAATTAACTGATTATAATGTTCACGAACCAAAATCCATTGGTTAAAAATATTTTACCTGTAAAACTTATTTCGTCAAACTTGTTTGCTTATTTGCATGCTTCACCTTGTCAGTCCAAATTGTGCTAAGACTGGGCCAAGGAAGTCAAGTATCTAAAAAGGGCAGCAGTGAGGATCAAAGAGAAAGTGTGGCAGGGATTCTGCTGTACCCAGACACAAATGAGCAAGACAGTATTAGTGACCTCCTCATTACGTCTGCTCATTGAGATCATCGGTTTTCACTGGGCTGCAGACTGGAATCATCTGCCATTCCTCTTTGAAACTGTCAGCGGATAGCCCGACCTCAACCAATTAGACACTAAAGTGAAACTCAGGCAACAGCATCTGTCATTCCCTCCCACCAAACTCTGTGTGTGACTAATGTGAAGCCACGGTGGCAACGAACTAGGCAAGATGTTTTGAGGATTCAAAATATATTAATGATTTTTCCACCAAATTGCTTTTACTTTAAAGCACACCAAACAATATTTGTATTGGAGAGAGCTTAAATTGTTCAGCTCTTATTTTCTTTCCAAAACAAATACCTCGTTTGGTGATACAATGTTAAAATAGTAGAGAGTTTAAGAGCTCTCTGGTATAAATTCTAGGCTACAGCAGTATAGGGTTACCTGTTACTACAAAATATTTATATAACTTGGCAATTACACATAGTGTATGGAAATTATCCTTCACACAGATATAATTAATAAAATGACAATTATGAGAAATGACATCAATTTATAGAGATATGCTTCTAAAAGAACACGAGGAAGGCTATAAACACAGCAAAATGCCATTAAAATACTGTGCTTGTCTCTTAGAATAATCCAAACCTAAAAAATATATTTTTACAATAAATGATAGGATTGTGCATTAAAAGGTTCACATGTAATTTCCAGAATATATTGCAAGATTGGGAACTACTACTGCTAAAAATCTTTTCATAATGCTCTGTTATAAAGAGTGTTGGGGGTACAATAATAGAAGTAAGGAAATAGGAGAAATACTTGGGAAAATATTTGAAAAAGTATTATCCAAAATATAAAAAGAACTCTTAAAATTCTATAATATCAAAGCAAACAATAACTAGAAAGGAAAAATGTGAATAAATATTTCATTAAAAGAACAGAAAGAGGATATATCAGAGTACTTACCAATTTTATACACATATTGAGTTTAAAATCACAGCATCACACGCGCACACAAACACACACACATGCACCTACACACTCGTGCTCCCACAATCATATACAGATGGTAAATAAACATATCAATAAATGTTAAATATCAGATTTCAATAGGAAGCTGGCAATTGAAACAACATCAAGGCATAGCGAACACTGAAGCAAAGGAATTCTCTTTTCCTTTGCATTTTCAGTACTTTGGTAGAAATATTGTGATTTAAATATTAACTGTCATCCACAGACTAATGCATTTGGATACTGTTTCCAAGTGGTTTGGGAAGGCTATAAAACTTTTTGAAGGTAAAGCCTTGTGGGAAAAAGGACAAGAGTATGGGTAGGATTTGAGTATTTATAGCCCGGCCTCATTTCTTGTTTATCATCTCTTCTTCCTGTATATAAATAAAATGTTATGATTCTGCTCCCCTCACGACTGGGGATCCTGCTGTCATGCCTTCCTTGATACAATGAACCATACGCTTTCTGAAACTGTAATCTAAAATTGATCCTTTATTCCTAACATTCTTTTACTCAAGGTATTTTATCACAGTAACAGAAAAATGACTCATACATGGGTTTTATTAGAAGCTACATTCATAACTGCCACACCATGGAAACAAAATAATATTCTTTTATGGTTAATAGGAAAACTAAACAAAATAAAGTTTACTCATATAATGCAATACTTTTTATCATTAAAATAAGATGAGCCTTTTGGGATAGGATATTAATAGTGGGGAAACTGTATATGTGAGTGCAGTGGGAATATGGGAGTGCTCTGTGATTTCTACTCAACGTTGAAGTAAACAAAAAGCACTTCTAAACAATAGATATGTTTAAATGTCTTTGAAGTAACACACAAGTGTAACACACAAGTATTTGTATTCACAAATGTTTCCAGTACTACTGACAGGCTACTTTACCTTGGTAAAACAATAACAACAACAACAAAAATGAGTCCAAAGTGCTAGGTTGCATTGTGTGTATATAATTCTTACCATGCCAATTTAAAATGACAGGACAGGTAGGACTGGCATGAAGCCACCACTCTTCCTCACCTTCTGCTAGCCAGTCAGGTCATCATAGATTTAAATCAGCTACTTTCAATAATGCTCCTGGGTATCATTCAAATTCTTCACAAAAATATAACTACTGGTTTCCTGGAAAATTTTTAGTTTATAAAATATAGTATTTGAAAAGAAGCTTTAAAATATCCAGTAACTACATTGTAGATTAGCAAAAGAAAGTCAGAGAAAGATGATGGCATTTCAAGGTGATGCATATTTAGGGGAAGATATGAAAATTGAATCGGACTACCAGGTCAGGGAATTTCAGAGTGACTCTCTTAGATAGTGATTTTTAAATCTTAAACTAGAAAAGCCCCAGAATTTCCATACTTCATTTAGATCTACAAAATTCAAAGGAGCTAGAGGGAATGACACCAGAGGACTAAAAGCTGGGAGCAGGGAATATTATGCTTAGGGCTTATCTCATATGAACTTTATATCCAATATGAATATTATAGGGAGCTGTTTAATTGTATATGACGGCAAGTGAGTCACTTACCACACTCCCATCACTAAAATCTTTTCTATGTGTCTTTGAAATTCCTAATTTTAGCCATAATAAATTGTCTAGAGACTTGCATTGATTTTATTTGCCTATAAATCCAACTCCATTTTATTGATTAAAAATAATACTTACAAGATAATTATATGTTTTTGACCAATCTTATTTCAACTATTCAATTTTTCTGGCTTTATAATGAGCAGAATAATAAGTAAAATATTCCTAGACTACTATATCTAGTGGACTAATAAATTACCAACATTTATTATTTAAATATATTAAGCAAAAATAAGAATATTACCTTTTGAGTCATCCTTATAGTATGTAGCATTTTTTCTCAAACAAAGACTTAAGAGGTCTGTTTTTCCCTTGTTGAAAATAAGATGGTGATGGATGCCATTTTCACTTGGAAAGCAATTCTGATAATTGGGAAATGTAGAACTTTCATGTTTAGAGAAAAGCAGAAAGAATTAGTTGAAAAGTCTGGTCTCTGAAAGTTCTGGTTTATTAATTACCTAAGACTATAATTTAATACTATTTTAAATATCTTGTAGACATATTGTATACAATATAAGTTAAGTGGTAATATGTATAATACTCTAACTAAATTCTGAATCTCAATAGAAATTTCCTACTTAACAATATATTGATATGTGTGGTTCCTTAGATCTTTCAAGACCATCGAAATTTCATAGAACTACAAGCATAGAGTTCTCTGAATTGTCTGTGTTCTATTCAGTGATGAAAGTTAAAAGCATTATGTCCTACTACATTTCTGTTGCTAACAATGGATATTATCTGTGTGCACATCTGTACTGTTGTCACATTCACTACAGACCAAGCAAAATCCAATTTTTATGTAAGCTCTATAATCATAAAACTCATAGATTATAGTTAACCAAAGTGTTATCTTATGTTACTCTTGAGGAAAGAGAGAGAGAGAGAGAGAGAGAGAGAGAGAGAGAGAGAGAGAGAGAGACATTTAGTTCTGTGGTTACCTTCAATCCAACACTGTAAGAGTAATGCCAGCAATAATGGGTAATTTTATTCACCTCCTCTAACACTTTACACAGAGGTAAAAAATGCCATGGGACAATGTATATACAAAAACAAAAATAAGGGGAAGTAAGATGATGTAGTGTGTGTCCAGAGTTGTTACCAAGTCTTACAACCTGCATTCAATCCCCAAAATCTTCATGGTAGGAGAGAATCCATTCTTTACAAGTGTCCTTGGGTCTTTATATGAAAGTATATGACAAAATACATGCACATAGATACACAGGAATTTACATATTCAAAACTATAATTATTATAATCTTTTAAAAGTAGCAAGGAGAAATGTCAGTCATTTCCTAAGGACACACAATAGGAGATAACAACGTCTAAACTGCTGATCAGAAAGATGTCTCCTACCAAGACCTTGCTACCCAGTGCACCTCTGCTGTTCAGTAGTTGAGACCCTATGTCAAGACAGAATGCTTCTTTGTGTTCCAGGGCATTACTTAGAGTCAAAGTTATTGTGATGCACTGGGAAGGGCAGAAGCTGATCCGAACAAAGCTCTAATAAAGGAGGTGCTTAACAGGAGCCGGATCCCACTGTTAAGTCACATCGATCATTTGTGATGAAACACAAAAAACAGTAAATGTCACAAAAGGGGGTAATTTTTAACTTTACTAACAGAAATATTTGATTATTCATGTAGAAATGACAAAACTAGGGCAAAGCAGCTGTGCAGTGAACTACTATACCTCTTTTTCCAGGTATGTATTAGGTCTTGCCTAAAGAGTAGTACTATATCAGAGGAGCTCTTGAACCTGGTCATTTATATAAGTTCCTATTTTAGACTTCAAAAGAAAGTATAGTCCAAAAGCATCTTTAGAAAAAAGCTTGATGTACATTATATCCAACTTGGAAGACTACTTCAAATAAATCACTAAATTCATAACACTTAAAGAATACAAACATTCAACAAAATTGCAGGTTTGTTGCTTTAAAAACAACTAAACTAAAAATAATATGCACAAATTGCTACATGACTAAAGTGAACTTAATACTAATAAACATTTAAACGCCATGAATTTCCCAGCTAGACAGATGGATGATATTTGCATGGTGGGATTTTAGGGTTTTTTTATTACTAATGGCTGTACTGTAGATCAGATCTGCCCTACTGCCTCAGCCACACAAGCAAATGCTCTATCACTCTACCACAACCCAGCCCTTTTGTGACAGTGTTTAAAGAGTAACCAAAGGAAATGAGAAAGAACTTACTTTAGTTGATTCTCTGCATCAGCCAATTCAATTCTGGAAGGCACAGCTTTCCCCATTTCTTCAAATTCTTTTTCATGAGTCTTATTAAATACATGTTATGTAATATTAATATACTCAATAAATCAATTATACCACTTTTCATGTAACCATATATAGTTTTCATATAGCCATTTAATTGTGTGTGACATTATTTCTACAAATGACTCTCTAGTTATACCATACATGTTCCAGAGGAAGAAAATTCAGTGATTTATCCTTGAGGAAATTTAATGTTGTTTTCAGTATTTATAATTGTCACATTTGGTACTAATAATAGCAATTTATGTAACAACTGTCAATCCCAGTAGATTACTGACAACCAATTTTCTGGTCTTCTTAATGTACTGTCTGAAATTTATTCTAAAATTCACATATATTTTCTTCAAGGTTGCCAAATACAAACAGCCAAAATATTATGAATGTAACATTAATATAATTCCTGCTTATTTGTGGTTCTTCTCTCTAAATGTAGTTTATTTTATTTATGTGTAATAATATAAATGTATATGTAAAAATTAAAAAATACTAAATGGTGTGTATGTGTGTTCTGTATTTGACTAATATCTGCCACTTATTTAAAGGATCAATAAACCACTCATAGAAGAAAGAAAAGCTGTAACAGCTACCAATCCAGTGGCCACTAAGGAAGCAAGAGGTGGGCTTTGCATTCTCACGATGTTCTGAAACATCCAAAATGTCAGAATGTTTCTAACAAAGGCATAATTCAACTATTAGGTAACCAGGAAGTAAAAATGCAGAGGCTGGATCACATCTGAGTCAATTTGTCTGAGCTGTGTTTGGCTGTCTTTAGCTCCCATTGTAACTTCTTGGATTGTACTGGCATTATTATAAAAACTCCCTTAAATCACAAATGCTATCTTTTCCTTTAAAAGAATATAATATTAATGACATTCCAGAAACTACATATTACACCTAAGTATATTTAAATAAGATGCTATGTGATGGAAATACCCTTTTTATGCAAGCCTGAGGAAAAAAAGAGCTGTGAGCTAACACAGCAGAACAATTGCACACCTCCCATGATGCATGCCTCCAAAAATGTGTTGATATTAAGTCAGTGTTTAATGTGTTCTCTGCAATAAAATGAACAATTTTATATTTATCAACAAAGTGGAACCCAAACATGAATTTCCTCTTAAATTCTAACAAGTTAAAGAAATCTTACTGATAATAACAGGAAGACAACACAATTACATATTTTCTAGGTTAAACAATTTGAACAGCCATTATATACTTACACTATCCAGTTCTACTATTGTTAGTGATGGCGGAGGTCTCTCTATATTCAGTTTTTCTACTGGCATAAAAAGGGGTGGATATTTTACTTTGATCTCCTCAACTAGGAAATAAAATTGAAAAACATTACCAAAAAGCATATCTGATAATTTAATCTGTCTAGAGATAATGCTACCAAAAATAAAAAGTCATTCGTGAATCTACACAGAGATGAAACACTGTCAATTTCTTCAGCTCAAACAAAACACACATTTCCTTGCAGTTATTGTCCATATGCAGCTATTAAAGTTAGAGCAAGGTACTATAGCAAATAAAAGAAGCTGGATTTTCATAGTAAAGATCAGAATGATACATGGACAAAACATAAAAGTGTGTGTTGATTATTGCTTGGTTATATAATTTTAAACAGTAAGTGTTAAAAGATCTAATCAAAGATCAACTGACCATCACTATCAGCATCATTTTCATTCTGAGTACACTGTGCCTCGGCAGTGGTTTCACGTGGAGGTGAGAGTGTGTTTGGTAGCATGTTACGAAGTTGTTCCTGAGGCGTTCTAGAAAACAAGAACGATTCAATTAAAAAAGAAAAACATATTAATTGAACTTTTCCAGACAAGGTATTTACTTGTCAAGTGAGTGAGAATTCAAAACTAATGCTGAAGTTTTTACTATAACATTAATTCATAGGTTGCAATTAATAAAATTTCAATGTGATAAGTTTTTAAATCAATTATCCATCACCCAAGGAGTTTTACAGTTGCATACTGTGTTTTGTTTAAGATGAAGACCAAAGTCACGATACAAGCCAATAGTCTCTCAAAAGCCACATGGAGTCCAAAGAACATGCCATGCTGTTGACAAGGCTAATTTGCAAGTGTATGTTTTAATCTCACACACTTGGCACTATGTTGATGAGTTCTAAAGCAACCTAAGGGAATTTATCTAAACTTTCAACACATCAGTAGAGTGGCAAATGGGGTTCGATTATAAGAATGTGAGATGTTCTGTCTGTGGCATCCATTAACTAATTAACATCAAGGGTGGATCCAAACTGCTTCAAATGGAAAGCATGAAGCTTAAGAATTCTCAAAGTTCAAGAATGTATATTTAATTCTGGAGGATGTTCACAGACTTGTGAGGTTTACTTTTAAATAAAATATAAATAGCTGCACAATCCTTATAGATAATGCAAACTCACATGGTTGCTACGTAAAGGACCCCGTCTTAGTAATGTTTTTAATACCAACATAAAATTTGTCCATTTTATTCTAACCACTTTTATTACACTCAATTTGAATAGACACTAGATTAAATAATCTCTACTATGATGCTCATTATTAAAGATGATGGTATTAGGGGTGAGGGGTGGAGAACCGACTAGTTCTAGGTCATTAGGCAGAGAACACAGTAATAGCAGGCATCTGAGCAACCTGCTCTTCAAGAAATCCCTAGCTGTGTTTTCACTCTGCAGTGCATCTTTTCCTGCTTGTAAATACACTGGTTGCATCTTCTAGTAAAGTGTATGAATCACACAAGTACAAAATATTGTGTTACTCATCTTTACATACTAAAAAACTTTGAAGATTTTAAACCCCACTGAGAGTTTAACTAAGTAAGTGATATAAAAGACTATTAGGTAATAAAAAAATCAAAAGGAAACTGGCACTTGGTCCCCAGAAACTGCTTCCTAGTTCAGTATTAGTTTATTGTGCTAATAACGCCCTGCATATAACATAAGTACAAATAGGCTGTTATCCAAGTACTTCATGAAGCAAACCAACTTTAGTTGTTGGTTCATTTTCATCTTTATTTTATGATGATAGCCTTACAGAGTTCCGATAGCAGAGTTGAAGAGCAGGGATACTACACATTATTTATTCTATATTAAATCAAGAAAATTCATGCCAATAAAATTTAAGTGATTTCCTAGGAGCCTCCCCCACCCCAGGTATTCAGAGGGATAACCCTGGCTGAGAAGCCTAGCAGCAGGGCATACTAGGACTGAAGTGGCCACATCCTATAGTAGGACAGGATGTCCATTGGTGTGAGGTGGTCACCAACCCACCCATAAACACCCTCAACCCAAAATTTGTCCTGCGTACAAGAGGTGTAGGGATAAAGGATGGAGCAGAGGTTGAGGTAATGACCAACCAAAGACTGGCCAAACTTGAGACCCACTCCATGGAAGAGACCCAACTCCTGACACTACCAATGATACTCTGCTATCCTTGAAGACAGAAACCTCGCAGAACTGTTATTTGAGAGGCTTCATCCATCAGATAATGGAAGCAGATACACAAACTCACAGCTAAACATTAGGCAGAGCTCCGGGAGTTGTATGAAAGAGTTATGGGAGGAATTGCAAGCCTGGAGGAGTCAAGACCACCTACATAGCCAACTAACATGGACCAATGCGGGGTCATAGAGACTGAGGCACCAACCAAAGAACATGCATGGACTGGTTCTAGGTTCCATACACATATGAAGCTGATGGGCTGCGTGGTCCTTAGGTAGGTTCCCTAACAACTAAAGTGGGATTATCTCTGACTTGGACTCTGTTGCCTTCCTCTGGATCCCATTACCCTAGCATAGCTACCTTGTCTTACTTCAGTGAAAGCGGAAGCTGATGTGACTTGATGTGACGACAGTGTTGGTAACCAGGGGTGGGGAAGATGGAAGAAGTGTGAGGAAGGGTAGAACTGGGAGGAGAGGAGGGAGTGTGATTGCAATTAGGATGCTTAATGAAGAAAATTTAAATGACGTACCTATGAATAAACAACACTTGTCTTTAAGAAGGCTTGGCTTCCATTATTCCATCCCCAACACTTCTCATAGAACCATAAAATATAAAGTTGAAAATACCTTTTATAATAGTAGTTACCACTTCTCTAAAACTTAGCAATTTTTATCTCCTCTCTCCTTTCTCTTCTCTCTCTCTCCCTCTCTCTCCCTACCCCCCTCTCTCTCCCTCCATTCCTCCCCTCCCCCCTCTGCATTGTATAAACATGTATATGCATCTGTGTACTCATTTGTGTGAGGTGGGTGTGACAAGGCTGGTCATTCATTAGTGTCACTTTTCAACTGTCCTCCATTTTATTGTGCTCAGTCCTCAATGGTCTTGACCTTGTGCCCTCTTGACCTTGCCCACTATAGGCTAGCCTGCCTGTCCACTGAGTCCCAAAGATTTCTTGTCTCTGCCTCCCTGGCACTAAGATTACTAACATTTGCTACTATGCACAGCATTTTTTACTGTGTGTTCTGGGGATTAAATATAGGTTGTCATGTTTGTAGCAAAGACACTTCACAGACGGGTTTATTGATCTCTCATACTCAACATTATTGATATAAATCCATTTAAATATAAAAGAAATCTCTCCAAGAGCTTATGGTGAGAGTTACTAGCCCTAGAAGAGTACCCACTTGCTATTATTTTCCTAAATGTACATAGTGTTTAGCTTTTTGCTAAACACAGATCTCTCTACACATAGATTAATGCAACTCTCAGTCCTCATCAGATAAGCCTCATCAGAAGAGAAGCTAAAAGAAAGACTCATAAATGATCACAGTGCAGAGAAGAGGCTGTGGAGTGCTTGTCCATAAGTGGAGTAGCTACATTCGCCCTCTTCCCAAGACAGAACTTAGGGAAAAGTGGGAAGAAACAAATGTATTCTGAGCATGATAGGAGCACTACATCCATACACAGCCAGCGGCTGTGGTTGCTTATGCAGGCCGGCATAAGATCAAACCAGTCAATAGCCAGCTGGGAAATAGAATGGTATGGGAAAAGAACACAAGATCCCAGCTCTAGCTGAGAAACTATTGAAAGCTGATGGCTGCTGAGGGAGGATGAGTTGGTTTTCTTTTTCTTTTTCTTTCTTTCTTTCTTTTTTTTTTCGGTTTTTTTTTTTTTTTCGTGATAGGATTTCTCTGTGTAGCCTTGACTATCCTGGACTCACTTTGTAGGCCAGGCTGGCCTCAAACTCACAATGATACACCCACCTGCCTCTGCCTCCCAAGTGCTGGGATTAAGGAGGTGAGCCACCACCACCCAGTGAATGGGTGGGTGTGGTCCTTGGTAGGTTGGCCATGCTCCAGTGGATGGCAACACACACACACACACACACACACACACACACACACACACACACTCCCTCTCCTCTCTCTCTCTCTCTCTCTCCTCTCTCTCTCTTTCTCTCTCTCTCTCTCTCTCTCTCTCTCTCTCTCTCTCTCTCTCTCTCTCTCTCTCATTGGGTCAATACTAATTATACAGAAGAGAAATAATCTTTTCGTGAGTAATTTCAATTTTAAGTGGGAAAAAATCTAGAAAATCATCAGTGGAACAACAAACTATAATTATGACTAGGCTTTAAAAAGTAGTTAGAAACAGAATACCACTCCCAAGGAATATGATTTATGAGAATGTCCGATAGATGAAATGGGCTTCCCTAGAAATGGATGTTTTTGTATGATGAAGCACAAGCTTTGTGATCACTACTCACTTGCAGGCTAGAGAGTTTCTCTAGCATTTTTGTTTTCAAAATGTGAATCAAAGACCACAATCACAGCACTCGTGTCACTTAGGAGGCATTGGAACTACAGAAACTGTGTACTTAGAATCAGACCTACTTTATAAAAATTGTCATTTTTCCCATCATTGGTAATTTTAACCACATATAGAGCCTCAGAGTTTATGACTTAGGATGGTATAAGCTCAATTTGTTAGAAAGCTGAGATGGCTACACTTCATTGTTTCTGCCAATTGATTTTTAAACAAATTACAAGACCATGCATCTGACCAAAGGTCGTCGAAAAAATAAACTGACTAGAATTAATAAAAGTACAAAATTAAAGATCTAATTAGTGTTAAACTAATTTAATTTAAAATTTGTTTCAATTTAATAGAATTGTAAAATAAAGCCACAAATATCTATGCTAAAACACAGAAAAGTCATTTCAAAGTATTTTTATTTATTGCATAATTTTATTATTAGTCTTAAATTCTACACTTTATTTGTGCCTTTCCCAAGATATACATTTCTTATATTTTTCAAGGTTAAAATACACAATTTGTGTGTATAAATATAATTGATTAAAATTATTGCTAATATATCCAATAGTAATTATAAATTGATTTAAAATAAGCCGTACAAGTACATAGTATACTATGAGCATAAACAGGGGGAGGAAATCTCGCTCAGGAACAGTCATAGGGGAGGGGAATAAAGGGAAAATGGGAGGGAGGAAAGAATGGGAGGATACAAGGGATGGGATAACCATTGAGATGTAACAAGAATAAATTAATAAAAAATTAAAAAAACAAATACATAGTATACTTACAAACCGCTTCAGAAAGCCATGTCCCACAAGCAAGAAACATGAATAATTTTTATTTCTGATAAATAGTAATGTTAAAATTTTACTGAATACCTTCTGTGTTTCTTAAGCCATAATTTTTCCATGTATGACAGACTGTCTTCTGAAAATTCAATATTTATTGGTTCTGTCCAAATTTTCAAATTTGTTTGTACTTCACATTCTTCCACTGAGTCTATAAAGATAAACACTGCACATAATTAATGTAGCCATGCCTATAAATTAGCATACCTTTTCTTTAGATAGAGTGTCAATTGTTTATGGAGTATAATTCTTTGCATTTATCCTTATAAATGCAATTACTGTTATCTAATGATATGATATTAATAAAATATCAAGACTAAGATATAAACAATGCTAAAGGAGTTTTAAAGCATTGGATTTAATAATTGATTCTGTGGACAATTCTTTCAAAATCTCATGAAATAAACAAATCCTATGAGTCAAAAGCTTTCAAAATGCAACATCTCATAAATGAAAAAAGGTAAATACAGAGTCAGTGTGTATTCCACACACACAGCACCTGCACACACACAAAAAGGTGTATATTACATCCGCTTCTAATAACATTTACACTTTATGGGGAATAGAAAACGGTAATAATGAATTTTATCTTATTTAGAATGAAGAGAACACATATCCCAGTGGACATTTACCTTTGCAGTCATTTACTCCCAAATGCTATTCTTTCTGAAGTAAGACAAGCTACAAAACTACTCAGGGCTATTTGAAAGTGGTGAAGCTTTTGGGGAAGGAAAGCTGGTAAGTCCAGGACAGATAGCTCTTCCAATCTCCAGAGACTACCCCTCTATCTAGGCTGCAACACCCCCAGAATAAGATGCTGCAAAAAAGGAAGAAAGGAAGGAAGGGAGAGGAGAGGAGAGGAGAGGGAGAGAGAGACAGAGACAGAGACAGAGAGACAGAGAGACAGAGAGACAGACAGACAGAGACAGAGAGACAGAGAAGAAAAGAAATTGGTAAGGATTGAAAAGAAAATGTTTAGGTATTTTAACACCAAGCTCATCCTAACATCACTGCAGACTTTAATGATTATCATCCGGCCACAGCCAAATGCAGGCAGCTGAATAAACCAAAAGAATGGTGTTTTTCAGCTCCTATCCTTCCAAGAGTATTGTGGGAAAGAGACAGAGGAAATTTGGAGAGTAATGACCAGAATCTATTAGATAATAGAAGAAAATGACTTGGATTATGTATTGTGAACGGGGACATATGATGGGAGGAAGACGGGGTGTAGGAAACATGCTGAAGTTGAAAGAATTGTATCACAATGGCTGAGAGGAGGAGGAGGAGGAGGAGGAAGGGAGCGCTTAGGTTGGTTCTTTTCAGAGAGATGAACCCCTGTAGTTGTGACATGGTTCCCAAATTGGGAAAAAGCAGTGAGAACTTTGGGGCAAAGGCAAGTAGCCTGTGGTTCACTTTTATCCATTCAGCAGTGGCACAGTCTCAGGAAATAAAGATGAGACACCTGGTCTTAATGTGCTTATTGGTATCTTTCATGAATGTGCCTAGTGACAAACGCATATCTGCTAGGAGAAGAATCTTCGGCTCAGCATACATTCAACAAGACACTTTGCTAGCCAACTGAATAGGGTAAGAATTCTTCATGAGGTGTGGATCCCTGAAAGAAAGGCCTCATGGGCTGTCATAGAGGCTTTGTTTGTCTTATTGTCTCTGGCTAAGAAACCCTCTTTTCTGATAGTTCATATGAGATTCTCCACCATTCCTCGTGTTGTGGTCATAGGCACTTTTCTTAACACTCAACACAAAAATTCTGAAGTAAATGGGTGCCTGAAGAATCTGAAGAAGCCCCCAGATACCTGAGTAGAGGAAAGCAAGCAAGCCAATGGGAGGATCTCAGCAGGGAGGTGAGAGAAAAGAGCTTTAGGCCACATAACAGCCTCTGGACATCAAAAGTACCAAACACTCACACTAAAGAGAAGGAGTCTCTGCATGACTGAATGTGAATGAAGGGAAAAATCAGTGACAGACACAGCTGGAGAATGGGGAAAGTTAAAGCATGCCGCTCCGCTAAATGGTTATGAAATGCAAAGACGCATAAAGTTATTCCTAATAAAAGGTGTATATATTAAGCATAGTACCTATCTCCATTGTTTGACCAAAATTTTAAGTGTCTGAAATTTTATGTGTTGGAAATAATGGGAACAACAGAAAACTTTCACACACTTCAGATGGAATGCAAAATGTTGAAAATACATTTCTGAATAGTTCATTTTTATCTAATCTGAGGAAAAATTTTCCTGAAAAAAAAAAAAACCACAGCTATTCAACTCTCAAGTATTACCATCCTGAGGATTGTTTTCAGGACATAGTTCAAGTCCTGTACAAGAATATGTAAAGTAGTATTATTTGACATGGTCAAAATGAGAATCACCCGAAACAACAGTCAACACTGAAACTGAGAAATAGTGGCACATTCACAAAGGAGATTAGTAAACATTTAAAGCAGTTGAATTAAAACCATACATATTTCATTTATGAATCCCAGATAAATAATATTAGGTCATATGAGACATAATATAATATAATTATTATTATATATATAATTATATATATATGAAATATTTGCAAATTTGACAATATATTTTTAATAAACCCCAGGGAAACTGAGGAAATAAGCTGTAAATTACGGGTTATGCTGGAGAAGATGGGAAAACAGAGGATAGTCATGTGGACTGGCAGAATCACAAGTGCTTATTAGTTTTTCTTCAGTTAGCTGTAAAGTTTACAATACTACTTTTACACATGTTTAACAAACATATACATATGACATTACCAATAAAATATATATATATATATATATATCCTTGAGAATATCAAAACTAAATATGTCAAGAACAGATCTTACTATAATTATTTCTACACAGGAGATCCATAGTAAGAATGAGAAAAAAGTATAGAAACAATCACTCAAAAAAGGACGTTGTTATTTTTTTTGCAAATGTTTTTTAGATTATCATAGCATCTTTCCCCAACTACCTGTTCTAAATGCACCTTATTCTTCAGTGGAACCTCACAGTTCTTTCTTTTTCATACTTCTCAGTTAAATATATATTCTTCTTCGAAGTGTGTAAAGCCATATTAGCCTTTTCCTCCCTGGGACCAGTTCCTCTATGAACATAATATCAGACATAAGATGTCTGCCACATGACACAATTTATCTGTGGGTCCCAGACCCATCAATCTCATCTTGGTGGTTTAGCCATGGCACAATTACTTCTGAACTATGCTTTAACAGGGCAAGAGAAGAGACCCTTCCTGACACTATAGCGATGACAGGCTCCAAGCTACCACAGAGTAATTGTTCCACCTATTGTGGTGGAAGCATGACAGGAGTTTCATAGGATATAACAGCAGCCTGAAAGAAAAATGTCCTAACTTCATGAGATAGTGTCTTCTACAGGACCATGTTAAACCTTGTGTAAATTACTACAATAAACTCTCTTTTTAATAGAGCTCATATATTATTTTATTGTGTTCTTACCCTCTGTGTAGAAACAGAATAATAAGATAAGTCTACAAATTTAAAATTTAGATACAAAGTCAACATAATTAAAATTCCAACAGTCTTTTGTAGTGATGTTAGAAGTGTGACAGCAGACCGTATCTGTTGTGTATTTTCTTTCTTGACAAAAGTCACTTGACTTTGACTCTGATGAAACAACCTTCAGGGCATCATTATTGTATGTTCTAATAACAAACTCTTATCAAAGTAATGGTCCATCATTTTCCCAGGTCAATCAATTTAACTGTGTACTTCAGAATGTAGCATTGATGCAACTTTAAATAAAACTCTTTCCCACTAAATTTGTTCTTACTAGATACAAAGATGGCATCTCCAGGTGTCAGTATGACATTGACAGTGATAGAAATTTATAGGAAATGTAGCACATGATAAGAACAGTGGATTTCATGGATGTAGCTGCACTTTTCTTATAGTATTATGAGTAATATTTCCTGGCAGTGCCATGGTAATAAATAAGGCTTACTTAGGCCATGTGCTGTAGGCAGAGTAAGCCAATCTATATCTAAAATATGTATTCACCCATAAATCACTACAGAATCCATGATTGAAAAAATGCTCAATATAACCATTCTCACTGTGACAGTTGTTCTCTGTTCTCTGAGTTTTCCTAATGACATCCATCTAATAGCCAATCACTGTCTATGTGTAAAATGTGGAAAATCAAGGTTTTACAGACTATACAATATTATAAAGCCTGAGACATAAAGTAACTATGGAATTAGACATTAAAGGAACATCTTAGCCCTCAACATAAATTATACCACTATTTCTGATTATATCTAATAACAGAATAGAAAAAAATGTATTTACTGTGTCAAGGATCAGTACACTAGAGCTTGTAATCTAAATCTGACCTATTGTTTTCCTATGACTGAATTTCTGTGTTCATAAACATAAGGCTTTATTGCAACATGGTGCAACTTATTGATTCATGTGTTGTCCGGGACCTTTTTCGAACTTTATAAGGTTGGCTAGCTGAACATGCTTATAGAAAATGTTTATCAAGTTCTGTAATAAGTCACGAGCATCTCTTCAGTGGCAAATATGGTGGTACATTTTGCAATAAGGATATAGCATCTAAAAAACAACAATGGCTAGTTTGATAAACTTTATGATGATCTAATCATCCTGTGAAATTAGCTTTTTCACTTAATAATCAATCATTGATGAAAAAATTGTCCATAATCCCCTCAAAACATAGTTGCTTCAGGCAGTTCATTTTAGGATATGAAAGCTTAAAGGGGGGTAGAAAATGCTATGACTTTTGTAATTATTCTTTTTTATTTGTTTTCTTTTCAAGACAAGGTTTCTCTCTGTAACCTTGGCTATCCAGCCTTTCTTTGTAGACCAGGCTAGCCTTGAGCTCACAGCGATCTACCTGCCTCTGTCTCCCTGAATACTGGAATTAAACACCTGCACCACCATGCCAGGTTTTCTACTTATGTATCAACTTATGTACCACCTCTAAAACTTGCCTTGCAGGGTTTTTTTTAATATTAGGTCTAAGGAAATAAATATATTTTGGACCTCTATTTCCAATGCATGAATATGAGGAAGAATTTTTAAAAGGCTTCATTTTTTTCTCTTTATTATAAACTCAAAGCTAGAATTTAAGAATGTTTCTGAAGTTCTGAGCATTGCATTTTCTTCATTGGATATCTTGGTTAAATTCTGCTCAGATAGAATTACTATTTTAGGGCTATTACTGTTGTGATAAAACACCATGATGAAAAAGCCAGTTGGAGAGGAAAGGGTTTATTTCACATACAGATTGTTGTTCATCAATAAAGGAAGTCAAGGCAAGTATTCAAACCAGGCAGTAACCTGGATGCAGAAACTGGAGAAGAGGCTATGAAAGAATGTTGTTTAGTGGATTGTTCTTTTTGGCTTGTTCGGCCTTCTTTTGGAACCAGCTTAGAGGTGGCCAGCCGCATTTGCAAAGGGCTAGCTCTTTCTACGTCAATTACTGATTAAGAAAAAGCCATATGGGTTTATTTAAATGGAAGGAAAATATTGCAAACACAAATCTATTCTGCCTGTGATGTTCACTGTGGTCACATACAAATTATGGTTTATGGTTTACTTGCAAACACTTGTTCCTCAACCATCTCAGTCTATGGTGCTGTTTTGGAGGTAGTGCAGTTTGGGATGTTGAAGCCACACAATGAAAGAAGTGTATTTTCTGAAGGCATGCTGTGTGATTTACAGCAGCATCTTATTTCCTGTCTTGTATCTCATGCCTGTTCTACAGTGATGTAAGGTAGGAGTCCAGCCATCAGCTCCTGCTGCCTTGGAGCCACCTGCTGCTGTATTTCCCATACCTTGATGGACTGTATCATCTCCAACTGAGAGCCAAAATAAAGATCTCCTTTACGTTGCTTTGTCTGAGATTTCTAACACTGAAGAGAATCATTACTGATCTAATATATATAAAGTGCCCTTTGCTTTCCTGCCTTCAGACTCTCCCACCTGATGTATTGAAACAGTAGATCTACACTGGGATAGTTTCCTAACCACTGTTTCCTTGCAGTAAAATAAAAGCTGAGACTTCAATGCTCTATTCATGTGATTATGTGAATTTACATAGAAAACCAGGGCAAATATTCCCCATGATGAATTTATGCTTTATAAATATTAAACAACTCACCACTGGCTGCCTATTGTGTACACAGAGCTCCCTGGAGAAGCAGTAGCAAATTGTGCTTTATTGTTTTTAAACATTGTGTTTGTATTGTGAGGAGTGGAAAGAAAATGAAGACACCTTTATTTCGTAATATGAATATTTGAACAATGTCCATACCTGGTTTTGTTGGGTGTAAGTTCTCTTGCTTGTTTTCCTCCTGATGTCTAGCTCTCCACTGAGCTAAGGCTTCCTGGAAGGACTGGGCTGATGCTTCTTCATCAAAAGGCATTTCACACAAGGGCTTGTGACTTGGATTTAAACCTTCTCCTCCTTCTGCTGCTGTAGTTTCTACCTAACCAGTTAAATATGCAGCAAAGAAGGTTGATTAAACTTTCTGCATCTTAAAATCATGAAAAGAAGATATATTTCATTCAGACAAGTATCTATTTATATAATGCACATTTGAGTGTTTTATTGTTTTCTTTAAACTCTGCTGGAATTTATAAATGTTCTGATCATTGGCTAGATCTGGGTAGGGGTTTAAATTTTACCGCCTGTCTTGTCCTTGGCTGGTGCCTTAGTTTGAGCAGGACCCCTTGACCCAAATCTGCCTATCATAATGTTCTACTTGTAGGTTTCTAGGACCCACTGGATCCTTCTACATTGCTATTCTCACATGTTTCTCTTATCTATAGTCACAATAGGATGTCCTCCCCTCTGTCCCAGTTTCCTTGTAAGTGGAGGCTTTCATGGGACATGCCCATTGGGCTAGTATGCAGATATAAGTGAGTATATACCATTTGAGTCTTTCTGCTTCTGGGTTAACTCACTCATTATGATCATTTCTAGCTCAATCCATTTATCCACAAATTTCGGGAATTCCTTGTTTTTAATAGCTGAGTAGTATCCCATAGTGTATATGTACCACAGTTTCTTTATCCATTCTTCTACTGAGGGACATTTAGGCTGTTTCCATGATCTGGCTATTATGAATAAGGCTGCTATGAACATGGTTGAGCTAATTTTCTTGTTGTGTGCTGGTGCATCTTCTGGGTATATTCCAAGGAGTGGAATAGCTGGGTCTTGAGGAAGCCCTATTCACACTTGAGTGGAGAGTGGGATATGACTTTCTCACGTACTCTGGTGCCTCACATTTGACCATGTCCCCTGGAGGGGAAGACCTGGTGGCACTTAGAGGAAGGACAGCAGGTCACTGAGAAGAGACTTGATACACTATGAGCATATACAGAGGGAGGTAATCCCCCTCAGGAACAGTCATAGGGGAGGGGAATAAGGGGAAAATGGGAGGGAGGGAAGAATGGGAGGATACAAGGGATGGGATTGAGATGTAACAAGAAAAAATTAATAAAAAAAAAAAGAAAATAAAGAAAATAAATAAATAATGTATTAAGATAAAAAAAATGTTCTGATCAAATGTTAACAATGTAAGAACCTATAAATCTGATGATTTTCTCTATTCTACTCCTATTTCTCCCCATCTACAGATGTTCTGGCTGTCTACACATTATTCATCCTTTCTTCTTCCCCAGTTCTCTGGTACTTGTAACTTTCTCATATTACAGCACTTGTGTGTTAGGAGATAGGGTCTCATTCTATATCTTTCCAAGACAGGTCTCAAACTTGAGATATTTCTACTTTGGCCTCCTATATTATTGGATTATAAGCATTCAGTCATACCAGTTGACATGATTATAGATGTATGTGTGGGATTGTATGTGTTCTCATATAAATCTCATGCTGTCATTGTCTCCAGAGTATTTAGATTCTTGGAAAGTTCTATCAGCATCTGCAAAGATCCAGAAGAACTTTCTCATCCTATGCTGACACCTCCTCTCATTTCTATCATTCTACTGTCTCAGCTCACCTCACAATCTTGGAGAGCTGATGACCACTAGGTACATTTCCTCTTTGGGGCCTTATACTAGTTTTTTAATCCTTTCCATAGCATTTCACAACCATTGCCTCATACCATTCAATTTTATCAATATCACCTTCCTCCAGAGTTCTCCACTAGGAATAGTGAATGTTTCTCACTCCTCTGCACCTTCTTTTCTGTTTGTTTGCTTTTCTCTTCTATAGCTTATTTCTGAGTCAGTACATTCTACAGATATCAAAAGAATCAATCTGGTATAAATATTGTCTTTGTCTTTTTTTTTAAGTGCAAATATAGTGCATGGTTACAAAATAGTAGGTTCCCTTAACAAGTAACTAAAATCATCAACTAAGTTCATCAAACTGTAGGGGATTGTGCAACCCAAAGTGCTGATTTTTGTAAAAAAAGTCAATAACATTGATGAACCATTAGCCAAGTTAGCTTAAAAAGAACCTAAAGATTCAAATTAATAAAAATTGTCATAAAAAAGAAGACATAACAATAGATTCTGAATATGTGCAGTCATCATCAAACCCCTAACCAGATCGAGACAAGGGACAGGACATTCTCCACAGTTAAGTGGAGACTGGGGACTGGCTTTCACACGAACTCTGGTGCCCCATATTTGGTCATGTCTCCTTGATGCAGAGGCCCAATGGCACTCAGAGGAAGGACAGCAGACTACCAAGAAGAAACTTGATACCCTAGCATCATATGCAAGGTGAGGAGGTCCCCCTCAGTCACAGTCATAGGGAAGGGAAATGGGGTGAAAGTGAGAGGGAGGGAGGAATTGGGAGGATGCACGGGATGGGATAGCAATTGAAATGTAATATGAATGATTTCATTTTTCAATTAAAACAAAACAATAGATTCTGAGGAAATACAGAAGTAAAGGCATGGTTTTAAAATCTGTTCTTCACCTAATTGGAAAAGCTAAAATAAATAGATGATTTTCTTGATATATATGATTTTACAAGGTCAAATCAAGGCCAAATGAGTGATATAAACAACTTATAACCCTCAGTGAAACTGAAGCAGTAAGTGCAAGTATACCAACCACAAGAAGCTCAGGGCTAAATGGCTTGAACAAAGAATTCTATCAAACTTTCAAAGAAGAATTAGCACTGATACTTTTCAAGTTATTTCACAACATAGAAAGAGAGGGAAAATTGTGGATTCTTTTTATGAGGCCACAACTACCCTGATACCTGAACCACATAAAAACTCAACAAAGAAAAATAATTACAGACCAATTTTCATTATGAACATGGATTCAAAAGTTCTCAATACAATACTTGCAAACACAATGCAAAAATATATCAAATCTTTCATCCACCATGATAAATTATGCTTTATCCCAGAGATTCAGGAATAGTTCCTCATATGTAAGTTGATCAATGTAATCCACCACGTTAAAAGACTGAAAACAGAAACGTGATCATTTCATTAGAGTCAGAAAAATTCTTATACAATCCAACAGCCCTTCAAGCCAATAAACCCAGAAGAGACTAGGAATTCAAGGGGAATACCCCAACATAACAAAGGCAATTTACTGCATGCCAAAAACCAACAACAACCTAAATAACAAAAACTTGAAGCATTTCCACAAAAATCAAGACAAAGAAAAGGTTGTCCACTCTCTCCATACTTATTCAGTTTAATACTTGAAGTATTCTAGAACTGCTTTATAGAACAGAGTGGCCTTGAACTCAGTGTTTGCCTGCCTCTGCCTCCCAAGTGCTGGATTTAAAAATAATAACCAACTACAACATAAGATTCTGACTGAATAGTAGACCCTCTAACTATACAAGTCTCCTAGTTGAGAGAGGGGAACACCAACCCACCCACAAAAACTTTGACCTAAAACTCACCCTGCCTACAATAGGTGCAGGGATAAAGATAGAACAGATAGAGTAGAGTCTGAAGGAATGCCCATCTATGCTTAGTCCAACCCAAGACCAACACCATGGGAGTGAGCCAACCTCTGACACTATTAATGATACTCAGCTATACATGCAGACAAGAGACTAGCAAAGTTGTCCTCTGAGAGGTTCCACCTAGCAATGCTTCCAAACAGATGCTGAAACCTCACAGCCAAATACTGGGTAATGCTGATGGAGTCTTGTGGAAAAGGACAAAAGGACCTGTAGGGAACAAGAGCTCTACAAAAAAGACCAACAGGGCCTATTAACCAGGGCCCAGAGGGGCTGATGGAGACTAAAGCCAAGGACCTTGCATGGACTGGGCCTAGGCCCCCTACAAAGATGTGGCCAATGTGGGTCCTCTAGTAAGGGTCTCAGGAGGGCTATCTCTGACATAGACTCTGTTGCCAGCTTCTTTATCACTTCCCCCTGGTGGGACTACCTAGCCAGGCCACAAAGGAGGGGGATGCTCTCAGTCCTAATTCAACTTAATGAGCTGAGGTTAGGTAGGAAGTGGGATTCCCCTTTTCTGAGGAACAGGGGAGGCGGGATGGGGGAGAGGGAGGGAGGATGGCGGTAAGGTGCGATGAAGCTATGATCAGAATGCAAATAAATACATAATTTTTTTAATTTTAAAGAATTATAAAGCAAGGCTTCTTTAAAAAATAAATAATAAAGTTCTAATGTTAATAGGGTTCATCAAAAGATGAAACACAAATTGCCAAGACAAACTTAAAGAAGTTCCAGCATCCTTATTCATCAGGGATATGAAAATCCAAACTACTCTGAGATTTAATCTTATAGAAACCATAGTTGTTAAGCTCAATAGAACAAATGACAGTACATGCTAGTAAGGATGTGGGGAAAGGGAAACATGGATCTTTTCCTGATGAGAGTCAGTTAAAGCCTACGGGCATTTGAGGAGTCATATGGAAGCTTCCTAAGATATACACATATATCAGTTGAAATCTAAACTGAATCACTAAGTAACAAGGGAGACAAAATCCCAAATGTCTCTCTTGCCACCGAGTGAAACCTCCAGAGCCAGGAATGGGTTACATCCACTGGGTTGTTTGCCAAAAGGGTATCAAGGAAGCTCCCAAACAACACAGGCTATTGCCAAATCTATTGGGATCTCTCCGCAAACAACTTTTGTTAGATATAATCATTTCCATTAGATTTTCTTTTCCAAAAGCTTTGTCTCCCAGTTCTTAACTTCTTCATTTTTCTTCTCTGTTTTCTTTGTTTTATAATGGCTGGTATAATTTCTATGGAAGGAAGGAAAAAAGGTATGGAATTGCATGGGGTGGGAGGTTTAAAGGTAGTGAGAAGAAATGACAGTGGGCAAGTTGTGAACAGAGTATACTATATGTAGAAAGAAAATCCAAAAGTCTATGATCTTGGTAAATAGTATAATGCTTCTTTCTATATATTATATTTCAATTACGAGGATGTCATTCATCCAGTGATGGTTCCCAGTAATCTTTATAGGTCTACAAGAACAAGAGATACTTTCTTGGAATCTTCAAGCAAAGTTATTGTGGAGGAAGACATAAGCATGCTGGAGTAGAATACTTATGTGCATATTTGAAAGTCAAGAAGCTTCAGTTCAACACAAACTTAATTATCAAGTAACAAAGCTTTGTGACTAGCCACATAACTCAGTCTATGAGCTATAAAGAAAAGACCAGTGTCATGCGGGACAGAGAGGGTTATAATACCAATCAGAATATGGTTTTTGTTTTGTTTCTTGCTAAAGATTGAATAGAAGCAGATTCTTTCCCTAGAAATGTCCCATCTTGGGGAGTTGTTTTTCACTTTTCCTTAATAAATCTACCACATTCATTCTACTCTATTACAGAAAATAATCTACTATACATATCTATACACAGATATATGTACATATATATAAACAAATACATGTATGTATAGATAAAATTTTATATAGCACATTGTTATTGATATTTAATCTGAATTATTGCCACATTTGGTATTCCTCTTCCTTTATATACTGCTAAAACTGATTGCAAAGTAAAGATTTTTTATTTTTGAGCATGTGGAAGTATAACTACTACAAATTTGTTATATTGTATTGTGACATTTATTTGAATGCTTCTTTCCAACATTCATACAATTCCTGACATGGTAAAAATACTCAGAAAGTCATATTGTCAAAAAGACCAATCAACTTTCATCAAAAAGAAAAATTTTCAATAGACTCAAGGTAATCTTAAGATTATTTAAGATTATTTTTATAGAAGGGTCTGTGACAGAAAAATATTTTTATAGTCTAGATATATTAAAATACTAAAACAATTAAATATTAACTAACAATATGATAAAGTGCATCTCTGTCAAAAGATGTGAATGGCAGTCATCATACATAGGACAGGAAATATCCAATTTTGTCTTCCTCAGTTTACCTTAGAGCTATTCTCCAGATGATGTAGGGCTTTGGGTTTATGTTGACTTTTGCTGGATGCCTCTGCAGAATGATTCCCTTCATTGGGTGGATTTACTTCCTTTATAAATTGATGAGCAGCATCTAACACACTCGATAAGATTTGAGATTTCGGCTATAAAAAAAAAAGAAAAGGCCATCAGGAAGCTTAATAGGGTAGTCTCAGTAATTCACAGACAGTAAATCAAGTTTTCAGTATTGACATATTAAATTCAATGAATGTTAATTGATATTTAAAATGAAAAACTAAATTTTTGGTTTTTATTATTTATTTTTGAGATTATAATGATATTATTTCTCCTCTTCGTTCCTCCCTTCAAACTTTCCCAGACACCCAGTTATTGATCTTTTTCAAGTTGGCATTTTTTCCATTTATTGTTGTTACATGAATACAAAGTATATACAAGTATATGCACATATAATTATTTCCCTAGATATGCCCTACTTAGTCTCTATATTGTTACTTGGATGTATATTTTCTTTTTTATTATTATTAATTTATTCTTGTTACATCTCAATGGCTATCCCATCCGTTGTATCTTCCCATTCTCCCCTCCCTCCCATTTTCCCCTTATTCCCCTCCCCTATGACTGTTCCTGAGAGGGATTACCTCCCCCTGTATATGCTCATAGGGTATCAAGTCTCTTCTTGGTGACCTGCTGTCCTTCCTCTGAGTGCCACTAGGTCTATATTTTCAAGGCTGACAATTTGGTGTTAGATAACCAACTATTGTGCTGTTTTTTGAGGAAGCAATTTTCTACCATTTTCAGTATTCCTTAGCTGCCTATATTTCTTTGTGCATGACTTAGGTCTAGTGGGCTTTCTCCCCATGTGCTTTAACATATATTGGTTTCTTGCTTTTTTTCAGCTAATTTTTAGGCGTTTAAGTTGGTAAGACTTTATAGCTTCAGCTTTTTGCTATTACGTCGAGAAACAATCCCATAGCAAACTCTCTGATCCTCTAAAGTGCTTTCTCCCCTCTCCTCTCCTCTCCTCCCCTCTCCTCTCCTCCCCTCTCCTCTCCTCTCCTCTCCTCCCCTCTCTTCTCCTCCCCTTCTCCCCTCTCCTCTCCTCTCCTCTCTTCCTGTGCCCTTTCCTCTCTCTCCCCCATTCTTTGCTCCCCTATTCCTCAATATACCTTGAGCCTCAGGTGTTGAAGTTGTTTTTAATAGGTGTACTGATTAGGAATGGACTTCACATTTCCACATTTTGAGAGGTTTGGGTTGTGCGTTTTTGTAATGGTCCCTGTCTATTGAAAAATGAAGTTTTCTTGGTGAGGGATACAGACCATACTTATCTGTGGGTAGTAAATAAATATTTAAAATGTACTTAGAGATAATGCTGGCTTAGTAACTTGGTAATTTTAGGTTCTCCCCCAAGATCCAGTACTTCACTAGCCCTGAGTTGTTGGGTAGGATTCCAGTACCAGGAATGATTTCCCTTTCATTAGGCATGCCTATGTCCAAGCAGAGAACTGTTGTTACTGCCAAAATATGGATGATGCCTCTACTGCAACCATGCTCGTCATTACTGTGACTCATGGTCATCGTCGCTAGAAAGAACTGTTGGTTGCTTCCCTCCTTTTGAAGCTGGCATGGAGTCTTTTGATTATGACACTTAGTCCTAGAGAAAACTTTAAAATGTAACTTTTTTTTTTCTGTTTTAGGTATAAATTAACATGCTCAGAAAGATAAATAACTAGCCTTTGATCACATAGTCAGTG
>OU015751.1:108137294-108153119 GCA_907169655.1 Acomys percivali
AGCATTGCTGGGAAGTTAACCAGAGAAAGCTGGAGAACAGCTTTAAAACACATAGAATTAAACCTAGCCAAGGAAGTGAAATGCTTGTGACATGGAAACTTTAAAACACTGAAAAAAGAAATTGATGAATATTCTCTATTCAAGAACATGGGAAAATCTTCCATGTGGACAGATTGGCAGAATGAATGTTATGAAAATGTTTTTTTTAACTGGAAAAGCTCTACAGATTCAACAAAATTCCTATATAAATTTAAAAGATCATCTTCACAAAGACAAAATGGCAAAGCAATTCTAAGAAAAGCAATGTGTAATTTCATGTCATATTGCAAAGTCATTTTTACCGAAAACCTTGTGGTTCTGGCACAGGAAAAGATGTATAGATCATCAGAGTAAAATAGAGGAAACAGAAGTAAATCTATGCAGCTACAGCCACCTACTTTTAGACAATGATACCAAAAACATATATACGAAAAAACAAAAGCTGTTAATCAAATGTTTCTGGAAACAACCACCATAAAAAATAAAAAATAAAAAAAACAATGTAAACAAAAAACAACTGGGTAATCACATCTAGGAGAGTGAAGTTAGACACCTCCCTTAAAAAAAACCCTCCCAATGTTTTAATTAATTCTTTGAAAATCTTACAATTAATTTTGATCACATTTACCCCTCATTCCTCTCCATAAATTCTCCAAGGTCATGAACACTCTACATACTATGAAAAAGACATATTTACTAAGTTAGCCAGTTTAGAATTTCATTTAGCACTCCTCACTAACATCTCAAGTTAGTGTGCTTTTTTATTAAATTTTTTTTTTATTTTTTCCAGGTACATTTATATTATTACATATATATACAATAAACCACCTACAGTAAGAAGAACCATGAAACAATCAGGAATTATGTAAATGTTACCTTCTTAGTGTTTTGGCTATTTGTATTTGGAAGCCTTGAAGAAAACATCTTTCCTATCTTGGTGCATCTAAAATTCTGGATATAAATCAATATCTATCATATCTCATCAGTCTTTTTTCTTTTTTAAAAAAAGTAATCTATTGAGACCAATTTGTGCTGTCCATATACTAACGGGTGTGGAGTCATCATCTACTGGAGTGTTGTTGTCACCCTAACAGGAGCCACAGCCTTAATTAAACCTGATCCGCACCCTGCCCCCAGAAGCCATCAACTATCAATAGCTCCTAGTTATGGCTCATGGGGTTAATCCCCTGTTATTGTTTACAAACAAAACAAAACTAAAACTATTGAAAATGAATCTGAGACTTTAATTTAATTCCTAAAATGAATAGAAGAAAACATGTCAAGTCTTTCTCGACAAACTACAGTAGCTCAGGAAATTTTTACTATAACAGCAAATAATATACATAAATTACAATGTTTCTGTATGGCAAAGGAAATTTTTAACTGAATTAAAAAGCACAGTAGAGAATAGAAACAGAATCTTGACATATATGTTTGTGTGTGTTTGTGTATGTATGTATACATATACATATATACGAATGACAGAAGATTAACATAAAATTAAAATATATAAAGGTCTCAAAAAACAAAACACTAATAAATCCAACAATCTAGCAGATGAATGATCTAATCAAATGACAAGACTATTCTCAGAAGGAAAAGTACAAATGACCAATAAGCATATAAAATAATTGGTATGTTTGTCCTCCAGGTGAATGAAATTTAAACCTACTTTAAGATTTCTCACTTCAGTAAAAATGACTATCAATCAAAACTAAAAACTCTTAGAAATGGTAGCAAGGGTGTAGGACAAAATAAACAGTTGTATCCCACTTGTAGAACACAAACTGCTCCATCATTTAAATCGGAATTGGGGCGTCACAAAGATCCAAAGGTAGCGATACCACGTGACTCAACTATGCTATGTCAGGGTAAATACACTTCGGCAACTCTAAGTCAACATACAGCAGAGACCACCGCGTCCATGTTTAGGTATTCCTTTGCACAACAGCCAAGTTATGAACTCAGCCTACATGTACAATGACAGATGACTGGATAAAGAATATGTGGCATAGATACATGCAGTTTTGTTCAGCCACAAGCAGTGAAATTATTATTTTATGGGAAATAGGCACAAATGCATATTATCATATTAAATGAATCAAATCTGACAGAGAGGAACAAACATCACACTTTCCATTGTTTGTGAATCCTCGTGCTATATAAAAGGATGTATATGGATCTGAAAGTGGGAGATAAAATTGGGGGAGGAAGGGACAAATAGAAAGAAGAATGTGGGACACGGAAGACTAAAGGGAGCGAATGGAAGTGCATAGAGTATGGCCAAAGTTGTATGAAATACAGCAGCATACACATGGATAAGTACCAGTGAATAAACTTGCATGCCTGATAGTTTAATTTTACTGGCATATTTCTAGTCCTTAGTAACTTTATTTCTTTGGTGTAAGGCTATGTATTTGTACCATCATTCTTCATGTAAAGGCAATCTCATAAAGAAAGATAGCAAATATTTAAGATCTTTATTATGAAACCAAGGAAAACTAAGTTCAGTCAGCCCTGTTCAAAGTCAAATGACTGAAAATTCAGAGCTTGGATATAATGAAGGCCTTCCTTCTTGCTTTCTAATTCCTTCCCATTGGTGACATAGGAAATGTACTTTATCTTTGATTTTCAGTAACTGTGTTAAATTTGACTCCAGTAGATCTTCAACATTGTTCTTCCCTTTAAAATTATATACAAAATACTGGTTTGAAAATCAGAATTGCTACAGACAACTTAGAAAGTAATTTTTTGTTTTTAATTTATATTAACCTGCTTGGTAATTTTTTATTTGATTAATTATATAAATATACATTATCATCCTATCATATTAAACTATGTAAATTTTTCCTAGAATTAACTACAGTTAAAATTTGGGAACACATTACTGAAAACATTTGTGTCTATTTAGAGGTACACATTTAAACTTGTGACACAGATCATATTATCTTTCACTTTATGATACAACAGCTACTCTCATAAGCAGTAAATTATCAATAGACAAGATCTATTATATGATATCTAATATAATTATTATGTATAAATATTATTGCATCTATAATATATTAATATGCCTATTAGGCATAATATTGTGCCATATATTAAGGTATTACTTTCAAATCAAGAAACTGAAATCAAAGTTTGTTGACATATTCTAAATATAAAAATTTAAGTTTACTAGTGCTAACATGTAGGAACAAAATAAGAGACTGAGATTGTACAAATTTAGCTGTGCAACATTACTCCATGTTAAAAATGTTTAAAATCAAACAAAAACAGCCTTTATAGAACGTAGTAAATCAGATCTTTCATTGTAGGTAGGACAGAAGTTTAAAATAGAGTCAAAGAATATGATTTTCTGTCAGTATTTCATGTCACCCCACATCCTTCACCCCACGATGCGATGGTAGGATTTCATCTGGTAAGTGCTCTAAATTCTCACCTCAACTTTTCTTCCCCTTAGAAGATATTATCTTTCAAATTACACTCAAGAAGAATTCATCACTCTGACAATACATCATTAATCAAAGTTAAGAGAGCTGGTGTTTTGTAGTATTTGGGAGTGGATGGCAGGCATTTTGTAAAAGTTAAGGTCCAAGAGCAAAAGTTTTCTTTTAAAAAATGGCATGCTGAACGGCAGCCTCTATGCTGCAGAACTGTACCTTTCACCATTAACTAAATCATTTTCAGTGTTCGGTAATAAATATCAATGATCACATTGACACACCCATACTTCCTTAAGTTCCAGTTCAGATGTGTGTTAAACACATCACGCACCATCTTACTTTGCAAGTTTGAAAACAGAAATTGGAATGTATTCATTCACGATTTTTTTTGGGGGGGTGAAGGGGGAATGGTTTGATTTGATGACAAAAGTTTCACTATTGTGGTGTTAGTTTTGAACTTGATCCTGGTGCCTCAGCCTCCAACCTCTACAACAACTCTCATTCTAGAGTGTTAGCTTCTTCTGCTTTTCCACTTGCAAAGTTTTAGAAATTGTTTATTGTAAAGACAATCTTTATTCTAAAATGATTAATCTAAACTTGGCAGAAGAATTCTGCTATACATAGAGAGTAAGCGATAAGGCAATACACACAAAGAGAGAAATGTATTTTAAAAGGCTCAAAGGATATTATAAATTCATTAGTTTCAATGACTAATAAATATTGATCATTTGGAATTAGCATTAACTATATAATTTTTTTATCAAGAACAAGTTAGGTACTAAATTTACCCATCAATGCATGCAATTGTGGTAGTCTGTGTACCTATCAATTAAAAGTAATGTCTTGAAAAGACCTTTTAAAAATCAACTCAGTTTTTAAACTAGAATTACTTATTTAAAAAGCATACTTTTATACATCTTAAGCAGCTAAATAAGTATAGAAAGGATAAGTGTTACCTTCAGCTTTCCATTACTAAATCATACCTCTGTTGTCAGAGAGAACTAGTTTTTTTCTGATGAATTTGACATTAAAAATTGGCTTATTACATTTTTCCCTAAAAGTGGGCTTTACCTAACTGAAAGGTTTATCAGAATTTAGGGAGGAAATCAATAAATTAGTCAAAAGTTTCTACTACAAAAGTTCCTCGTACTAAAATAAAATGTCAAGTGCAAGCTAGGAAGAAAAGGCCAAATTTTCCAATCATTGGGCACTTAGAAACAAAAAACAGAATTTGTACCAAAGTCCCTAAATATACAGTGTACGAATACAGAGAAAGCCAAATATTTGGAGTAAAACAAGTTGCAGTCAAGGGGACCACAGGAGAATTTGCATTTTCATGGATAGGAAGAGGGCCCAGTGGAGGAAGTATGCATGCTATGCAAGAAGAGTGCTGCAGCTTGCTGCCCACCAAGTTTGCTCAAGATTCAGTGAAAAATGCTGGTTCCAGAGAATAAGGCAGCAAGCAATAGAGCAGGACCCCAAAATCATCCTCGTGCCTCTGAACATGAGGACAGACATAAGCAGCCTCCTGGGTGTGTGTGTGTACATATAACACACATGCATGCTGAAACTTAACAAATAAAAAAGCAGGGAAAAGAATATGCACTTGGAAGCAGTCTGCTTGTCATATTTCTAAAATGGTGTTGCAATTGCATAAAGCATGCAACATTCCAAATTGGAGAAACTTTCTGCACTAACCACAAACCAGATAAGAATCAAATCCTGGAAATATAAAAATCATGTGCCTGTAGTTTCCAGCAACATACAATATGAAGCAGAGCTTAGACTTTTAGATGTACCTTTCCTGTAAAGTGCTGGCTGGTTTCTATCAGGTTTTATTAATTGCTGATTTATGCAAGGATAAGATGACATGTGAATGTAATAATTCAAAATATAACGTATTACCCAAAAAGTGCAATCATTTAGTCTCAAGAAAACAAAAAGCATGATTTGAGTCTAAAATAATTGTACCTTTCAGTTTTATTGCCTCATAAAACCGGATACACTGAATGTGTTAGAAGAAAAAGTGGGGAAGAGCTTTAAACTCATTGGCACGGGAGACAACTTCCTGAAGAGAACACCAACAGCCCAGGCACTAAGGTCAACAATTAATAAATTGGACGACATGAAAGTGAAAGGCTTCTATAAGATAAAGGACACTTCAACAGAACAAAGCATCAGCCTACAGACTGGGAAAAGATCTTCACCAACCCTACATCTGACAAAGGTCTAATATCCAAAATACATAAAAAAAAAAAAAACCTCAAGAAATTAAACATCACCAAACCAAATAACCCAATAAAGAAATGGGATACAGACCTAAACAGAGAATTCTCAATAGAGGAATATTGGATGGCTAAGAAACACTTAAAGAAATGTTCAAAGTCCTTAGTCAACAGAGATACGCAAATCAAAATGACTCTGAGATTCCATCTTACACCGATCAGAATGGTTAAGATCAAAAGCACAAGTAATAGCCTATGCTAGTAAGATGTGGAGAAAGGAGAACACTCCTTCATTGCTGGTGGGAGTGCAAACTGGTACGACTTTGGAAATCAACCTGGTGCTTTCTTAAAAAACTGGGAATAGGGCTACCTCAAGACCCAGGTATTCCACTCCTTTGATTATACCCAAAAGATGCTCCACCACACAACAAGGATATTTGCTCAACTATGCTCATAGCAGCCTTATTCATAATAGCCACAACCTAGAAACAACCTAGATGTCCCTCAGTCAAAGCCTGGATAAAGAAACTGTGGTATATTTACACTAAGGAATACTACTCAGCTATTAAACAAGGAAACCTTGAAATTTGCAGGCAAATGAATGGAACTAGAAATGATCATCCTGAAAGAGTTAACCCAGACCCAAAAAGACACACATGGTATATACTCACTTATAATTGGATACTAGCCCAACATGGATGCCCTCTGAGAGTCTTCACCCAGTGGGTGATGGTGACAGATGCTGGGACTCCCTATTGCACTCCAGGTGAGAGTGATATGGAAAAATGGGGATCTAGGACCCATAAGGTCCAGGATTCCTAAGACCATCAAAGCTGGCTGACCTAGACCCAAGGGGGCTGTACCAACCAAGGACAATGCATACAGCAAACCTAGACCCCCCTATTCAGATCTAGCCAATGGACAGCTCATTCTCCATGGTTGTGTGGAGAGCAGGGACTGCCTGCTGCTCTAATGAAATCTGCCCCTCACCTTTTTGACCACTTCCCCTTGGTGGAGAGACCTGGTGGAACTCAAAGGGAAAGCAGTCTATCTGGATGAGACCTGATAGCCTGTGATTATATGGTGAGGGAGGAGGTCCCTTTCTATCACAGGTCTAGGGGGAAGGGAATGGGGTGAAAGAGGGAAGGAGGAGTGAACAGGAAGATACAAGTGAGGGGATAACAACTGGTATGTAATCTGAACAAATTATTTTAAAATAAAAATGAAAAATGAAAAAAAAGAATACCTTCTTAAGAAACAATCATTAATCCAGGATAACCAAAGAAAGCAACACAGGGAATTCACACCTGCAATCTTGCTACCTATTTGCAGTTTGGATGCCATATAATTATGCACTATATTAATTATCTTAGCAAGTACTTACTGTTGTTTTCAGCTAATATTACATGTATAATGAATTCATTCAGCTGAGTTAGCTGCTTTCAGTAATTACTCATATTTGAGCTACATGAAGAACAAACAATTTCATATTCCATTATTTGAATAACAGTTTTAGAAACAGCAGAATAAATTCAGCAACAAAGAGTGATCAAGAAATCTGTCATAGTTGGGTGTTAAATAAAGTATTGCTCTTGCATCGCCACGGAACAATTTAATTTTATAAAGAATGATGAGCCTAAACTAATTCAACCCAAACCACTCTAAAGCTGTCAAATCTTGGAAAAAATAAATAAAACAAAAAACAAAAGCAAAACAGAAAACTAGAAGACAATGTACTTAGTATTTGTGTATTGTAAAGGCTCCTGAAATATTAAGCCTCATGTCTTCAAGTAAAAGTTTGGTTTTATATGGTTAGACATTGAAGATATCCCAAATAATATTCTATTATCCAAAATTTGAATAAGGGAGAAGTGCATGTTGTTAAGCATGATAAAGTAAAATCTGAACTTTTCATTTATTATTTTATAATGGTTTTACAAAATGAGATACTACTCCCAGAAACAGCTCTCCGTGCACAATGCCCTACTTTTACTACAGGCACTTTTTTGAGCATCAGACTCATCTTTTAATGTATTTTTAATTATAAATTTGTGTGTTTGGTGTTTTTTTCTGCATATATATCTATGTAATATATGTGTACATGTTGCCCTCAGAGGCCAAAAGAAGGTGTTGTACTGTCTAGAACTTAAGTTACAGTCAGTTAGCGGCTGTCATGTGGATTCTGGGAATCAAACTTGGGGCCTCTTGAAGAGCAGCCACTATTCTAAACGGCTGAGTCATCTCTCCAGCCCCAAGATTCACTCATCTTTGGACTCCATTGAACTCTTATCTCTGATTTCCCTCTTCTTTTACTCATTAGCTCTTGTTATTGTATACTGACTCTAGACTTGGCTATTTTGGTTACCACATATTAATAGAGTTAAGCAATATTTTGCTTTCTATACATTTATTCATTAACACATTTTCTTCTAGCTGCATGTTAAATGTCCTCCCCTCCAACACACACAGATCCAGGAAATCAGGGCTTCTATAACTAACCAATAAGTTTATTGCTGTAATTAAGGTGATGATAATAGTGACATGAATATGTCAAAAATCTATCAAACTCTATACAATAAATGTGGGAAGATTTTGCTTTACAATTATACATTGAGATGGTTATGAAAATATTACTAAGCATGATGGTAATTTTAAATAATTCTTTGAACTTAAAAATAATGTTACTGTTTCATAAGCTTTAAGTGTAAATGGAATAAAGATAACATGGCAATTACAGGAATATTTTATATGCACTAATAAAACCTTATGCACATAATATGTGCTACAAGCAGAAAAATTTTATACTGTCATTTAATCTGATTCTCTCCATAACACTGCAAGTTTCTGAGCTTCTGTATATAATTTTATCTTAAAGATCCTCCTAGCGCAAAATAAAAAATTCAAGTGACAGCACATGCTGATGAGGACGTGGATAAAAGGGAACACTCCTCCATTGCTGGTGGGAACGCAAACTTGTACAACCACTTTGGAAATCACTCTGGTGCTTTGTCAGATAACTGAGAATAATGCTACCTCAAGACCCAGCTATCCCATGCCTGGACCTATATCCAAAAGTTACTCCACACAACAGGTACATTTCCTCAACTATGTTCATATCAGCTTTATTAGTAATAGCCGGGGTATCTGGAAACAACCTGGATGAGCCACAACTGAAGAATGGATAAAGAAACTGTGGTACATTTACACAATGTAATACTACTCAGCTATTAAAAACAAGGAAATCTTGAAAATTTAAGGCAAATTGATGGAACTAGAAATGACCATCCAGACCCAGAAAGACATGAGTGGTGTATACTCCCTTATAAGTGCTTATTAGCCCAACATAGACACTCCAGCCAGTGGAGGATCGGGACAGATGCAGGTTCTTTTTGCTGGACTCTTGGTGGAGTGTGAAGAGTGGTATGGAAGAATCGGGGCTAGAAGAACCCAGAGAGTTCAAGTGCCTCACAAGGAGGACCGTCAAGACTGACAGTTATGGACCCAGTGGGGCCTGTACAAACTGATGCACCAGCCAAGGACAATGCATGCAGTGAACTTAGACACCCCATTCAGATCTAGCCAATGGATAGGTCATTTTCCATGATTGTGGGAGGGAGCAGGGACTGTCTCTGACAAGAACTTTGGTGATCCCCGATTTCATTGCTTCCCTCGGTGGGGAGGCCTGGTGGGCACATTGTCTTCCTGGAAGTAGACAATCCAGTCAAGACCTGATAGGCTGTCACCCGCAGGTGGGGAGGAGACCCTCCTCTTTAACGGGTGTGGGGGTGCAGAAGATAGCAGTAAAGAGAGGAAAGGTCAGAACTGGAAGATATAAGCATGGGGCTGTAATCTGAATAAAGTGTAATGACTTAAAACTACAAAAAGAGAGAGAGAGAGAGAGAGAAAGAGAGAGAGAGAGAGAGAGAGAGAGAGAGAGAGAGAGAGAAAGGATCCTCCTAGCACAGACACAAAAGTCCATTCTCTTATCCCTTTGAAATTAGCTCACAGCTTCTCTATCTTAAACCTGTTCACTGTATGGATCCTCTCCACCACATTGGTTGCGTCCCCTGTCCCTCTTTTTAAATACACTGCCTAAGCCACTCATGTTCTTGCTCTTGAATGATAGCAGCAACTCTACTTTCTCTTCTACCCACATTACCATTTGTCTTTATTTCCCTTTCCCAAGCTCTTTGGTCCGTGTAAATGATTCAGTTGGAAAAGTTATTACTATCTTGAAAGTGTGAGGGCCTAACTGAAGATTCCACAAACCCATGTGAACAGCCAGGTGCAGTTCCTCTAGTTCCAACTCTTTGGAAGAAAACAGAAGGATTCCCTAGAAGATCAAGAGCTATGTAGTCTGGCATGTGCAGTGAATTTATTGGTCTATGAGTGACCCTGTCTCAAACAAAGTTGGTCAAACTTTATTGACCAGTAAAGTGCACATACGTTATTCTGGTACTCAGGAGATACAGGAGCATTACAAGTTCAAGGCCAGCCTTAGCTACATAGAGGTACTCAGTAAAGCCCTGCAAAACATATGCACAGAAATAAAGCAAAACAAACAAAACAAATTTGAAAACTTTGGAAAATTTCATAACATCATCCACAATAGTCTCAAATGTAAAGGTAACACAGATAGCCATCAAATGATGAATGGATAAATAAAATCTGCTATAGTCATATAACTGAATGCTGCTTACTTTTCCATAAAAGTAAATCAAGTAGTGAAGTGCAACACCAATTAATGCCTAAAACATCATGCAAGTAAGGTAAACTGATCACAAATTATGTATATTTGAATAACAAGCTAATCTATAAGAGGTAGAAAGTAGATGATTTTCAGGAACTGTTCATCTTATATAATATCTATATAATATGTATAGTGTATGAATTACATCTTCTCTGTAAAAAAATAATCCTACCATTTGTTCCCAGAAAAATATTTTTACTGGTCTTCATATCAATCTACTTTTGAAATTCTGAAGGAGTGATCAAACACTTAAATGAAATGCTGACCAAGCATTCTGCCTGAGTTAAGTAAGCTGTCAGAGTCTGAATGCTCACACTTAACTGCTCTGGGCAACGGTTGACTCAGAAACAGGCATATTGGCTTGGCAGCAGGACAGCTTCAGTGTTTGTTCTGGAAGGGGATCCTGTGTAGGGGTCCAGGCAGAAGCACAGCTCTGGTATATATTAGATGCCTGGTTTTCAGTTCTTATTTTCCAAGAAGCCAATCTGCACTCCAGGGCTTCTAAAACCCCACAGGGAATGTAACAGTTACAAAGCTCTCTGCAGGTAGGGAACTCTACTTTACCCTCCATCTGCAGTTTTTTCCTGCTGAAATAAAACTTGTCTTACACAGGTCATATTTACTATAAATATGTTTCATAGACACCTTTTTCTACTTCTCCAAGAAAGAGCTACAAAGTTAAATGAAGGCCAAATTTGACACTTAATAGGGAAACTTTTTTAGCTATATAGGCTACTAATACAGGTTCACGCAATATTGACTAATAAGTTCTTTAGCTTTCAAAATATAGAAAAAGTAAACTTTTGTCACATAAAATCCCAGATTATGCTGTTTCAGAATGTGATCAGATCATTCACACTTTTATCAACTGATTTCTAAGGGACAGTGACAGGTACTGAGAATACAGTCATGACCAAATGAGATGCACTTTATATGGAATTTGGAACTTTATCAGAAGACATGGGAAAGCGAGCAGCTAATAGTAATATAATTCTTTAAAATCCCTCAACTGATTTAACACAAAGCGATAATTGGGTCAAAGGGCAATGAACTTAGCCCGGTGGTGTAGGAATACACATTATTCATACCCAAGAAATAGTAAAGAAATAGCAATAACCAGCTGTTACATATGTTTTAATTATTTTACATTTCTCTGAAGTACATCATTAAAATTTATAAGTAAGCTTATATTATTTCCAAGATAATTTTGTAATTTGACTGTAAGATCAAGTTAACATGTGCTAATTCCCTTCGAAGGATAATTTCTTGGTATCTGCATCCTTCTCCCTTACTGGTGAAGACTTCAAGCCAGCTCTTCTGTTTCTTCTTGGGTCCAGAATGGAATATGTTGCAAGTTAGGCATCCATCAACCCTCTGGGTAAATTCTACCCTCCAAAGGATATTTAGACAATTCCAAGAAGCAACAATAAGTCAAGTTGTCTTAACATCCATGACACAACAGGCAATTTTTACTGTGTCTCTAGTATAGCTGCTGCTCCTGTTTATACCTTCACACTTGAATACTGACTTCTCAGTTTCCAGGGAGGCACTGACTTTTAAAAAATTCTAACAGTCCCTAAAATTAAGCCAATAACTAGGTATAAATTTACTCTGAATTCTATATTGTTCTGGGTAAAGTTCTCCTAAAAATTAATTGTAGAATTTGTCTTTCAGAGTTTTACTAAAGAGTGTTCAGGAAACACTAACTTTAGGCAAGAGAAAAATAAAATGCAGGGGCAATAAAAAGAAACAGCTGATCAGTGATGACTACAAAAGGAGAATAATAATAGCCACCAGAGTTGTACCAAATTGAAACAATGAGGCTGTTTGGATTATTTTTTTGGCAGGAGCGGAGGTGGGGGGGGTGATTATGCTATGATCTGTAGATCTTATTTCAGAATTCATTCAAGTGTAATCTTCATTTGTGAGATGTTAAGATGTGGTACCAAGTAAGATCTTTACGTGATGGTTATGAAAAAACATGCATCAGTAGTTTATCTTGAAGGTTTGTCTCTATCCCTACAGCTTTGCAATGGGCTGTACAACCTGAAAACTTTCCTGCCACAGAACCTTTTTTTTTTTTTCCAGATGCAGCCCTCAAGTGCAAGTTTATATCAACAGAAGACAAACAAAACCACCCCTTAGACGCAGTGCTAGAATATGTAGATGCTATGGGAAAGAAAAATTCTTGGGCAGAGGCACAGTGATGCCCCATTTGCAGCAGTCTTGGAGCAGTCAGGGAAAGGAGCATCTAGGCTGTAATTAAGATGATCTCAGGGACACACACAACATACATGTGTATGGCAAGTGTCCTTCGTAAGGCCACCCAAGTCATTATGATATTCTCCACAACAACTAATCATTGCATCAAAATGCATCACTTTGAACATCAATGGGACAGTGATAATGCGAGCCTAAAATGTGGTAATGGACATTGTCAGTTTAAATATGTAATTAAAATATAATGAAGTTAATGAGCGTAAATTGTATTCTGGTACTGAGATTCATTTACTCAGCAATTGCTTCCCTGTAAATTTATTCACAAAAACATGTATTCCCAATAGCACCCACACTTATGTAAGCACACCTTCCCTTGGAGATTAAAGGCCTCATAGAAAAACAATAGGAAGTTCTGCCATGGGCAGTCTCTTTTCTCTTTCATTAGAACCCCCTTCTGAGGTTTCAACTTTGCATTTAAGAGAATCTCCATTCCAATTAAGAAAAGCTACTTACTGTAATCTATCCATTAATGATTTACTTAATCCAACCTCCCCTGTGCACGCCTTACTTCCCAGTAGAACGCCTTTGGTGCTTTCTGCTGCCTCCTTTTTCTCTGATTAGTGTTCTTTGGTGCATTTATTGTCAAAAGGAAATATGAATGCTTGTCATATTAAGACCTTATTTTTCTTCTAGGAAAAAAAACTACTAGTTTCAGTATTGACAATTTTTCCAACTAAAGAAATAGGACTTTTAAAGTTTTCCACAGTTCCTGTGTCTTTATCCTTTTTCTGCACGTGAGTAACTATTTAATAGGGTTTGATAGAGGAATGGAAACCTGAAATATTTCCATCATTGTCGAGCATAATCAGTCATAAATTAAATAGAATACCTTTTCAAGTTAGTGTTAGTCAGCCAGAGAATAGTAATAAATGGATTGCTTTCAATACCGTGGGGATTTTTGAAATGTAAAACTAGATAATGTCTTACAAAATGTATGTAGTGACTAAATCACAAGATGAATTGGTCTGTAAACCAAGAATTTATATGGCTTTAAAGCATCAAATTTGGCTATATACTTAAAAAGCTACAGATTTGTCAGAGATTAAAGAATATAAAATATATTATTTTATATAATATTGTAAATAGCAATTTTACTGTAATGTTTTTGCTTGCATTGCAATGTTATTTCTATAGTAATATTTAATATTTCCCATCATCTATTTGTCCTAATTCTCAGATTAGGTATATAAATTCAGTGGTCAATGAAATCTCATGACTGTAATCATTACCAAAAAAGATGAACACCACAACCAAAATATTTCTAATTAATAAGATCTACAAAGAAAAAGATATCAGAATTACTGACTGACTGGTAGACAAGGCCAAGGCTCCAGGGGTGGGATAAGAGGGGAAGGAAGGAAGGAATGTAGGAAGGAAGGAAGGATGGAAGGAAGGAAGGAAGCCAGGCAGACAGAAGGCAGGCCAGCATTCCCAACATTTGCCCCATGACAGCACTAGTATCCACAGATGGAGGACAGTAGAGATGAAAAACCGTGAATGGAAAACAGACATTGTTCTCAGTAATTACTTGACAATATTTTTTATTTTATTAATTTATTCTTGTTATATCTCAATGGTTATCCTATCCCTTATATCCTCCCATTCTTCCCTCCCTCCCATTTTCCCCTTATTCCCCTCCCCTATGACTGTTCCTCAGAGGGATTACCTCCCCCTGTATATGCTCATAGGGTATCAAGTCTCTTCTCGGTGACCTGCTGTCCTTCCTCTGAGTGCCACCAGGTCTCCCCCTCCAGGGGACATGGTCAAATGTGAGGCACCAGAGTACATGAGAAAGTCATATCCCACTCTCCACTCAAGTGTGGAGACTGTCCTGTCCATTGGCTAGATCTGGGTAGGGGTTTAAAGTTTACTGACAATACTTTTATATGCATCAAAACTTTCCAAGGAGTCAGTGTGGCTTCTCATACTCTTTGGTTTGTATGCCCATCAAATTCATCGATGCTAACTTTTATAGACAAATGTGTTTTCTTCAATTTCAAATTCCCAAGAAACTTAAATATCATTTTACTATTTGTGGCTTAACAACATTTCCTCATCTGCAAACAAAGCCAGCAAATGCTATGACAGCAGCATTTTATGTGCTCTTACTACTAAAAAGGAAAAAAAGAAAAGAAAAAGAAAGAACATGGTGGGTGAAGTGATGGATATGTTCATTGGCTTGGTTTGGGTGATATTTCTCAAGGGATGTGTACACATGGGAACATTAAATGAGCTTGCTCATGTGCAACTCGTATCTATAATTATATACTAATAACATGGAAAATTAGCTTACAGATTGTTGTAAGTGCTCTCTGCAAAGGCACATGGAGCTCACAGGAACTTTACACTTGAAATAAGCATACTCTAATTTTTAAAATGTATAATAGTTAATATATACATAGTAAATGCTTTCTTATTTTTTTGATCAATTCCACATTTAGAATTTCATAGGATTTTAATCCAAACAGATCAGATAAATCTAAATTAAGTTATAAAATCCATTCCAATGATTCTGATAGAGAAATATGGAAGAGAAGGAGACTCGGTATTGAGGAAGTACTCTCTTGTTTAGGTTGTTTTGATAAGCTTGGTTACATTCACATATCTACAGAAATTCATATCAAAGTCCTGTGATGAATATATGGGCGGCAGACAGAGGGAAAGTGAGAAAAAAGGCAAAGGAAAAGAGAAGTCAGCTTAGATACACTAAGAAGCTCAAACACTAAGATGGAAGGAAGAAAATGTGGTTCATTCTCCTTTGTATCTTTCTTACAAAGCAACATGGTATTTTAGTTAAGAGTGGTGATTTAGCTGGAAGTGATTCCAGAACAGCCAAGGCTACACCTGCCTTAAAAAAGAAAAAAAGGAGTGATTTTTAAAACAAGCTCAATGAATAAACCTTCCAGTCCAGTGGGAACTTTCCATTAGGAACTTACAGTAAGGTCATCTTCAGCAGGATGAATACTATTGTAGTTATATCTTAACAGTTAGACTGCCTTTGACAGGCTAATTTTGAATTCTAGCAGTTATATTATCCCAAGGTAAAGAGTGTTTTTGGTTTGGTTAGATTAGATTTTTTTTTTTT
>OU015751.1:108153129-108172616 GCA_907169655.1 Acomys percivali
TATTTAACACTGAATAACTACTCTCATCAAATAATTGTAATAGTAACAGTGGATGTGTTGGATATATATATATATATATATATATATATATATATATATATATAGTGTATATACATGCACTGCTTCATAACAACCATAACGGAACTAATACCACTAGGTCAAACTCTTTGACCTGGTATGAATAAAACACTGTAAATTAAAACTCTCAATGACGTCTTTTATCCTTATGCATATTGACACTATTTGAAAACAAAATATATTGTCCCTTCCAAAAATTCAACAAAGTTCCATGAATGCACACAGCTCTCTTAGTGAATCTTAAAGTATAGCTTTGAAAGTGCTGTCAGATGGGTGCATGAAGGAAAGAAAAAATTAGACGTGGCTGCTAAGATAGTCACAGGCCATGGCCAACAAGGAGATGATCCTCCAGGTTCTTGGTAGTATGAAAATGCAATGTTTGAACTAGGGAAAGTGTGGGCATGTAATACAGCTGTACCTGTAATGTGAGTAGGAATCACCACAAATAAAGAGATGGGGCAATAAAACTTGACTCTGACTGAAGTCGGCTATTATGAAGCTATAACATTGTTTCAATACCTTCACAGTGCAGTGAGCTGTAGTGTACATAACTAAGAGTCTTCATTTGTTTCAGTTTGGCCCAGTCTGAACCACTGAAACACGGAAAAGAACACGCATGGAAGAACAGAGTGTGTGTCAGAAAGCCTTTGTCAACAAATGATTAATATTGCTGTCAATTGTCAGTAACAGACTGAGTGAAATCAGTGCTTATCACCGTTAAAATGTTGAGCTTTGAGTCATACAATGAGGATGTTATTGTTGGTTCACCATTAGCTTGTATGGACAAGCAAATCAAGTATGACGTAACAAAAGAATCCTTTTTTTTTTTTGGAAAACTAATAAAATATTTAAAAATAAATCTAATATTTTAGATGACTGCATAGTCTATTATTAACTCATTATATTTTCAAAGGCAATTAAGAAGATAAAGCTGGAACTTTTATCTAAGCAGAAATATCCCACACACACACACACTTGCTGCCAACCCATAAAGACTTTCTAACTAGTCATAACAAAAAATTCTTAACACAATTTTTAAGTACCAAATAAATGTTAAATATTTCACATAGCTATATGGTAGTATTTTTATACTAATGCTTATTTCAAGATGCATTCTGAACAATTTTCTTGAATATTCCTACTAATATTTCACTGAGAGTCTCGTAAACCTTTGGCAATTTCTATCACATAATATGATGCAGGCAACTAAAATACAGGTTCAGCATATGATTCTAAGCTAAGTATTTATTAAGAAATGTTTTTTAAAAAGCAGCTCAAGAGATATTTGTAGACTGGAAGATCAAAGCTAAGAGTTGCCAAGTAAGCTCACATATTTTGTTATACAAGCATATTTGGATTTAAATGGGTTAAAATGACTGCCAACTGGAAAATCTTTTTAGGCAGTTTGTGCAACTGGCAGCAACTTACTAAACCATAGATAAGAATTCCATTCTCCCAAATAGTTTCCTCAATGATAAAACACCAGAATGCAGTTTTTAAAACTACCTGCATGATTTGGCAAATTCCAGATTGGCTGTATTACGGTAGTTTTCAGAACTCATTTCAATCTAATTATATCATCTTCCTGTGCCAAATTAATATGTAACTTTCCTTTTGACTTTTAGCATAGAGAAACAGCCTATGGCTACTGAAATATCATTTAAAATTAAATGCTTGGAAGTGTTGAATTTTATCAATATTTGTAAATGCATAAAGTCATAAGGTGACAAGCTAAAGACAAAATTGTTTTAGATATTGCCTCCTTTGTATGGATCAGGTACAATGGCAGGCATCCCATAGCTTTGTGGTATAGGTCACAGGTGTAAAATCATCTATAGAAGGACTTGGTAGTTTACTAAAGGTCATGTATTTCATAAGGAAAACTGACATGCAAAATTCCAAACTGAAAACCACTTATTCTTATCATAATAAAGCATGTGTAATAAAAGGAAACATATGGAGGGTTGTTCAAGGTGTCACATCTTTCAAGTTATGACAGGACATTTTGTTTGCTCTAGATATATCTTTGCATACATGTGTGTTGCTAAGCATGATGGAAAAAAGAGAGAACACAACTTTAAATGATGCCATTAAGCAAGAGTGAGCAGATGATGTTTAGTGAAGATATAAAGATGTTAAACTTATGTGTTAGGACATAGAATAACAATAATGTAAAAGAATAGCATGTGGCTATTCTAGAGATTCACAGGTGAGAGGTGTGTCTAAGAGGCCATGTTAGGCCTATTCCTCCTGCATTGCCGTGTACTTACGAGGAGAGCAGCTTTGTTCTCACACTGTCCACAAACTTTCCTCTTAGTCTTGGGCTTTTCACTTCCAATAAAATGTGCCATTTTGTAATTAACTGGTTCTTTTGCTGGAGCTAAAAGAAGAAGATAATCAGGACAATCAGTCTAAAGTATGGTGTTTGGTTTCATGATTTAAAATGTAATAAAACGAGCATTTTCAAATTCTCACACAACACTTAAGCATTGTAGAACCTGTGTCAACTCCTGCCAGATCCTCTGAGGAAAGGCCACAGGCATCTACTCTGTCTGCTTTGCCTGAGCGTCCTTCACCACAGTACTAAAATCATTACTCTTGACAGATTTCTTAGGCACTTCCCTTTCCCTGAATACAAGTGAAGTCCACTTAGAAAAGTTCTAAACACACCATGGCATAACATTTATGATAAGTATGCCTATTTTATTTACTTGTCGTGCTGCTGCAATGAAACACCTGACTAAACAATTTCAGGAATGAGAAACGTTGATTTTGGCTTTCAGTTCTAGGTGAGAGTTGTGGTAGGGAAGTCATGGTGGCAGAGGAGAGAGATGAATGTTGCTACACAGCTGTCTTTGTGCTCTTATTCAGTCTGTAACCCTAGACCATAGGATGGAACTATCCATATCTGGTATGTGTCTTTCTAAAACAATTAGCCTTATCTAGAGAATCACTCAGAGATGTGTCCAACCATGGCCACTATGTTTCCACGGTCAATCTTAATCCCATGGATTGGACAATGATGATCAGCTGACAATATGTTTGTATCGATGTTGTATTATATGTGTTTCTAGAATTTAGTCCATCAAATTATCTAAGTAATCAATACAAATATATTTAACTTCCAGAAAAACATTGTACTTCCATTTAGATCACTCAGATAAATGTTAAACTGCAAAGCAATTTTTCAATATTCTTTCACTTCCTAGAGTGGTATCTTAGTTTATAATTTTATACTGATAACTGTGCTCCATGGTTTAAAGATTATATTGAACTGTTTAAAAGTAACATTCACTTCTGAAGAGAGCTATTAGTTTTAATGATATTCTAAGTTGATATTTTGACACCAAAAATTGAATAAATTTTTTTAATCAAAATATTACCATTCGGTAGCTGAGAAGCTTTATTTTACATAAATTATTGCAATTTATTCATAACATATGTGGAGACCCAACATGAATATATATGATATATGAAGGGCTTCATGTTTAGCATATAATACAGAAAGCTGCTTACCTTGAATCTGTTCCTTTAGTAACTTCAATTTTACTTTTCCAGCAGAGAGCTACATTAATGAAATAGATGTTAATTTTCAGCTACACACTCTCTTAATGAAACAGAGTAAGCTACACATTTTCTTAACCAAAAAAAAGAGTAATGAAGTTATTAACAGAATGTTAGATAGCTGTACCATTTGAGTACATCTTACACAAAAATGTATTATTTGAGAATAACAAAATTACAAGGCAAGCAAAAGCATTGATAATATATATATATTTCAGTTTTTGATGCAGGGTCTCAGTAGGTAACCCAGGCTAATCTCTAGGTCATGATCACCCTAAATACCAACATTAAAAGTGTGAGCTACCATGCCCAGTTTGTAGACCAAATTTTATACAATATACTAGGAATATTTTTCGTATTATACAAAGTTTCAGAAGCCCATTTTCAGGCAAGTATATAATGAATATAACAAAAATTACTATATGTCAGCATGAATTAATTTTAAGAAGACACTAGCATTCAAATATTGTGAAGGTTTGGAAGTCTCTTCCTTCTTCTAAAGCGCACAGTCTGCTATTTGTAGACTGTATCTATGCTGAATTCTTACTGAATCATTTTGTTCATATAACTGTAAAAGCCAATGGCATTCTCTTACTCGTACGATTTAGAGAACCACATTTCAGTATCACAGTCTTATCCATCATATGTATTATTTATGAACCCTGACTTTCCTATTTGATTGCTAAAATATACTTGAGAAAGTAAAAGCCAGTACTGGGTATTTCTATATAAACAATCCCTTGAAACCTTTGGATCTTAGCATTGTAGGTAGCAGAAGTGACCCTAGTGACAGTACACATTTGCCTGGGTCGTATTAAAACCAGCCTTTAAAATATACAAGTGAGCCCAGAGGATGCTGTGCATTTATATAGACACTGTCTATTCGTGACCAGCTTTCAATTTGCAATTTGCATGCTCAATTGCCCAATTTGTACATGAAGATATGAGAACAATAGCCACCTCTATATCTATGGCTGCACCAACTGCAGTCATCTTTGAAAACTTAGGCCTAATTATTCCCTGCAGTCTTGCCTAAAAGAGGCATTTATTGTTCATATTCTTTGAAATAGCTGTTCAGATGTTTTCTGAACCAAACACAGCCGAAAAGAAAATAGAATTGAAATGATCAACTTTTATATGAAGCACACTTTTATTTTTTAAGTTGGCAACGTTATACAAGTTACAGGTAATTTAACCTCACGTTTTATAACTGAATTATCCAGTGTGATTACTTTAGTGATAAACCGAATTGCATTGTGATCAGCATGGATATGATTTCCTTCAGTTGAGTAGATGTGTCAGGAAAATAAAATAATTACTTTTAAATAATGTATAATTTTATAATTTCTTTTTATTACTATGAGTAATATTTGCCTGTTTTATAAATGTCTCCATATTTACTTCAAATTATCCAAACTGCATAAAAATATTCAAGCAAATAACCTGCTAGCTCCTAGTTTCAGTCTAATTGAATTTTTTCATTAAATCTAATTTTCGTGTTTGAAAAACAATTGAGTGATAAAGCAAGGATAGTAGATGGATACAAATTCATAGTATGTTTACATGCTTCTGAATATCTGAAGCAAGAATTTGATACATGTATTGCTGTAGGCATTGAAGAAGAGCTTCTCAATGCCAGGGCAGTTGAACTGGCCCTGCCATCATGTCTGAACAATTGGTGATGACTAAGAATGGTTAATTGTCTCCAGCTCCAGAGATCCAGAAGGTACTTTTTCAACAATTTTCATGCTCAACCTGTATCCTAAATATTTTCCACGTCTGCTTACTCTCTGCATATCTAGACACGCTTACAGTTCCATATAATCCTGTGTCAAAAATCCACATATTATTTGTATTTTGTATCTCTCCTAAAAATGTTTCACGCCAAAGTTCACATTAACTGAAGCCCACTTTGGGGGTCAAAGTGTCTCTAAAATAATAGTCACAGATGCTTGTTCCTTTCTGCGGGTTTGTCTGTCTTATAATTTTTAGTTTGGTTTTAGCAGGCTGACCTACAATTCACTATGTAGCTGAAGATGGCCCTGACTTTCTGATCCACTTGCCCCATTTCCCAAATGATGAATGCCATCACCTCATTTATGAAGTACTGGGGACTCCTGCATCTGCACCCTGAGCTTCCTGCATACTAAGTAGGCACTCTCCACCTCAGTCACTTTCCCAGACCAATTATGTCCCAATTTACTCATTCCCTTTCACTCATTGGCACGGAGTTGGGGGAGGGGAGTCTACACCTTTTACCCAGGGCACTGTTCTTCCATCACCGCTCAGCAAATTCACAACCACTGAAGATCTCCACTGCACACTTTACCAATGTCCATATTCCTCTCCCACCCAAACATCAGAAATCTACTCAGTATTTCTTATATTCCATCTCTGGTTAATAACTCTAAATACTTCTTGTGTCTGCTTACCTGACATCCTGCACTGAAAATCTTCCAACACTCTGGCGATTATGAAGACCTAAATTCCTCTAGTTGTCCCACCATTGTGACCAAACCTTGCAACTAGACATCATTTCAAATGTCCATATCATCAAAATCCCAAACACAGAGTTTCTCGGTGATAAATGTGATCACTTTTTCATCTACTCTTTCTTAGTTCTCCCATTCCACCCAATATTGTGATGAAATAATGCAATGGAATTTCCTGCACCCCCATGCTGAATAACCCCAATGGACACAGAGGACTTCTTAGCAGTCAGCTCAATGATTTACTGCTAAACCCCATGATTCTGCAGCTGTTACTCCAAACTTCCACTCTCAAGAATTTGTAATCATCCTGTTTCCTGTTCCCTCATGATCAGATGTTGTCACCTTCAACTCTGTGAGAATGTCGAAGGTCTATTACGCTCTTGTACTGTACACTATTGTACTGTATCACCTGTCAAACCCAATCTCTAGTATGTTTATTTCCACCTGTGTTATTCTATGTTTTGCTTGCCTGTTGGCTCTGTTTTTTTTTTTTTTAACAATTAGACTTTATTATACAATCTAACAATCCTATACAAGAGAGGAAAAGGGTTAACAGGGACAGGAGTAAATCTTCCAGTATTTGTTCCACAGAACAGATCCCCAGGTGTCTCTGGTCCATAAGCTGCTCTGGCCTATAAGCTGGTCTCTCCCCAAATCCACATGAGAGCCTGTTCCAAAAGATGCAGTCTTTTCCTTTCTCCTCCACCTGTGTTTCTCTCAGGCTGGTCTGCGTGGAGAACTCTGTCCCCATCAATGTTCGATTAGAAACACAATAGCCCAGCTGGAGTCCCCCAGTCCACTTTTTAAGTTTCAGACCATTGATGGCTCCATTTAGTCTATCTGTGGTGTTTTTAAGGGACAAAGCCCGCCAAGACTTTTTATCTGGGACAAAGTTTACAATCCTTCCCACACTTGCCAGAAGAAACGTGTTCTCTCTCCCCAATGAAGGCATCTTTAATGAACCACCTTCTCAAAGATCACAGCCCCAACCACTGGCATTCTACAACTTTGATTTCTTCCCTACTTGTATTCCCATTTTGTAGCTAGTAAACTGACTGAATTGAGTCCACCAAACCACAAACAACTTAACTCTTGCCTTGGTCCTATTAAACCTTTATGTGTTCTTGCTCTTGTGCTCACTAGACTAGCATTTGTTCATTGTCTCTCACTCTCACATTTTTAAATACCTGAAATGCACAGTTGCATTGATCTAATTGTGGCACAGCAAACAACTCCAGCCTTTTAATAGTCTCATTTTTCCATACATAGACACATAGCAATTCAGAGCAGGTTCATCTAGAGTATCTCTTACCTTACCCAGAAGTCTAAACGTTACAATGTCTTATGAGTGCATAGCAGATGTTCAAGGTGTTGACTTGCCTAAGACTGAAGAAATAGCTAAATGAGTGAGCACTTTAATTTATGAGGCCAGTACAGAGCTTCTCACCCCTGGCACCACTGACACCAAGGGGTTCTTCAATGAGCTGTAGCAAGTTAAGCAATAACCTTGGTCCTGATCTATCACACATCTTCACCGAAACCAGACAGCCTCTCTTGATGGTAACAAGTGCAAAAATGAGTGGGGAAAAAACCCTTCACACATTATCAAAGGTCTCCAGGGAAACAAAATTGCCTCATTGAGAATCACTGCTCTGAAGTGAAGTTTCTTTATGACACAACACATTAAATGTTGCTAGCGTTTTCATGTGTTCTAGAAAGGATCTCCTTCCCTTTAGTCTACTATGAAATCCCAAGACTTTAGCTCCATTTCCTGACCTTCTTTTATTTCCAGGTTCTCTATAGTGGAAAACTGGAAGATTATTTTAGAACAAGGCTAACAACCTGATGCTTGATCAGTTTACAGGTGCAAATCAGTTTACTTCTCAGATGTGAAATTACTTTATGTGTGAAAGCACAATTATATGCTGACTCATGGGAGATACAAGTGCTTGCTGAGATAAAAAGCCAACTAAGATAAGCTCCCAACTAGCATAAAATATACTGAGTTAATATTAAATTCTGAGGGCTGCCATACCCATGCATAGGCTTTCCATGGGTTTAAGGCTTCAGATATCTCTTGTTTACGTAAAATCCTCAGGGTGCATTTATTCAGCTTTGCTTATATGAATTCAAACAATTTCCTAAAGTTATACCACAGGCTTTTCTTCCTTTAGAATCTGACTTACTCTATACACCCTATATTATCTATTATGTATTTAACTTCTTTCTTCCCTCACTGCATATTTTGATGTAATGTTTTTCCTTACATCTCTCCTGTCTATTTTAATTCAGATTCATTTCATATAACTTTGATGATCTTTCTCTGTGTCCCACTGTACCCCTCTATGCCTTTGAGCCCACTGATCTCCAGAACCGACATCTCACAAAGTAACTAAGTAGAAGAAAAGAAACACCTATTTCTATTTTTGCTTATCTTTCCCTTGATTTCCACAGTTAATGTTGTAAAGCATGTGCTATAAATTGTATGCAAATAAATAAATGGAAAATATACATAGGAAGTCAATGTTAAAGAGTCTATTCATTTTTGCTGTGCTTTGTGGCCAAAACTGTATATAGCTCACCTGCTTTGTATTCTGTTAATAAATAAATGGGCAACTGGACAAGAAAATCCATTATAAATCATTCTTCTAACACTACAGTCTGATTGGTCAAGCTCTTCAAGGGAAGAGAACCCCACTCATAAAGTAAAATGCATCAAGGTATGTGAGACTAGGATCAGAAACGTCTACCTCCTCGTTTTATGGTAGATACCCTCCACATTTCCCACATTTGCCCTCCTTTATAATGATATTTGTGGAAACAAGTATTTTGATTTATTCTTCAAATATTTCCTCACATAAACTCATTAAATAAGCTATTATTTCCCACATACTCGTTATTCATATACAAAAGCTTTATTACAAATATTTTATATTGACTTTAACTGAAAGTATTTGATCTACCTTGTCTTTTCTATAGTAGATGAGGACGTCCTTGGAAACAAAGAGTAAACCACTCGAAGGCCAAAACAGCCCTTAACAAATGCCATTACATACAAGGCCATGACACATGTCTGGTGATTATGGCGAGCATTTTCTTGGTTTGTTCTTTTCTTTTTGACTCAGGGTCTTACACCACACGTAACCCAGGCAGGCCTCAAACACAAGCCATCCCCCACGCTTCTACTTCTGAAGTGCCGGGATTATGAGTGTGAGCTACATTAACGGCTAACAGCCAAAATTTTAAGCATATTTACAGTAATGTCTGAAATGCAACACAGGACATCACTGTAGAAAGATAATGACCAGTGAAAGGCAGCTTATAAATTTTTAACCCCAGAAAGAAAGAAACCTGCCTCCAAAAGGGGATGGCGCTGTATAATGAAATGCTTTTTTTCTGAAGCAAAAAAGTACAGAAGTGCCAAGTAAGATATTTGTGGGTGCCAAATGACCCAATGAAAGTTTAATGATAGGTATATAAAAATAAAACGCTGTGCAAGTTAAAATCCACGAAGTCACAAATCTTGTACCAAAGAAATCCAGAGAAAAAGTTTTCCTTATATAAATACACCTACCTGCCTGCAATCATAAATGTGATGAAATGTTACATTTTACAATGCACAGTAGAGATAAAGAAAATCTGTAGCTTGGGAATTACCAGGAAGATTTTTCCTTGAACATCTTTATTCATGAGACCAAGAGAGTATGAGTAATTATTACTCAAGCAGAATACAAAAATATTAAGAAAATAAATAACATGAAGTCAGGACTGAATCTTCTAATCTGTTATGTCATATAATATTAGTGTTCACTTTAATATAAAACAATGTCATTATATTTTATATCCTTTACATCAAATGAATGGAGCAATTGTATCTGGAATTTGGAAGAAGGAAGGATGCAAAACATCCCCTCAAAGTAATTTTTTAAAGCTTCTTAAATATTCCATATTAAAATTTTTCTGGGGAAAAAAGTCTCTTGTATGAAAAACAAAAGACCTATAGGTGGCAAGAGTGCCAATAGAAGACCAATAGAGCCAACTAACCAGGGCCCAGAGGGTCCTGTGGCGTCTAAAGCACCAGCCAGGGACCATGCATAGACTGGACCTAATTTCTCTATATAGATGTAGCCCATTGGCAGCTCAGGCTTCATGTGGGTCTTTACATGAACTTTTTGCCTGCATTTCGGTCACTTCCCCCTATCAGGACTGCCTTGCCAGGCCACAGGAGAAAAGGATGAACTCCTGATGCAATTTGATGAGCTGGAGTGGGTAGGAAGGGAGGACGGGGGCAGGAGGAGAGGAGAGGGTGAGACTAAGAGGAGAGATGGAAGGGGACAATGACTGGGATGTAAGGTGAATAAAATATAAAATGAAAAAACAGAGCATATCGGGATAATTAAAGCCTCATAGTAACCTAAAGGTGGTGAGTCTACAGTGAAGTTACTAAAGCAAGGATAGTGGGCTCTTAATTCTCCACAGTTGAGTGGAGAGCGGGGTCTGACTTTCACACGAACTCTGGTGCCTCATATTTGACCATGAACCCCGGATGGGAAGGCCTGGTGGCACTCAGAGGAAGGATAGCAGGTTACCGAGAAGAGACTTGGTATGAGCATGGTATGACCCTATGAGCATATATAGGGGGAGGAGGTCCCCGTCAGGAACAGTCATAGGGGAGGGGAGTAAGGGGAAAATGGGAGGGAGGGAGAAATGGGAGTATACAAGGGATGGGATAAGAATTTAGATGTAATATGAATAAATTAATAAAATATATTTTTAAAAGTATGGGAGTGAATGAAAAGCTTGAAAACATAATGGTTTTTTTTCCTTTTCTTTTTGGCTTTCTTACCTTTGTAGCATTCCCATAACTTTGCGACATTTTGTGTGACTGGTTACCAAATTTGCCCACACTTCCAGATTTCCAGTGATATCCATTTGCCCTTCAACATACATAAAGCAAAATGTAAGTACTGAAAGCATTCCTCCTTTTAATGAAAACATTTTACCTGTTTTCAGGAAATATAAACCATAGATTACAAAAAAGGCAAAATTTAATTTTACAGTTTAAAACAGGGGTTCTTTGAGCACCACAAAAAAAAACATGTTTGAGGGTACAAAAATAATCAAATTTTATTCGACAACCTTCCCAGTGTCACACAGTTGATAAAAAAAAAATAATGGCACCACAGGCCTCCCTTTTCCTAGTCAATGGGTGGCAAGTCTTCACTTTCTCTGTGACACTTAGAATCTGTGAGACCTTAGGAAAGAAAATTATTACTTTCAAATCTAATTCTAGAAGACCATCCGATAAGGGCTCCATGGCTAAAGAAAATTCACTCCTTGCACCTGATTCCAAGAACTCCCATTTTCATTCGTTAAAAAGACCAAATCAAAAATGGTAAGGTAGCTCAGTGAAGCTATTGATTTAAAAAAATGAAAACTTAAGTTTGATGCACAAAAGAAATGGGGTAGGGGAGAAGAGACAAAGAGAGAGAGAGAGAAGTCAAGCATGGTGGTACACACTTGTAGTCCCAATGTAATGGAGGTGGAGACAGAATTCTGGGGCTCTCTGGCTACTTGATGAGAGACCTTATCTCAAAAGGACAAAGTGATCCACCTTTGAGAACTGAAACCCAGGAACCTCTGGCTTCTATATGCTTGAACATAAACACATATGTATGTGTGTGCACGTGCATGTGCATGCGCGCGCGCGCGCACACACACACACACACACACACACACACACACACACATATGCATGCATCCACTCACACACATATATATCAGCATTAAAAAAAAGAGCAGAGTAAAAGAAAAAAATCATTAGTGAATTGTTATAATTAAAACAGAAAGACAAACCTGGTCATCTGCATAACAAACTATTTAAAATGCCTTAATAAAACCAATATTTTACTTATTAAGGGACATATGTATAAATGCCATGCAAATTTCTTAAAGAATCAAACTCTAAGAATAAGTATCACTGAGACCATAATAAATATGTCTGACTATATATCAATGACTAGTGAAGTACTTCTTGGATATTGTATGCTTATCACTTTGAAGACCAAACAGAGCTAAATTTAATATACAAAGATTACAGTGACATTTAACAAGCAAATACACGTGAAATGTATAGTCTTATTCTTTGCAGGAGATTGCAAACTTCCGAAATCCATTTATAAGGCAATTTACCCATGTCAACTACAGTATAAAATAAACAGGCAACTGAACCTAAAATGGCAGAGGAATTTATTCAAAGATGCTATTGGGTATGATTAAAAGTACATGTTGAATAACATAGGTTCATGGTGACTTTTTTCTTATTAATTTATTCTTATTACATCTCAATTGTTAGCCCATCCCTTGTATCCCCCCATTCCTCACTCCTTCCCATTTTTCCCTTACTCCCCTCCCCTATGACTGTGACTGAGGGGGACTTCCTTTCCCTGTATATGCTCATAGGGTATCAAGCCTCTTCTTGGTAGCCTGCTATCCTTCTTCTGAGTGCTACCAGGTCTCCCCCTCCAGGGTGACATTTATATTCTCAACATACTAAAAAGTCACTAAAAATGCCATAATTCAATACATGCCCATGTTGCTAGAACACTGACCAAAATATTGTGATGTGAGTTATTTTTAATAACTTTTAGATTAACTCATATATAAAGACACAAACCTACACATCCCCCAAAAGACTTGTACAAAGATAGGAAATTTGTGGGAAAAGAATTTTAATCATTAAATGCGTCAAGGAAATGGGCTGGTTGGAAGCTTAGACTTGAAAAATTATCATACAACTGTCAGTTATTTTTGATATGTATCAACTTTACTTGTTAGGATTATAATGACAAGAAAGTTAAATTAGCATTGAGTCAGATACAAGCATAATATTAAGGAGATTTCATCAAGAAAATAAAAATATCAGGTTTTTTTTTTTTGCTTAAAATATTTTATGTATACCCACAGGTTAAAATAATTCTTGTGTATCACAAAAACATACTTGTTCCTGCAGGGTTACACTACACAACAATGCCCTAAACATCAGCTCTGTTTTCTGGTATCTTGATTACAATTGTTTCATAGCAAAGTATCAAGCTTGCATTGCTTTCATCTACATTCCAGGCAGCAAGTCACTGGTGACTTTAATGTAAGAGGCAACTATGAGAAGAAAAAAAGCTAGTAAACTTGTGAGAAAACAGGAGCCCTGGCGATTTAAAAAGTAGTGTCCTTCAGGTAAGTAATTCAGTATTCTTTATTCCTCAGAAACAGTTAAGGGTCATCAAGCCACAAAGTGACTCTACTATTATAGCAAAGGTTACACAAAATAGTTCTTTCTTTAAATCCATTCAATTAATGGCATCTTTAAATCAATATAATATTAGGGAATATTGCGTTTACGCTTCTAAAATCCTCAGAAGCTTTCACTCACTTAATTTCTTCCTTTCCCTTGTTCCATGTGGACTGGAATTCTTGTAATTTCTTTTCCATCTTTTGATTCTCTAGTTCCAATTGAATTTTCTCCATTTTCAGTTCCTGCGCATGTCTGGAGATACAAGATTGGAATAGTCATTAGTCAATTTAGAGTAAGCAAATACACCTCAAAGCAAGCAAATTTAGTCTGTGCTTAAATTGTAACTATCAATAAGATTTAAACAATGACATGGTTCATCTGCTTCCTTGGCACTTCCTGAAGAATATTTTTTTTACAACTCAGTATTTGTCTGCTATTAATATTCTTTCTAAGCAATGTGTCTCTTCAAATCTAAACATTTAAAAGTGTTAATTGAAAAAATAAAAGTGTTATTTGCTCTATATAGGAGCCATGTTTTATATATGCACAAATATCTGTGACAAATAGAATAAATTTATAATTTTTATACCTGCTTTACTCTATTAGATAGTTCATAGCATAGTAATTACAACTGCCATTATTCTTCATTCATCTGTCTATTCATTTAATGCAAGATGGAGATTAAACCTGGAGCCTGTACCTGCTGTATGAGCACACTTTACTGCTGAGTTATATCATCAGCCTACAACAAGTATTTTCTTTCTAAATAAACTCATTCTGTTGAACTGGCAGCTTTAAACCCTCTTTTTAAATTTTCTTTCTTTCCTTCATGTCTTTCTTTCTTTCTTCCTTTCTTTCTTTTTTTGTCTTTTTGAAACAACATCTCTCAGTGACCTAAAACTCACTAAAGTAAGATACACTAACTGGCCAGAGAACGTCAGGGCTCTGCCTGTCTCTGCTCTTCCCAGCACCAGAATTATAATCATGTAAAACCGCATGCAGCTTTTATTAGGTGGCTTTTCACATGTGGCTTTTTCTCCATAGCCAAGAGATTTTCTTCATAGTACCTGAAGCTGCCCCCTGTTATTTGCCTTAGCCCCTGACTATTGGATACCGAGAAGCTAACCGAGAAGCTAGATTTCATTATCTGCTATGAATTTAAAACCTTCCCTTTGTAATTGTGAATATTATGGCCTGACCCAAACTAGAGAATAATTAATATAAGAAAGGAGATTAATATACAGAGGTGGCAAGTTTTCACTGAAGAGCAAATGCACCAAACTTTTGATCTCAGGAGGAAACAATCCACAGTGATGCTTCAAAGTGACTGAAAAAGGGTCCACAGAAGCCGACATACATGTGGAAGGAGAGACTTGTGCCTTCATTAACATCCAAAGGATGAGGCTCACCACACCAAACACAAGAACTCTGAGGAGTGAAAGGAGGCAAGACACATAGAGCCTTTAATTCAGAAAGAAAACAGACAGGCAGGAAATTCACTAAGGCGCAGTGTGACTGTGGTGTTACTAAGGCAGGCACGATGGATGGGGACCCACAGTCGGGGATATATCCTTGCCTTCAGACTACGAATATTTCTTGAGGTAAACAAAGTCTGAGCTACTACCAATAGGATTAAAGAATGCAGCCGGTGAAAGGGAGGTGGTAGAAACAATGTTCCAGAAAGAAAGAAAGAAAAGTATGGACAGAAGAAATAGAAAATAACATAGGAGTCAAGAGGCTGGAGGCTCCATTCTGTAAGTTACGAAGTGTAAAATGGGAAAAGATCGAGAAATGGGCATGCCAGTCCAGATGAGACTTAATAGGCAAAGGCCAGATGATAGGGGATTAGGCCCCCCTTTCGGAGGACTAAGGGAAGGGGTTGAGGGGGGGATGAGAGAGGAAGGGTGGAACTTGGAGGGGATGAGGGAAGAGACTACATTCAGGATGTAAAATGAGCAAATTAAAATTTGTTTAAAATTGAAGTAAAAAAGAAATGGGATGATGGTCTGATCACAAAAAAAAAAGTCTGAGAGTGTGATCCAGAATTGGGAGTTATCATTTATGAATAATGAAGATCATTTCAGGACTACAAGACACATGGTCACATTTGTGTTTATAAACAGAATTCTGATGTTCCATGAAACCTCAAATTAGACGTAGAAAGACTTAGAAGCAAGACAGACAGCTAAAATATGGCACCAATAATCCAAACTGTAAAGAGTATGCTAGTTTGAGGGGACACAATGTGGAGGAAAATGGCAGCACTTGATAAAAATAGGAAAATTCTAGACTGTTGACTGGAAGTAAATGACTAACCAAGGGCACAAAAGGCCAATCTAAAATAATCCCAGACTGGTGGTGCCTTTACCAGCCAGGATTACACTGGTGCGATTCCCTCACAGGAACACTCTGAGCAAAAGAACAGGGCTATGATTCAAAGTTAGTTTCCTGGTGATGTGCATACTCAGTGTTCCAAGAGCTTACAGCACTTAACCTCCTGCTTCCAAAGCAAGCACTGAAAGGGGCCATCACAGTGGCCTTTAACCATCCCTTATACAGCTTCAACAGTTGGAGAATCCAACTCTCATTTATGGCTTCACAATTTAATCAATGTTAAATAATTTTAGCATTAATTTTGAAAATTATCATAGACTACATTTCTAAACTATTATTTTACTAAAATTACTTTACTGTAGATGAAATAGCAATGTGAAAAGAGAAGTGTTAATGAAATTTGACTTTTACCTATCTCCTGATTTAAAAAAAATATAGTTTTATTTACATTTAAACACTTTAAGCAAATATTTTACTTAAAAATATGTATATACTTACTTATATTTTAGTTTTACAGAATTTCCAGGTTTTCCCCAGGGGATAACTACAAAATCCTTGGTGTTCATGATTATTTGTCTCTTAATGTAGTTTTTAAATTATTGTAGCTTTGGAAATTTTCTGAAAAAAATAACACAAAGAGTTACCCCAGAGTTGAAGTGGTTACAAATTCTAAGCCACACATGTAATTCAGGCGAACCTCTTTGCTGTATTTGCTTTGTTTGCACAGTGTTGAAGATTGATGTTAAGGCTTCTAAAATGCTAAGTAGTTATTGCCTGAGCCCTGAGCCCTGCCCTCAGGAAAACATTCAAAATCCAAATCTTTAGAATGAGAAAGCTTCGAAGGCTCAACAGCTAACACAAAAATATTTATGTGTGTTAAATATACAGTACAGGTACTTATATATACTATATAGGCTACATGAACATAACATTTAACAAAACTAAAACTTCACTGCTTTCTGCATAAATAACAGACTAAGACAGTCATGATAGTAGACATCTGAAATCGACTTCAAAGTCAGACTGGGATATATATATAGTGATTCAAAGTCAGCCTAGGCAACATAGAAAGTTCCTGCATCTTAAAAGAAAAGAAAAGAAATAAGTATTTAATAAAAAGTAAACATCCAGCCCTTTCAATAAGTAAAGCATGCATTCTGGCTCTTTCTACAATTAGGAGGTTTCAAAAGATTAAAAACAAATGCATCTCACAGCAGCATTTGGTCAAGGCAGATGCCATATTTGACTCTGGTTTCTTAAAACTATATCATTTATTGATGCCATATTAGTTTGTATATGATATTTTCACAATGACCCATCATTTAAATACGCATTTCTTGAAATGTATTCCCACTTTCACAATGCAAAACTATCAGATATTAGTCATATTTTTAAAAATTCTTAATATACTGAGGAATGAAAAGAACCTTTGAAACACAACACAAATACCTTTATATATATGCACACATTATTATTATTATTGTTGTTGTTGTTGTTGTTGTTATTATTATTATTATTTAACACAAAAGTTAAAGTGTGTAATAATTGCCTAAAGACATTCTGATATTCCCATATACATACACACACACATATATATAATATATATATATAATTTAGTAGCACTCTTTGACTAAAACAAAAAATTAAAGTATTTAAAAAACAACTTTCCAATACATAAATGCAAAGATTTCTTTTTTCTTCTTTGTTTTTTTTTTTATTCTTTTATTTTCGCAGCTCCCTCCCTCTTCTCCTCCAGGTTCCATCATCTCACTCTTTTCCATCTTTCTTCATCCCCTTCTGCTTAGAAAAGAAGAGCCCCACCAACCTATCCAGCACATCAAATCACATCAGGACTAAGAGCATCCTCTTCCACGGAGACCCAACAAGGCATCCTAACTCTGAGTTAGCCAGAGAATTAAATTATTCAGAAAACACATTTTTAGTATCTCAAATACTTATGATTTTTATATTATGCTGAAGTACAGATACATATGCACCACTAGTATGTTTCCTAGTGATTAAAAATAACTGTTAATATCCAGGACTAGAGATTTCTTGTTGGAAGACTGCTTTCCTATCATGCACAATGTTTTGGATTTGAACTCTAGTACCACATAAAAGAGATGTGGTTTTCTACATACTCGGGAGATGTGAACAAGAAAGTCAGAAGTTCAAGGTCATCAATAGTTACACAGTGAATTCAAGGCGAGCTAGTACTACCTGAGACCCTGTCTCAAAAAAAAAAAATCTAAATGTCAAAAGCTTTTTAAAAATATTGCTGTGGCCACAGTCTTAAATGTCCAAACTATTTAATGCTGTGTGTTCCAGGACAACAGTAAATATGTATTAAGCCTGATATATTCATGGCATTGTACTGAGAGGTAGAAACAGTCAAGGCCTTAAGAGATTTGTTTTCTGAGCTCAAATGGTTTAGAGTCAAAAAGGGCATATAAACTCACATAAAAAAAAGCCACATAAAAAGAAGAAATAATAAGGTCATAAAACTTATAGACATGCTACGGGAAAAAATTTAGGCTAACTAGTATTTTAGTGACGTTTTGAAGCAGAAGGGCTTATAGATGAAAACACCAGTTATTTTAAACAAAATCTCAATTGTTTGATTTTACCAATAAAGACTCAGGAGCCAGATGTTGGGGTGAAAGCCTTCTACCTCAGAAATGCAGAAAAAGCACCCAGCTGACTTTCCTCCTCAGCTAACACCCCAAAAGGCAAAAAAAAAAAAAAAACAAAACAAAAAACTCCTTCCCCCTACTGTCTCAAAAAAAACAAAAACAAAAACAAAAAAAACTTCAAACTGAATGTCCCTCCGTTTTACTTCCTATGTGTCTCTCTATCTATCCTCCTGACTTCCTCTTACTCGCTAAGGCTTTTTCTATGTTCGCTCCATGTCAACTGTTCCACCATGCTTGCTCCAACTCTTGACCTAGGGTTAATTTTACTTAATCCTGTTTACAATACTCAAGGAAAAATCTCTTGGAATGAAGGCATTCCAGGACTGAGCCACACCACAACTAGAAATAGCATTTTTTCCAGTATACAGCACAACTCAGGGTTCACACTGTGATCAAATATCCTGCCACACATACTACAGGGCAAGGAAAAGGTTCTTGAAAGGGACTAATGGAAGTTCCAGTTTGGATGATGAATGGAGCATGCAGAAGGAATGTAAGCCTCGGTGGGTGTGGAGAGAGGCTGAAGCTTGTTAGTGGCTGGCTTTTGTTTTTCCAATACTGGAGATCAAATCCAAGGTCTTTTATGTATTAGATAACCAATCTTAACAATGTACATCAACCCTAGCCTACTCAGTAGCATCCAATGCCTAGTACAAGTACGGAGAATTTAATCTTTAGCAAGAAAGAATTGGTAAAAAAAATTTGAGAGAACAACAAAAGATGAATCTGGAACATTTGCTCAGAGTACTAAGGAGGACAACACTAACAAAAACATTCCCATGCCCACATGGAAATCCACATACTCCAACCAATTTGTTAGCTTCTCCCTCTGCAGAATTGTCTTAAGATATCAATAGTGCGACTACCCTCACAATAATTTGGGAATACTTCTCTTAAAACTGTCTGCAGATTCAGTCACATATCTGACAACTGCTTAGGTCTCTTTTATTGTAGGGAAGTGATAGAGGAAAATAATCAACATGAGTGATGAGAGAGAGAGAGAGAGAGAGAGAGAGAGAGAGAGAGAGAGAGAGA
>OU015751.1:108173548-108190894 GCA_907169655.1 Acomys percivali
ACACACACACACACACACACACACACACACACACACACACACACACATATATTACCTTGTTGGGTGGCTTTTACAGTTTTCTGTCCCCTAGACTCACTTTCACCCACACACATGCATCCAGTATGATCCCAGGTTTACTATTACAGGTTGATATTGGTTTAGAAAGAAATACAGTCACTCTGTTGCCACAGTATGAAAAAAAAAGTGTTCCATGTCTATGAAGCTAGAAAAGAATTTGCTAAGAGGTTCCCCAATGTCACAGAAAACTTAGCACCGTTCCATCAGTGGAATGAGAACTTTGAGAAGCAACTGTCTCCAGAAAGATTGTACAGGCTTTTGACCTTGAGAATTGATATTATAATCTAAAAAGTTAACACTCAAAACACTGCATAATTAAGATACAAAGGATATTCAAAAGCTTCTCACAGTGGTTTAAGTAAGCTTACAATTTTGGAGTATGGTAATAGCTGTCCTTGGATGCATATGGTCTGCAGGTCATGCATGAACACATAAATGGCTTTGCCATAGTTGAGAATGGTTTTGCGGGTTGGTTGATTCTTCTAATGACTCTGATAGGTTTATGTACTAAAATTTAAGAGTTACCACTAAACTCTTTAGAGCAGCATATTTTTAAAGTGTCTAACCATTGGAATTTTAGGGAGGAGAGTTAAACACTTTGAGGTCACTAGGTAATGCAGTATTTGGAAATCCGAGACTCATGAAAGAAATGTGAAATAAAAATTAATTAGAAAGTACTTGCTTCAAACTGCTAATATTAAGTTTAAATTTCAATATGTGTGATATTAACATTTACTAGATATACATTAAACCTTTAAAAGTTTAAGGGGTGTCTCAGAGGAAGGACAGCAGTTACTGAGAAGAGACTAGATACCCTATGAGCATATACAGGGGGAGGAGGTCCCCCTCAGGAACAGTCATAGGGGAGGGGAGTAAGGGGAAAATGGGAGGGAGGGAGGAATGGGAAGATACAAGGGATGGGATAACCATTGAGATGTAACAAGAATAAATTAATAAAAAAAAAAAAAGTTTAAGGGGTGAAGTGATCACATACGATCTTCAGCCTAAGAGCCTGTGTGTGAGCAGATTAGTGAATAAACTCATGTCATGTTTTCCCAGCACGGACCCTTGACATCAGTCAGATAGCCTAACTCCAAGCCTTTGGCAGACTTTCACCAACTCAGGATACCTAATGAGACACAGCTTAGTGGTACTAAGTGATATGCACATAGCCCAATATTTCGTGCTCTATCTACAACAGTCCTTTTCTAGAAAATCACTGATATCTATTACATTTGACCCAACTCAAAGTCAAAAGACCCTTTTAAATAATGAGGACTTTATAGATACAAGCTCTTCCTTAGTTGCTTTTAAAATCTATGAAAAACAGTGATAAAGGAGGTAACAACAATTGTTAATTCACTGTTAAGTAAAAACTTTATGTGATTACAAGCAAGAATGAAATTATTACATCTTTAAGTTACAACTTTCAGAAACCAGGCCCCTTAATATCAGCAACAGTTTCATATGATCCACTGTTACTGTTTTCCCATGAACGTTTTAGGCATTAGAAAATTAAGCATCTAAGGATGGTAAAAAAATAAAAATAAAAAATCAGAGTCACTGTCCTATTGCTTGTTCTATTACTAGCTATGACGATTGCTCTTAAAACTTTAAATGTAATTACTTTTCTACACACCCAACATCTTTAAGACAAATTAATAATCTAAATAAATACACAAATAAACCCAAGGTTTTATTGGTAAATATTATTTTCTTTTCCCCAGCCATCATCTTTCATACATTAGAAGTTTACATACACATCTGAAATACCGTTGAACACCTTTCTGATGTCCAATTGTTTCTCTAGTTCTATAGCTCAGCAGTTAGAAGTTCTTGCCAGCAAAGCCGAGCAGCCCAAATCCAAGACTGAAAATGTACATGGTGGAATGTGGGAGCCTACTCTGCACTCATTCTCTGACCTCCACATGGAACACACACACACACACACACACACACACACACACACACAGCAATAAAAATGACCCAACTACACTGCCTGGCACTTAAGATTTTCTGATATGCATCTCCTTCTTTTAGTCTTGTGTTCTATTTTCCATTATCTTATTCATTGACCAATTAAAGGCCCCCTTTTACTATTTTCTCCACTGGGGTGGAGGTTGAAATCTTTGGAAACAGTATATGAAGCTCACTTACTATTATTGTATCTATTTCTGCATACAATATTGCTTAAATTGGTTCTATTTTCTAAGTAGTCCATGTACTTGTGAGGCATTCTTTCATTTGTCTTTGCATATCCATCAATTATTACAATATCTACATATCTCACAGTATGGCTAATAATGTATTGAGTTGCAAATGTTTCAGTTTTCTACTACTTTTAACTTATTGTGCAATCTTATCGATTAAGTTACCCATACACACACACACACAGACAACATATATATATATATTACTTCCTATGTGTAAGGATTTATATAAAGATTACGTGTAAAGGATTATATATATATATATATATATATAAGTTTAGACTAGGATAGATGTAGAATTTACAGTTTTTATCCTATACAGCGTCACTTTCCCAAAATATTTTAACATGACTTGCCAAAGTCTGTTAATGCCCATTTTTCTTTAAAAATACTACGAAGAGGATAAACGGGGGTTAAGGGGGGATGAATAAAGCATGCACTGCCTCAGATATTTCTACCCTACCAGCCCTTACTTGAGAGGACAGAAATTCAAGAAGGAAGAGGGGAAATGAGGACAGGGAGAAATAAAGCTGTAAATGAATTATGTGAGATAGATTCTCCAGTAACTGCACGTTTCACAGGACACCAACAACTTTAAGGGATAAAAGATAGGAGCATTTGAAAAGAATGCTATAACTGATGGATGCTGGGCTTTCTCGATCTGGGCCCCATCCTTGATCCTTGACTGCACTGACATTATTGACCGAAGTCTTTTACATAGAAACGTGTAACTTCTGAGCCAGAGCTGAGTCTGGAAGCCCAGGAGTCTGACATGGCAATGGTTCAGCAAATTCCTGCTGGACGCCTCCCAGTCCCACAGGGTCTCCTTGCTCTCCCGCTCCTCCACATTCTTCCCCACCCAGATCCAGCTGGTCACTTCGTCACCAGGCTTGGCTCTATCCCCAAGACCCTTCCCAGTCCATCTGCTGTATGCATTTTTAGTCCTCCAACTCACCTGCGACCCTTCTCGCAGCTCCTGCTGCCACCACCGCCCAGAGCTTCCGCCTTGGTCTCCTTGGTTACCGCGTTACATCGGTACCCATAGCAACCAGAATGCTTGGGCTTGGTACTGCCACTGTCCACCTGCAGAGGGGGGAAGAGAGTCTATAATGTGTGAGACACAGGCAAGGTCCTGGGAAAAGAAAGTGCAAGGAAATTCAACAAGTGTGTGTGTGTGTGTGTGTGTGTGTTGTGGGGGGTGGGGGAGTGGGGGTGGGCCGTCGGTTCAGTTGGCCTCAGCCTGGATTCATCTGCATTTACTGATCCGGCTACAACACTGCAAGCACGGACCAAAGATTCGCTCATCCTCATTACAGGCACAGACTTAAGTTACAAAGCTAGTAAATAGCAGGGCAGTGTATTAACTCTAGCCATTTATCCTCAGGAATCCCCTCACCCATGTATAATGTTTTACTGCTTTCCAAAGACGACCGAGAAGCTAAGACAAAAATCTAGTTCTCTCAGTAGGTCCAGAACTCCCTTGAAACACCAAATACTTGATCCACGACGCTGTAAATTTTAGAGGTATCTATAAAGATATTGCAGATATATACATAAACAAATACACACAAATAACTCATACACTCAAAATGTTTTTAATGTACATTGTGTATTAACACATTCTAATTATCTCCCTCCTACCCTTGCCAATGCCCCCTACAAAACTCCCTCCCACCCACATTCATGTCTTTTTATTTTGCTTTGAGACCCAGTGAATTAAACCAGGACTGTTTGTGTGTCTATGCCTTTGAAATTATCCATTGGTGTATGGTGAGTTCACCAGTGAGCATATAACTAAAGACACTGACTGCCCTGCTCAGAGAATTTCAGTAGCTAATAATTGATACAGGATAGGTAGTGCCCTGTGTATCCCTCTTACACTGTTGAATATTTACAAATCCACTTTTGTGCAGGCCCAACCCAAATAATCACAGTTGTGAGTTCATGATCACAATGAAGGGCTGTGTCTGGCTCAGATAATGGTTTTACACTGCCCTTCTCATGATCTTCCAGCTGTTCCATTCTTCCAACCCTCCTTTCCTCCACATTCCCTGAGCCTTATGGGAAGTGATACAAATATCTTGTTAGGTGTTAGCGTTCATTTGTCACTTAGTCTCAGCACATTAAGCATCTTGTGAGTCCTCTAATTCACTGCTGTTCACTAGAAAAAGATTAAACCTGAGAGTAGCATTCACCTATAGGTATTTACCACATAGTTTGGCACTATGTCAGTTTAGTTAAACAATCATAAGTTCTACTTAAGACCTATGAGGTTCCAAGACATGTGTTTTTATTGGATTTACAGTACCAGGTATGGGATGTCCTATGAAGCTGTCTTCATAATCAATCAGAAAGTTTTTTTTAATCTCTGTAGTAGTCACACAACTATTACACTTGAGTATACCTTGATGAGTAATTTGGTAATGTCATTTACACATTTAGAGCTGAGTAAGACTGCTCTTGTCTTTTCTTCCCACTAGCCTTCACAGCACCTTACAGGATTCTGAACTCTGGCCAACAGGTAGAAAGGTTCCAACTAAGTTTTTTTTTTCTTTATATATCTATATCACGCAACCAAGATGTGTAGTGTCTTCAGCAACAGGATCTTATCAACTGAGATCTTATCAACCATTATGAATATGAAAAATATGAAAACCAATTTGACTTTCCATTCAATTGAATGATATTTCTAGGCTTTTTCTATTGTCCAGCTATTGTGAATAGAGTAGCAATAAACACTGATGTGCAAGTATCTTTACAGTAGGACTTAGAGTACTTTGAGTATATACCCTGGTGTACCATGTGATGTACCATGGTCATATGATGTCTCTATCTCTAGTTTCTGTTTGTTTTTGAGAAACTTCTAGACTACTTCCAAACGTGCCTGTGCCAAAGTTTGAGTATCAAATAATTTTGTTCCAAGCAAAGAGAGTCTCATTTTAATTTTGGATTCTAAATATAGTGGGGTTTTTTTCACCAAATCTCTATTTAGATGCTACAGGTAGAAGATGTGATTGATTCTTCAGTCGGTTTCCCTATAACCTAGTACACTTAGCCACACTGCAACCATCACAGTGCTAGACAAGTATTCTTATTAATTACAGTTCCTATGGTAACTATGGTAATCTCTCCTGTACCTGCCAGTCTATGTTTTGTAAAGAAATCAGTGTTTTCCCTTGGCAAAATTGTTAAAGTTGCAATAATTCTGGCTAAGACAAGGTATAAAACTAGGTTTTGGAGTCATATAGACTTGAATTTTAGGTATGATCCTATAAAATATATTTGCTATGTCACCATAACATATAGCAGGGGCAAACTGGTCTAACTTGTCAAGTGATATAGCAGTACACTTAGCCAATAATCTTGTGATGTATCAAAGAAAACAAATAACACAAAGAATATTAAATCTCTAGCTCTAATACAGACACATAATAAGTACTTATAAATAGTAAAATAAAAAGGTTGTGTGGCACTGATATTTGCTATTACAGATTCAATGATATGACTTCACCATTCCTTCATTTAAATCTAGTAAAATAACAAATTTTGAATAGCCAGATAATACTTGTAGTTTTCTTGTACACAATGTGCTTCCTAGAACCTCGTGCTTTTGTAATCATCCTCAAAGATATTTTCAGTATCTATTTTTTCATTCAGTAATTTACCTATTCATGTCTTCAATGAATATATGCAGATAATCAATTGTTTATTGAAGAAGGCATATCTTGTATTGATGTATTTTAATTTTTATGCTTATAGGTGCATGCCTAATGCCCATTGAGGCCAGAATATGGCATTGGATCCCTTTGAACTGGCATAACAGAAGGTTGTGAGATTCCATGTGCATGCAGGGATCAAACCTGGGTCCTCTGGAATAGTAGCCACTGTTCTTAAACACTGAGCCATCTCACTGACACCATGTGGTAACTTTTGTTTTGTTTTGTTTTGTTTTTCATGACAGGCCTACTCTGTGTACCCTTGGCTGTCCTGGACTCTCTTTGTAGACCAGGCTGGCATTGAACTCACAGTGATTCCCCTGTCTCTGCCTCCCAAGTGCTGGGATTAAAGGCCTGCACCATCAGGCCTGGCATAGTAACACATTTTAATAAGGGCAAAACAGTCATTCACAAGTGTGCTATGAAAAAAAAATGATGCTGTAGAAAAATATGAAATGATTAAAGCTCTACATTAGATTAATCATTAAGGAGCTCTGAATGTAGAAAGAGGACAACATTGGCCAATTGTGGTTTAAAAAAAAAACCTAAGATAAAAAATAAATAAACTTCAATTCTGTACTAATAGACAGTGGTATTTCACATAAAAATTCTCTTCACATTTGTAAACTATCACCTTTTGTTTTGTTTTCTTTTGTTTTTAGTTTCTGGTTTTTGGTTTTTCAAGGCAGGGTTTTCTTGTGTAGGCTTGTCTATCCTGGATTCACTTTGTGGACAAGGCTGGCCTCAAACTCACAGAGTTTTACCTGCCTCTGCCTCTCGGAGTGCTGTAATTACAGGAATGAGCCACCATGCCTGTCTGTAAACTATCACTTTTACTTCACACACACACACATACACACACACACACACACACACACATACACACACACACACAAATCCCTAAACACATTTAATAACATAGTAGCAAAATTAAATTCACAAAACAGTATTAAAACATTATGGAACATTTAAATTCCTATAAATTTTTTTCTAAGAGTTCATTAAAATATCATATACATAAAAAATTTTAATTACAATAAACACTCACAGTTTGTAGCACCTTGTAAATGAAAGCTAGAAATGTCCTACGTCAACCCCTCATATGCACAAATGTGTGTTCACACACATGTATTTACACACACATACAATAAAGACAAAAAATACTTGGTACGATACGCAGAATTGAAATGTAGTTCAAACTTTCACATCTTAATTAAAAAATAAATGATGATTTTAATTTGTCATAAATTTTATATATAACCTAAAATTTTGTAAAATAAGATCATTTAATCCCTATTTTATAGTTGGAACAAATAATAAATTCAGTGATTAAAAAATTTAATTATGTTCCAGGAACCAGAGGCTGGCTAGACCAGAGAACTAGGATGCAACAAAATATGGCTTGGGTGGGGCACGTCAATGAAAATATTCCTAATAATATTCTGCTACAGTCATATACAGGAGCCTAACATAATTATCATCAGAGAGAATTCACACGGCAACTGATGGAAACAGATGCAGAGATCCACAGCCAAACATCAGGTGGAGCTTGTGGAATCCTGCAAAACAGGGTGAGGAAGGTTTCCAGGATCCAGAAGGGTCAAGGATACCATAATAAGACTCAGAGGCTCAACTAATCTGGTCTCATAAATCTATAGAGACTGAAAACCAACCATGGCGCCTGCATGGCTCTGACCTAAGCCCTCAGCCTATACGCTATGGTTCTGTAGCTTGGTCTTCTTGTGAGACTCCTAGCGGTGGTAGCAGTGGATGCCTCTGACTCGGTTCCTGTTTTTCAGACCGTTCTCCCTATGCTAAGTTGTCTCATCCAGCCTTACTATGAGGGCTGGTGCCTAGTCTTACTGCAGTTGGATACGCCATGTTTCGATGATATCCCTGGGAGGCCTGCACTTTCCTAAGGGTAGGAGAGGATGAGAGGAGAGGTGAGATGGTGGAGAAGAGCCTGAGTGGAGAGAAGGGAAAGAGATACGTGGTTGGGATTTAAAATACGAGAGAAGCATAAATAAGAACTTTAAAAACTTATGTACAAATATGGAAAGCAAAACCAGAGCTAAAACGTAAATCATGTATTGTTGGGATTTGTTTGGTTTTGTTTTTTTTATAAAGTATAAAGGATTGTGTTTCAGAATTATGACTACTGATAAAAATGGAAAAAAAAACACACACACAAATACAATGACATCTCTGGAGAGGCTGTGTTCTTTCTGCTTAAGCAGTGCGTTTAGCTGGCACCTCAGTAATGATTTGCCACATCTGTGTCTGGAGTGCAATGCTCCTGGGGACTTTGCCAACGCACACTTCACTGTGCCACTGGAAGAGGAAATTTGAACACAAGCTTTTGAACCAGGAACATCCCATTAAAAGAGGTAAAAACTTATCCCACAATTCATAAATGAAGAACACAAACTTAGGGCCCACGAGATGGCTCACCAGGTGAAAGAGATTACTACAGTCCGCAGACCAGAGATCAGTCCTATGAAATACATAAAAAACAGAAAAAGAAAATCAATTCCACAATGTTGTTCTCTGATCTCCTTAAATATGCTGTCACATAAACAACCACATAAGCATTCAGGCACATTGACAATAAGAAGAAAATTAATCATGATAAAACAAAGAACATGTACTAACTAAATTGAAAACATATTTACATAAAAAGTAAGACACATCGTTTCTCTATCTCCCACAAACACACAAATGTACATCACAACACACAAACACACACACACACAATTGTACTGGAGAAGCCCTACTCATTAAATAACTTCATTTGTGCTTGGTATAACATTGTCTGAAAGAAAGCTCTGCCAGGTTCTTGGACCTCTACAAAGGGATGATTGAGGTTCCTAAATGCGTATTACATCATTTACTAACTGCCTGAATGATTTAGCTCTTTAAGGCCTTTCCCCTTTGCAATAGTAATGCCTACAGAATTCATGGAAGCCTTCCACTCAAGACCATTGAGAAAATTTTCATTTGTGTTTCTTGTCTTAATAAGCATTTGTCCTATTAGTTGTTTTTAATAGTCTCAGAAAATGGTTAGTCCTAGGTTAACTGCTCCTCAGTCTGTCTTGTGCTTCAGTAAGCTTCACCTATAGAGACTATCTCTGCCCCTCAACTGGAGCAGCTGTACTACCTCCCTGTCTTAGTTAAGGTTAATCTTGCTGTGATGGAACACCGTGACCAAAAGTACCATAAGGAGGAAAAGGCTTATTTTGAGAGTTCCGTATAACAGTTCATAATCAAAAGCAGTGAATGTAAGAACTCAAACATGGAACATATAGGCAGAAGCTGATGCAGAGGCTATGAGGGGGTGCCTTTTATTATCTTGCTCTCTGGTTTGCTCAGTCTCGTTTTCCATAGAACCCGGGCAACCATTCCAGGGAGAGCACCGCCCACAAAGGGCTGAGCCCTCCCCCATTAATCGCTAATTGAAAAAGCACACTACAGGCCTCCCTACACCCCAATCTTATGGAAGCATTTTCTTAAGTGAGGGTACCTCCCATTGGCTGACTTTAGGTGGTATCCAGTTGATGCACAACTATCAAGCATACTCCCCCAAGATGCATATTTTCTCTCTACATCTCAGGTCTTTGCTTAACCTGTCAGCTCAGCATTGCATGATTGTTTTATCATCTCTCGGAAGAGTCTTGGTGTTCTTCTTGGCAGAACATATAATGGCCCAGTGCTTAAATTTGTTTTTGTCATGGAATACATTTTTCCATCTATGGTGATTAGTTCTGCTGGGAATAGTAGCCAGGGCTAACATCTATTGTCTTTTAGTGTCTGTAAGATAACTTCCTATGACCTTCTGAGTTTAAAATTTTCTGTTGAGAAGTCTGGTGTAATTCTGATAGGTCTGCTTTAATATGTGACTTGGCCTTTTCCCACTGAAGTGTTTAATATTCATTCTTTTTTCTATATATTTAGTGTTTTGGTTATTATGTGTCAGGATGATTTTCTTTTCTGGTCCAATCTATTTGATGTTCTGTAGACTTCTTATATGTTTATAGATATCTCTTTCTTTAGGTTATGGAAGTTTTCTTCTGTGATTTTATTGAAAATATTTTCTGTGTCCTGGTGTCTTCTCCTTCTTCTATTCATATCATTCTTACATTTGGTCTTTTCAGAGTGTCCTATATTTCTTTGATGGTTTGTGCCAAGAACTTTTTATATGTATGAATTTATTCGAGTGATTTATTGATTTCTTCTATCTTATCTTCTACATCTGAGATGCTCTCTTCCATCTCTTGTACTCTGCTGACTGTGTTTCTGGATAAAGAGGAGAAAGGCTGGGTGGGTTCTAATCTGGCTGTACCTCAGGCCCTACAGGTCTGGATGTGTGATTCGGGGACCAGTGGGCCTCCTACAGAGGGGAGGTTATAATGCTCTTCAAGCAGTGTCCTGAAGCAAAGATGGGTAGGCTCTTACTTGTCTCTTCCTGGGGAGAGAAGGCCTCCTCTAGAACCAAAAAAAATCCATTTTTGATAAGAAAAAATAGAACAAATATATAATAAAGCATTGAATTTAAAAGAGAGCAAGTAGGAGGTTTATGGGAGCTTTTGTGGGAGGAGAGGGAAGGGAAAAACAATGTAATTATAATTTCAAAAAATATAAAAACATAAAAGAGAAAAAGTTGTAATAGTTCGTTTTTTAATAAATTGTACTCAATATTATAAGTTACATCTGTCATCCATGACATAAAAATTTTCAGCATGGGCTGGAGAGATGGCTCAGAGGGTAAGAGCACTGACTGCTCTTCCAAAGCTCATGAGTTCAATTCCCAGCAACCACATGTTGGCTCACAACCATCTATAGCAAAAATCTGTATACATAATAAATAAATAAATCTTAAAAAAAATTTCAGCAAATAAATTTCTGTAACACAGGAAATTATTACTGATGGATGACAAGTGGATGACAAACGTCAAAGCACATGATATCTTTAATTTTAGAACTGCATACAGTGGTTGCCAAAGTTAAATAATAAATATGGAATTGTTTGAATACCCCTATCACGGTTTAACCAGTAAAATTCAGCACTTGTTCTACTCTAGGCACTTTACTGAGGCGGATGCAAAGAATAAGAAGGACATCATTTGAACACTGGAAGCATTCAAATGAGGGTTTACAAATATTTACTATGTTATACATCAAGTCCTACATTTATGAGATACGGAAGCATTATATAATGCCTTAAAGGCATTAGCAACATTCAGTGGGATTTCTGGATAGTTCAAAATTAGTTTATATTCCAGATACATAAGAATAGCAATCTGGGTTGAGACCAAATTCAAAAGCACTTTATCCACAATAGAAACCTCAAATCATTTGAAATAAAAAAGATTCATCTCAGTATCTTGACAGAATCATATATCAAAGGGCATCTTGATGATATCATGATACATAGAAACAAAAGTAGATGGAGAAATGCCAGAATAAAAGATAGTTATATTGGGCTAAACTAGAAATGGCCTAAGTCCATAATAAATAGATGCAGAAGGCACAGGCCACATGACCAGCACTGTAAACTCCAAACAGAATTTGACAATTAAAGAAATATGGTTGGTCAGAAACCACAAGCATGTTGGTCTCAAGATTTGATAACTGTCTCAACTGAGGAGACATACTGACAACCAATTCAGCTACAAAAGGTGAATAAAACAGTGCACATACCATAGGCCCACGGAGGAAGGGGAAATGATTTCAACTTGAAAAAAATTAAATTTTAAGGTAAATAGAAAGTAATAAAAATAACCAATAGGTCTAGTTACTCATAAAATGAAGAGGCTTTGAAATATGCATCAATGTCATCATAATATAGACAGTTACTGAAACTAAAGGAAAATTTGAAATTCTTATAAAAGCCTTCAGTTGGCTATGAAGGTTGTATCATTAGCAAAGATGTCTACCTCAATGTGTACATCCACTAGTTGCAAACTAGTATGTGACCTTTATCCTGAATAACTTATTGCAAGTTGCTCAGAATTAAGGCTACCAAAATGACTGGGGTTTTTTGTTTGTTTGTTTGTTATTTTATGTGTGTGTTTTGTTTTGTTTTCTTTTGTTTTAGCAGCCGACGGAAACATGCCCTTAATGGCAAATTCCAATACTGATACACCTGAAGATGACATTTTCTTTACTTCGGCCTAAAATATTTTTAGATAAAAGCTTAACTATATGCATAAGTATTCTTTTCCACCCTCTTCATCACTTCACAATCTTCGTACCACTGGGCACACCTAAAAGGGTATACTTTCAAAAGTGTACTCTGTGATCTTAAGCTAAGCTTGATCAAAAGTGCTTTCCCATAACTATTTTTGTACATGTTGACATTTTGGATCCCTGAATGAAGTATTTATTCTTTCCTTGTCTGAGGCAGGTAATAAACCTGTCCACTTTTTTTTTATCTGTGTCTCTACTTTTTAGCTTTGCACTCCACAGCAATAAGAGAGCCTTTCATATTTAGTTACAGATTCATTACAGTAATCCTCAACTCTGCTTAAATGTCACTCATATTTTCAGTGCAGGTAAGCAAAATATATCACCAAATGGTCACGGAAAGGATACAGAAGGAGAAAAGAAAATAAGTAGAACCATTCCCTGAGCCTATCTTGAGGAGGCTTCAAGTCTCCCAAGCAAAATATTTGTTTGTTAAATTGAAACCAGACAACCTGACATTATGATCCATATGATGACATCTTCAGAAAAATCAACTGCAAGAGAAAACAATTTTAAACATTATGGCCTCATATTTAATATAAGCATAACATTTCTTACTTCTGTGAGGAATTGTAAGCAGATGCTATGAACACAAATAATCTCACAGCCTGCTCTAGCTGTCAGAGATCTGATGTGTGGCTTCTGGAAGTTGTGTTCTGCCTCGTGACTCAGCCTGCCCTCATCGCGGCTTTCTGGGCAAGTGTCTGCACCCTGCTACTCAGATTCCCACTCAGGTGCTTTCTTCTGAGGATGTGGAATTAAGCCTGAGAGAGACTCGTGAGATAGCAATGTTCTGACAAGTTAGACCACAGAGAGGAAAAATAATGGATAAAGGGGGAAAGGAAGCAGTGGGGAAGAGAAGACAAGAAATAATGGTGAAAGAATGACTTTTCTGGAAACTTTTATGAAGGACCCTCTTGATCTTATGTGAAAATGATACCTTCTTGGATCCTTAAATTATTTCTCTCTCTCTCTCTCTCTCTCTCTCTCTCTCTCTCTCTCTCTCTCTCTCTCTCTCTCTCTAAGATGGACCAAATGCCTTAAAGCTATAGTTATTACAGGGACTTTTGACCTGTGTATCATGGATGGCTCTCTACAAAAGCAGCCTGCATAAGAACCACCATACCATTCCCCCACCCCATTTCATCCTCACTTTGTTATTTTGACTATAATGTATTGGTTTGTGTTATGAAGAGCAAAGTATCACATGTAAAATCACCACAAAGAGAATTATAAAATAATAGTAAAATAATGTTTTATATAAGGCAAGTCTAAGAATAGATTCCTAGAAGATCTGCTTATCAGAAGAACATTAATCTATGACTATCATAATTTTAAATTAGAATGAAATTGCAAAGCCATTTTGGCATGCTTCAGAAGTCATCTCCTTAAAAATCTGAAATCTCCAGTTTACTTTTTAATCAGTTTAATTTCTTAGTTTATTTGTTTTAAGTTTAGCTAAGCCAGTTTTGTTCTGTGCAATTATTTATAATTGATGTAGCTTTAGGGAACAGCTAATTTTCAAAAGAGAAAAGCTTGTATTTCAGAGAAAAAGTCACTCATTTCTGATCCTTGCCAAGCTTTAATAAGTGTGTCTTTCTGTCTTCTGGAGATTTAATAAGTGTATCTTGCTGTCTTCTGGAGATTTATGCACTAGTAACTATACTTCATTTGGAAAATTTGCATTTTTTTCTCTTATGCACTCAAGCTGGGAGGCACAAAACAAGAGTTGCAAGACTTCTTTGACATAAAATGTCTGACAGTAATTTCTTTCCTCAGTTTTATTGTTCTACAGTTCTAGTCCTCAAAGGTGTATTTTTCATTAGATTTTTGTGAACCATTTTCTAACAACAGCCTTAACGTCACAGTTTCTCTACAAAACACACTGGAGAAGTTGTTCAGACTCACTCCACTAAGGAGTACATGGGAGGGAGCACTAACCATACATTCACTCATTTTCATATTAACTCAGAAAAACTTTAAAGCATCTATCTTAGTTTCATTTCTGTTGCTCTGATAAAAATATCCTGACAAAATCAACTTCAGTATACAGTTCCAGGTTACAGTCTATCATTGCAGGTAAACCAAGGAAAATTGTAAAACTTGAAGTAGTTAGATGTATTCAGAATCACCAGAGAATTATTCAAGCCCACTCACTACTCCGCCCACTTTTCCTATTCCTATGCAATCCAGGACACAAACTCAGGGAATGGAGACATCCACAATGTGCTCATCTTCCCAAATCAGTCAATTAAGTCAAGACAATTCACTACAGACACTCGTACGGGCCAACCTGATCTAGACAACCCCTCATTCGAGTCTCTCTTCCCACATGATTCTAGATTTTACCAGGTTGGTTATTAAAGCTAGCCACCATAGCAGTTGACATAGATAATTTGGGTAGATGAGAAGTTAGTTCAGACATTCATCAAATATTCATTAAAATCCAACTATGTTTCAAATAGTCTGTCAGAACATGTTTATGATATCAAGAACAGTATAATCATATTCTGTGCATGAAAAACACATGGTCTCGCTAGGAGACAAAACAAGAGTTCAGAATAATTAGTACTAAATCTGAGATTGTGTAGAAAGGAAGAAAACTGACTAAGTATTGGGAGTCAAGAATGATGTCTGAGCTTAAGAAGAACATCCCAATGCTACCTAATTTTGATCCTGATGATTAAGAATCATCTGTTGCAGGATATTTTGTCACATTATGAACACAAAGATTGTGAACTGTAAAAATCTGTTTCTTGTTTGGCTCGGTTCAGTCCTAACACACACCTTTAATCCAAGACCTTTCTGCACACAGTTAATAAGGTCAGTCTTATGTCAAGATGTGGAGCAAGAAACCAACTGACTAGAACTAAAGAATAGGAGGGACTTTGAGATGAAGGGTATTTAAGACAGCGTGGATAGGAAGAAGGTTTTTTTTTTTATAGCTCTGACTTATAAATCTTTAGCCTTAGGGCTTTGGGGTGTAAGTTGAGTAGGAAGGTCTACCTCTCTGAGCCAGCAGGTTTTCACCCCAGAATCTGACTCCTGAGTCCGTATTGGTAAAAATCAAATGATTAGGATTTTCCTTCTTTTAAAACAACAAAGAACATCAAACAGACTGGTTTGATGTCAAACTAGAGGGTTTATGTGTGTAGCAAAACATTTACAAACTTTACTACCGTGAAATAGAAAATCATAAATCCAGAATTCAGTATAATTTAGTGGGGCAGTACATGTTTTCCATGTAAGAAGCACTTGGTTTAATATAACACCAAACACATCTGAAACCTGTGTGTAAGGAGGAACAGACAGGAAGGAAAGAGACTGAAAGAAATAAGACATGATCTGGACCAGCATGCCATTATTCAGGGCCAGGTCCTTGAGAGAGCTATAAACAGGGTATCAACTGATAAAAATATAGAAAATTTAGCATCAGGAGGTCCTGTATAAGTTATGCCTAATGCCAAGCAAGTTTATTAAAAAGTATAGCATCTATGCTTTTATCTTTATATTTAAAGGGAGATATCATACAGTGTCATCAGAATGCTACATACAATACAATGGGATGAAGTGAACAGAAAGCTTATGAGATTTCAAGTGTGCCACAGACTGAGTACCCAGAGGCCTTGGGACTAATATTGATAGCCCCTTATCTAACCCTAATCTGAAGCAGCAGCTCCCTCAAGGCCATGGTATTAAGCCATTAATGTCTCTGCCAAGTATGATCATGGGGTTAGAGAAGGAATTGTGTTCCTTTTCCATATATCAGGACCTCAGAGAAAAGCTACTTTGGTCCTGGCCCCAGGCATTCACTGGCTCTTGTCAAGCATGATCCTGGTTTACAGTAGGCACTGTATTCCTTCTCTATATATCAGGGAATCAGAGAAAGCCTTGGATCAGCTTATACCTCAATAAACACACTACCTGAAATGAGGAAACTAATCAATAGGTCACAGTTAGAAAATGCCAACTACTGGGCCAAGAATGGAGAAAGCAATACTGAAGGAAAGTAAGCCATGTTATTTATAGGTAAAATTATTCACTAGACTTTGAATTAATTATGTGAGAGAGTAATGAAGAATGATCGCCAAGAACTTTGTCCTACTTACTAGGACAAAATTATGTAAATTATGTGAAACTCTTTGGAACACGTGTTCATTTAACATTGCATGCTTACTCTACAGCAAGTATTGATTTAGGAGATAGAACATTAACAAAATCAGGCAGCTTTTTGACTTTTCATTGATTTTTTTCCCCTTAATTTAAAAGAAAGTTATGAAATTTTGATATCAGTATGAGAACCTTTCTTAGGAAATGAACTCATAAACTAATTTGGAACCTGTGTGTGAAAGATTTGATATGCTTTTTGTAAAGGAACATCAACTGCCTTTAAATGGAAAAATGAGATTATGATTGAAGTGAAACAAATAAAATAAACTGAGGTTTAATAATATAGATCTATGATAAGCAAAAATGTAGATGTTTGATACTTTGAAATATGGACGTAGGCAGGGACTTCATGTAAAGAATTCTAATAGCACAGGAAATAACCTTTGAGATCGACAAATAGAACATATAACATTAAAAAGATTCTGCAAAACCAAGGAACCAACTGTCTTACTGAACAGACATCTTACAGAATTATAGGGTAAATCTTGGTAAGAGACAGACCTGTGATGGCTAGTCTTTGTTATCAACTTGACTGGATTTAAGATCACCTAGAAGACACATCTCTATGAATATCTGTAGGTATTTCCACATATGCTGAACTTAATATTCTACCACCAAGTGAATGGATAAATAAAATGGGTACATATCCACCATGAAATTCTATTCAGCTATGAAGAGTAAAATTATGATATTTTCAGAAAAATGAAGGAACCAGGTGCTATTTAAGTGAAACAAACAAAATAAAGTGAAATATTATGTTTCTCTTATAATTTTAAATCTATAATTATTTTTACCTATTTTATTTTTCAGGGATGGGAGCCTTACACACATTATGCAAGCACCTTACTACTGAGCTGTATCCCCTGCTAGAAGTAAATACAAACACACACACACACACACACACACACACACACACACACACACACACA
>OU015751.1:108197547-108251706 GCA_907169655.1 Acomys percivali
TATCAGACATTTGAAATTCCTTATTTGAAAATTCTCTACTCCTCTCAGTCCCTGTTTGGATGGGTACCTCTTTTTTTTTTAATTGGATAATTTGGTATTTTGGGTGTCTAATTCCTTGAGTTCTTTATATATCTTGGATATTAGCCCTATTTCCAAAGCAGAGTTGGTGATGGATAACAAGGACTGTTGACACATCACGCTGTAGAATTCCTGAAGGGTGAACATCTGTGAAGAATTATCTAGAATAGAATGACTGTGGTAAGAATACGCACCCTAAGTGTTGGCAGTGCCATTCAGTGAGCTGGGATCTCAGACTAAATAGGGGAAAGGCAGCTTATCAAAAGCATTGTACAGTGTCTGCCTCCTGACTCTGGACACAGAGTGACAAGTCTCGATCTACTCCTGCATAGATTATTAGCTCCTGCATAGATTATTATAACCTTGGAACTATATTACAAAATAAAACATAAGTTTCTTGAAAGAGACAATAGGGAGGGAGGAAGGGAAAGAATGCTTTCTAGAGGGCTGGTAAGGTGGTTCAGTAGGTTAAAGTGCTGCCTCAGCTCTGACCACCTGAAATCGACTCCAGGACCAACATGGTGGAAGGAGAGAAGCAACTTCTATAAATTGTTCTCTGAGCTTCTCTTACATACCACAGCATTTGTGCCCTCTCCCAAACACACATACACACACACACACACACACACACACACACACACACATTATAGTAATAAAGTTATAAAGTAATAACAAATTTAAGTAGATTCATTAATAGATCAAGGAACAGTTTTTATACTTCTTCAAAACTCTTCCTCATTTAGATTAATGGTTTTAAGATTTGAATATCTGTGTAACCAGATTTTTCCCTTTTGCTTCTGAGAATATGCTATTGGACATATGCCATGATTTATATTTTTACTGACCTTTGATAGATATTGTGTTCATATTTATCTATTATAAATAAAGCCACTCTCAATATTTGTTAGACAATCTTTGTGTAAATAATTATTTTCATTAAGAGTCAGATTTTCTCAGATTCAATTAATACTAATTGAATATCTAATACATACAATGCATTGAGGCAGTATTTGTAATATCTCATTGAACTTTGAAACAACAGTACAAAGAGAAAATTAATATCCTCAAGTTTTATTTTTTAATATTTTTATTATTATAATTTATTCATATTACATCCTGATTGTTATCCCCTCGCTCTGACCATCCTCCCGCTTCTGACCTATTCCCCTCCCCAGACCTCCGACAGGAGGTCCTGTTTACCCCACCTTCTGAGCATAATCCATTAGATCTCATCAAGATAGCCTGCATCCTCTTCCTCTGTGTGCAAGTCCACCCTGTCAAGGACCAGTAATCAAATCTCATGTATCAGAGAGCACGTCAGAGGGTCTGAGACACACCTCCATCCCCACCTCTCCCCATGTGGAGAATTAGCTATTCCACGGCTACATCTGAACGGGGGTCTAGGTTCTTGGCATGCGTTGTTCTTGGTCCACCTTGTGTCCAGAACTGCAGGACTTGATGTTCTCCCTGTGGCGCTCCTGACCCTTCTGGGTCCTTCCATCCCCCCACTATTCTATACAACTCTTAGCACTCTGCCCAAAGTCCAGGTTTGAGTCTCAGTATCTATCCCTATACCCAACTGGGTGGAGTCTCTCAGAGGACATCTATGTTGGGCTAATATCCACTTATTAGTGAATATATACCATGCAAGTCAGATCAGATTATTTGGTCAAATAGTAAATTCATTTTTTTCTATTTTAAAAGTAATTCTCAAACTTTTCAAAAGCCTTCCCACCAGCAGGTGGGCAATTTCTATCATGGACATGACCTGGAAGTTACTTACTATTTCAAGCTAAGTCCTGTTAGAAAAATATTAATAATCGAAACACATCTGACTGCAAAGAAGATAGAAATACAGCCTGAATCAGTAGTGTCAGGTCCTAACTGACAGTACTGGTTTCTTAATCAAAACTAAGAAAGGGGAAATATGTGTGATTTGAAGGAGGAGAATTAAAACTGGATTCTAGATTATTTGTGAATATTGGTATCAGTAATTGATTCAACATATTAAATTTGAGGTGGTGTCAAGGGGTTGTTCACTGCACCAATCTGGAGGTTAAGGAGAGAAGCAGAGTTAGAAATAAATGTGTGAATTTTTAGTGGATAGGTAGGATTTAAAGTCATAGAATAAAATCAAATAAGAGATATCCAAGCTACAATCACCCCCCCCGATGTTTTCTCTACATATAACTAGAAGATGTTAGGCAGTTTAATATGAAATAAACCTTGTTACTTCTCTCCAAGCATGATTGCAATATAGAAGAATAATATGAAATTACATTCCTATACAATGAAATAGGTTTGAATATTAAATTCTTAACATTGAAATGGGAGTGATACAGTCTCTTTGCCTGGATGTCTTGATGCCACTCCCCAAACCAATCTCACATAAAAGAAAATCATACAGCATCTTAAGATACTATGTTTGGCATTTATTCATTGAATTGCTTAAAGTTTGCCCTAACTCATAATGAAGCATATCCAATTATTTCTTAGGCTCAACTAAACAGATCTCACTAACATTCATTTTGTTCACTTAAATTGAATTTATAACAATCTTGTTTGGTTTTTTAGCATTGCTTATTTGGCTTATTTTTCAAAAAGTATTGGGTTGATTTGATTTTTAAACTCCTGTTATTATATTGCAGAATATTAATGAGTGTTTTCTTGGTGTGTTTGTGATTATTTCCAGTTAATGACTCAGTGAATTATTGATTCTAGAGTGAAATTTTAAAAATAAAAAGATAATGTGGCTTTCTATATTTCACTAAGGAGGAAACTGAAGTAGATATATTAAATTATTTCCCATAATAGCACACCAAGTTAATGGAGAAGGTGGAAGTGAAATGCAATTATCTCACTTATGGTTTTATTGAACTATTGGATTACAGGTCACAACCAATTATGAACATGACTCAGGAGCACAAGCAGCAGTACTCTTTTATCATGCAGAAAGCCAAGTATGGCCTTGAGCATTTCGTAAAGTTTCTCGTAAAATATTTATTGACCCCTTTTGGATTTTTATATAGCTACAAATGCAGATGTAGGAAGGTATAAAATATGCAAAATATATTCAAACCAGGAAATACATTACTTCTCTTCCCATACCAAGATATATTTCCATCTGAATATATTTCCCCTCAGCACCTTCTAAGTCCTTAGCACTCGTCACTTTCGACATGACTGATTACTAGCTTAAGTTTCAGGCACATTAGTCGAACACAGAATTGTATTTCTCAACAGAAGTGAAATTCAGCAGAAATCCATGTGGTGGAGTTGTCCTATAACTTAACACCTAAAAATGTTTCATCATTTACCTTTTTACTTTAGCCCTCCTCTTTTCACAGATAATCGCTATGCACCATTTCTGCCTCAAGCCTTAAAAGTGTTCTATTCCCACTGGACATTGTTCAACAATTCTTAGCTTAAGTGTTATTTTGCTTCTGCTTACATCAGGTATGAACTTCACATACACAGATTCAGTGTAGGATTTAATAATCCTTTCAAGGAACATAGTTGTGCATTTTCTCCCAAATGTGCAGCTTAAAGGAGATTAAAAAGAATGTGGTAATTGATTAGGAAAAGATGCTCTCACTTGCTTCTTCTGTCTTGAGAAAGAAACTTGGTCTTTTGATATTCCATCTCCATGGAGACAAATGCTGATATTATTTGAGGCCAGCACCATGGGATCCTTCAAACAGGCATTGCAGAAAGCCGCCCAAAGTTTGAGATATACAGGGGAGCTACTCCACCCAGAGTTTCTCCTGCATACAGAGTCAGGTTAATCACTCTCCAGCAGTGTTACTGACATACATGTATATACAACAAACATCTATCCTGAAGGTTCTAACGTAGTCAACTGACAATTTCTGCACTGTGCAAGTCTTACCAGCACTTTACAGTCTGAGCAGGAGGGGACCACACAGCCCCACTGTGGGAACCCAGCATACTAATCACCTAGTTTTAAATGATTTATTTCTTAGTATCCAAACATGGAAAAAAATTAAGTTATGCTAAAATGATCTCTTTCCTTCCGAAACGTTTATCCTTTGAAAAACGGCTAAAAATGGGGATGCTATGAGCCACCTCTGCTATCCTTAGGGAGATACTGGAAGTGTCAAGATACCCAAATTGTGGAATCAGCCTAGGGCATCCATTGACAAAAGAATGGAAAAAGAAAAGTGGCGTGTGTACACAATAGAGTTACAGTCAGCTGTAAGGAAATGCCACTTTCAGATAAAGGGGTTTAACTTAAGATTATCCAGGCAGTTTCAGGAAGACAAACATCACACATACTCTGTGATATGTAATTAGAAGATGGACTGTTGGGAAGAAGAAGAAAACCAGGAATAGGTGATAGATGGGGCCAAAAGAGGCTAAAGGGGCAACATGATCAAGGTATATTACACAGATTATATATAAATATACAATGATAGCAATATTTTTTGAATTTTTTTTATTTTTACACATACATTTATATTATTCCACATAAATACAATAAACTACATACAGCAAGAAGAACCACAAAACAATCAGGAGTTATAAAAATATTACATTCATAATGTTTTGGCTATTTGAGTTTGGCAACCTTGGATAAAACATCTTACCTATCTTGGTGATTCTAAAATTCTGAATGTAAATCAATATCTATCATATATCATCGCTAACAACGTAAAACATCTATTTAGACCTAAGAACATCTTAACTCCTAAACAACTAAGATTAACTGTAAAATTGAACTATCTGATCTTCAACTCCATCAGACCCTGGTGAAGGGATAAAATTAATTACCTTCATAAACAGAAAGAGCAGGTTAGCAGTACGTGAAAAATGACAGAGACAGTTTCCTGCCTGAACAGTTACCCTAAACTCTCTATAAAGTAGGAGCATCATCTTCAGCCTTCTGGCCCAGTAGATCTGTCAGACATATTTGTGAGGGAGGAACTATTGAGGACTTGCTTACTCTCTCTTGACAGAGTTTGGCCTGCATATAAGCTTGACCATTTTTAGGCAGAATTCTGTCTGTGGCACAAATGAGGACATTTTTCCCAGTAGCTGGTTTGCCACATTTGAGGCCACCTCCATAAGGAGATTCTTTGAGGCTCATCTTTGATGTAGGCTGGGTATTGCCAGGAGTTATCCTGTCTTATTGTCAATGAATCTTTAAAATAGTAAAAACATCTTTAAATGCCATATGCTATAGGTCTCTGGTTTTTGTTTTTTGGTTTTTTTTTTTTTTGAAGACCTTATCTAACTAATTTACTTTATCTATCTATAGAATCATATCTATCTGTTAAACCTAGATGTATATTCTTGTGATAATAATAGACTAGTAATTGACATGACCATAATTTAATCAACTAACAACTAATTTGTATTACTTAATTATCCTAAACAGCCTACAATAGCACTTTCAAGGTATTGGAGGTAAACCTTGTATTCTACTTGAATTGTAGGGGTACAATGCCTCATAATAGAGCAGAAGTATATATAATATGTTTGATGAATATTCTTAAATTTGAATTCAATAACAGTGTATCAATATATAAAATTCTATACCAATGAGTTAAAAATAACCCTGTGAGTAACAATTAAGGCCTAAAGTTGAGGAGTAGATTCAATTATCTACTTTTTGTCCTATCATACTTGTAAATTTCTATATTTCTCCTTCTTCCTTGTCAACTGCTACCTCTAAACTTAAGAAAGAAAGATAAAGGAGAAAAGAGATATCCCTGAATTAACCCTGTTTTCATTCTGGATAATACCAATAGTAACTTATAAGCAACTCCCAGTAAAAATAAACATCTGTAGCTCAAGAAGCAACCAAAATCCTTCCCAACCCTCAATGGAAATGGGGCACCACTCTCTTAAGGTTTTTTCTGGCTGATTTGGGTAGAATAATACCTTTGTAGGGGCCCAAATAAAATTGGGAGAAATAGTTAATCTAGGAATAGCATTTGTGGTCCAGTTTCTAAAGGGTGAGAAATTCCAGTCTTAATTGGAGTCCTAGGTGGCACAGACTGAAATGCTGGATCAATTGGGATCAGAAGCATTCTTCAAAGCATCCTCGGAGCTATCCTCTTCTGATGAGGAACAGCAACTGAAGCACTTGATGCACGAGTCAAGGACAATGAATTCAGAGAATCAAGACACCCTGTTCATATGTAGCCAATGGACTGCTGATTCTCTACATGGAGGAGAGGGAGCTATTGCTGCTGAACCTCTGATGTGCACTCCAGTTCCCATGATTTGGTCACTGCCTGTTGGCAAGATAGCCTAGCTGGAACACAGAGAAAGGGAATGCATGCTATCCTCATGAAACCTAATAGGCTGTTACTAGAGGTCTAGAGGAGGATAGTAGGCAGAAGAGGGAGGATGGGAGGGAATGGGAGGATAAGAAAGAGGGGATAACGATCAGGATGTAATAAGAATAAATTAAAATAAATAAAACATACATTTAAAAATTTCAGGTGGAGGAGGGGGGTGCTGCAGAGACTGATGCACCAACCAAGGACCGTGCATGGAGAGGACCTAGACACTCTGCTCAGATGTAGTGGATAGGCAGAACAGTCTTCTTGTGGGACCCCCAACATTGATAACTTCCCCTGGCAGGACGGCCTTGCCAGGTCACAAAGGAAGAGGCTGCAGGTTGGACAGATGAGACTTGATAGGCTGAGGTCAGATATAAGTGGAGGAGGGCTCCACTTTCTGAGGACTAGGGGAGGGAGGGAGAGGCGATGAGTGAGGGAGGGTGGGACCAGGAGGCAATGAGGGAAGGGGCTACAATCTGGATATAAACAATTCAAACTGCAGAACAAGCAAGTGACTTATATTGCTAATCCAACTACATGGGAATAGCTCTGAGACTGGCTGAGACATGAATGTCTGTACACAGCCAAAGCTTCTTGTTGGTTACAGAATCCTTGTTATTTATTATTAGATGTCATTCTTCATATGGCATGAATGAAGATTTCTGATGCCTTTCTTCTGCTCATACAAAGAGCAGAGAACTAGGCTTAATTGTTCTGAGCATCCCGCACACCTCATACACTTTAATTTTAGGATTGTATAATGCTTGTGAGAAATTACATGTTTTCACAACAAAAGAACTGAACACTGATGCTGGATCAGACCTGACAGGATTCATTCCTCCCAGCATGCTGGACACTGATAGCAATACTTTTAACAACATAAAACACTAACAAAAGTGTTCACAGTTAAGATTGTAGCTTAGTTCATTTAGTGATTATCTAGCCTAGAGTTTGATCTCCAGTATCATATAAAATCATGTGTGATGGTCTAGGCCTCTAATCTCACCAAACAGCATGTAGAGATAGAAGCATGAGCCATTTTAGTCAACCTCAACTACATAAAATATTCAATATATGTGAAAAAACAAGACTAGGGTAGAAATAAGAAGGAAAAAAGAAAGGAGGAAGAGAGGATGGGAAAATGAAGGAAGAAATAAAGAAAGAGATGGACATATTCTTTAATGTCTGTGACTACAGGAGAATCACAGCATGTTCAAAATGAAAGATTTATTAGGGGTCTATTTTTCTGAACACCAGTTTCATTCTTGGACTTGTCAAAACTTCACTTTTTTGATCCATGTCAGATTTACTGCACAAGAATTCTTAAGAGGCTTAAGATTAGTACAGTTCCCCAGGGAAGTATTATGATCAGGAAAAAAAAAAAAAAGTGGAAACTGTCTTCTAAGTATTTTGCTCCAAATTCCTTTTCAGAGTATCACTGAGGTAATAATAATTAATGAATCCAATGTTTCTACAAAGATATATGTTCTATTATCAGTATTTCAGTCAGTAATTAGTAAGGAAAATAAGAATCCATGCATGGAATAGCAGCAAGTAGTATAAATGGCAATACATTTGATCTGTTTATTTATTTACTTACTCACTCACTTAGTTTTGGGAAACGATCTCACTATATAGGCCTATATGGCCTGGAACTCACTATATAGACCAGGATGCCCTCAGGCTAACAAAGATCTACCTGCCCCTGCCTCCTGACACATTGTATTAAAGATGTTGATAATTTTGACTCCATCTGCCTTCTGGTCTGTCTAATTTCTACCTGCTCTTCACTCTCTGGTAGTGAGTTAATTTCTGTAGGACACTCTTCTCCGGTTTCTTGTCATTTGCTGCCCTTTCCTCTTGTTGAATGTATAGACAGGTAAAATGGAGACCTAAATAGTTGTAGGTCTGCGTTTGGCTCAGGGCCTCTGTGATGCACAGATCTGGGGAACAATACTCATTCTGAGGTCTATCTGATAGAACAAAATACAACGTCCCAGAGTGTAGCCTGTGTGGCCACTATCAATGCATGTTGCCAGGAGCATTGATAAATAGAAAGAGACTAAAGAACTCTTTTAAGAATCATCTTATTTTTTAAAAATCCCATCTTATAGATGGAGTGGAGCAAAGGAAAACACTACATTAGAGCCCAAAAATCTAGAACTATTATTTTATTATAAAAGTGATAGAGAAAAAAAAACAAAATGACAAATATCAATAAAGAAGCAACTATCTAGGTATATTATGAATATTTAATTCTTATAACCAAGGGAAAGCAAATGGCAAAGATCTTTAGAAATAAAAAAACCAATAATGATTCACTGAAGTCTTTAAAGGGTTAATTTTAAATATTTTTAAATTTTATTTTCTTTCTTTCTTTCTTTCTTTCTTTATTTATTTATTTGTTTATTTATTGTGTATGCGTGTCTTCCTCTGTCTGGATGTATGAGTATGTACATGCCACATTGTGCATGTGAAAGTCTGAGGACAATTTTCAGGAGGTAGCTACCGGCTTCTACCATGGTAAGTCCCTTCACCTGCTGAGCAATTTCACCTGCTGCTCTATGATGACTTTTTAATGTTTTACTTAACTCTTTGATAATTTTTACAATGTATTTGATCACTGTACACCCTTCCTACTTGAATTGCCTTTCTCACTTAGCCAACTTTGCTCTGTTCTGCTCAAATATTACAGATTGTGTGGCCTCACACTAAAATATATGACTTGCCAGAGTACTCTTAGATATAGCTGGGTTTTACTCACCCAGCATCTAATAACCGTCCAAGGCTAGGGATGATTGTTGTGCCCCACTCCCCCCTCTCCATGCTGGGATTGGTCTTGTGCCTGCTGTCACAACAACAGTATATTCTTTTTTATTATTATTAATTTATTCATGTTACATCTCTATGGTTATCCCATCCCTTGTATTCTCCCATTCTCCCCTCCCTCCCATTTTCCCCTTATTCCCCTTCCCTATGACTGTTCCTGAGAGGGATTACCTCCCCCTGTATATGCTCATAGGGTATCAAGTCTCTTCTCAGTGACCTGCTGTCATTCCTCTGAGTGCCACCAGGTCTCCCCCTCCAAGGGACATAGTCAAATGTGAAGCACCAGAGTCCGTGAGAAAGTCATATCCCACTCTCCACTCAAGTGTGGAGACTGTCCTGTCCATTGGCTAGATCTGGATAGGGATTTAAATTTTACCACCTGTATTGTCCTTGGCTGGTGCCTTAGTTTGAGCAGGACCCCTTGGCCCAAATCTGCCTATCATAATGTTCTACTTGTAGGTTTCTAGGACCCACTGGATCCTTCTACATTGCTATTCTCACATGGTTCTCTCATCTAAAGTCCCAATAGGCTGTCCTATCCTCTGTCCCAGTTTCCTGGTAAGTGAAGGCTTTCGTGGGACATGCCCATTGGGCTAGTATGCAGATAAAAGTGAGTATATACCATTTGAGTCTTTCTGCTTCTGGGTTAACTCACTCATTATGGTCATTTCTACCTCAATCCATTTATCCACAAATTTCGGGAATTCCTTCTTTTTAATAGCTGAGTAGTATTCCATAGTGTATATGTACCACAGTTTCTTTATCCATTCTTCTACTGAGGGACATTTAGGCTGTTTCCATGATCTGGCTATTATGAATAAGGCTGCTATGAACATGGTTGAGCAAATATTCATGTTGTGTGCTGGTGCATCTTCTGGGTATATTCCAAGGAGTGGAATAGCTGGGTCTTGAGGAAGCCCTATTCCCAGTTTTCTGAGATAGCACCAGATAGATTTCCAAAGTGGTTGTACTAGTTTGCATTCCCACCAGCAATGAAGGAGTGTCCCTCTCTCCCCACATCCTCTCCAGCATGTGATGTTGCTTGAGTTTCTGATCTTAGCCATTCTGATGGGTGTAAGATGGAATCTCAGAGTTGTTCTGATTTGCATTTCCCTGATGACTAAGGAGGTTGAGCATTTCTTTAAGTGTTTCTCAGCCATTTGATATTCTTCTGTTGAGAATTCTCTGTTTAGTTCCAAACCCCATTTCTCAATTGGGTTATTTGGTTTGGTGGTGTTTAATTTCTTGAGTTCCTTATATATTTTGGATATTAGACCTTTGTCAGATGTAGGGTTGGTGAAGATTTTTTCCCAGTCTGTAGGCTGTTGCTTTGTTCTCTTGACAGTGTCTCCAGCCTTACAGAAGCTTCTCAGCCTCATGAGGTCCCATTTATTAATTGTTGACATTAAGGCCTAGGCTGTTGGTGTTCTGTTCAGGAAGTTGTCTCCTGTGCCAATATGTTCCAGGCTCTTCCCCATTTTTCTTCTAAGTGACTTGGTGTCTCTGGATTTATGTTGAGGTCTTTAATCCACTTGAATTTGAATTTTGTGCAAGGTGACAAATATGGGTCCAGTTGCATTTTTTTACACATAGACCTTCATTTAGACCAGAACCATTTGTTGAAGATGCTATCCTTTTTCCATTGAATGGATTTGGCTTCTTTATCAAAAATCAAGTGACCATATGTGTGTGGGTTCATATCTAGGTCTTCAATTCGATTCCACTGATCAACCAGCCTGTTGCTGTGCCAGTACCAGGCTGTTTTAATTACAATTGCTTTATAGTACACTTTGAGATCTGGTATGGAGATTCCTCCACAGCACCTTTTATTGTACAAGATCGTTTTTGCTATTCTGGGTTTTTTGTTTTTCCATATGAAGTTCAGAATTGAACTTTCAATGTCTTTAAAAAACTGTGTAGGTATTTTGATAGGGATTGCATTGAATCTGTAGATTGCTTTTGGTAGGATGGCCATTTTTACTATGTTAATTCTCCCGATCCATGAGCAAGGAAGATCCTTCCATCTTCTCATGTCATCTTCAATCTCTTTCTTCAGAGTTTTGAAATTTTTTTCAAACAAGTCCTTCACTTGCTTAGTTAGAGTAACTCCTAGATATTTTATATTGCTCGTGGCTAATGTGAAGGGTATGGCTTTCCTAATTTCTTCCTCTGCAAGCTTGTCATTTGTGTATAGGAAGGCTACAGACTTTTTTGAGTTAATTTTGTATCTAGCCAAATTGCTGAAAGTGTTTATCAGTTGTAGGAGATCTCTGGTGGAATTTTGAGGGTCACTTATGTACACTATCATATCATCTGCAAATAGGGATAGTTTGACTTCCTCCTTTCCCATTTGGATACCCTTGATCTCCTTTTGTTGTCTTATTGCTCTGGCTAGAACTTCGAGTACTATATTGAAGAGATATGGAGAGAGTGGGCAGCCTTGCCTTGTTCCCGATTTTAGAGGAATTTCCTTGAGTATCTCACCATTTACTTTGATTTTGGCTATTAGCGTGCTGTAGATAGCCTTTATTATGTTGAGGAAAGTGCCTTGTATCCCTGATCTCTCTAAAACTTTAAACATGAATGTGTGTTGGATTTTATCAAATGCTTTCTCTGCATCTAAAGAGATGATCACGTGGTTTTTTATTTTCAGTTTGTTTATATGGTGGATTACATTGATGGATTTCCGTATATTAAACCATCCCTGCATGCCTGGAATGAAGCCTACTTGGTCATGATGAATGATATCCTTTATGTGTTCTTGTATTCGTTTTGCAAGAATTTTATTTAGTATTTTTGCATCGATGTTCATAAGAGAAATTGGTCTGAAATTCTCTTTCTTTGTTGAGTTTTTGTGAGGTTTAGGTATCAACGTGACTATGGCCTCATAGAATGAATTTGGTAATGTTCCATCCAATTCTATGTTTTGGAGTAGCTTGAAGAGTATCGGTATTAGCTCGCCTTTGAAGGTCTGGTAGAATTCTGCACTGAAACCATCTGGCCCTGGGCCAGATTGCTTCTATTTCTGTAGGGGAAATGGGACTATTTTGTTTGTTTATCTGTTCTTCAATCAAATTTGGCAAGTGAAATTGATCAAGAAAGTCATCCATTTCCCTTAGATTTTCAAATTTTGTGGCATATATGATTCTTTGTATTTCTTCAGTGTCTGTTGTTATGTCTCCATTTTCATTTCTGATTTCAATATTATCTCTCTGCCTTTTAGTTAGGTTGGCTAACGGTCTGTCTTTCTTGTTGATTTTCTCAAAGAACCAGCTCTTGGTTTTGTTGATTCTTTAGACTGTTTTCTTAGTTTTAATTTGTTAATTTCAGCCCTGAGTTTGATTATATCCAGATGTCTACTCCTTTTGGGTGTTTCTGCTTCTTTTTTTTTTCTAGGGCTTCCAGCTGTTTTGTTAAGTTGCTTATGTGCTATGTTTCCAATTTCTTTTTAAAGGCACTTGATGCTATTAATTTTCTTCTTAACACTGCTTTCAATGTATCCCACAAATTTGGGTATGTTGTTCCCTCATTTTCATTGAATTTCAGAAACTCCTTGATTTCTTTCTTTATTTCTTCCCTGACCCATGTGTCATTTAGCAGAGAGTTGTTTAGTTTCCACGTACGTGTAGGCTTTTTGTTGTTTCTGTTGTTGTTGTTGAATTGCAGCCTAAGAGCATGGTGATCTGATAGGATACAAGGTATTATTTCAATCCTCTTGTAACTGTTGAGGCCTGCTTTGTGACCTACGATGTGATCAATTTTGGAGAAGGTTCCATGGGGTGCAGAGAAGAAGGTATATTCTTTCTTGTTTGGGTGAAAGGTTCTATAGATATCTGTTAGATCCATTTGACCCATGGCATTGGTTAATGATGTTATTTCTCGGCTTAGTTTCTGTTTCAATGACTTATCCCACAATGAGAGTGGGGTGTTGAAGTCTGCCACTATTATTTTGTGGGGATCGATGTGTGGTTTAAGTTTTTTTTAGCAGATCTTTTACAAATGTGGGTGCCCTTGTATTAGGAGCATAGATGTTCAGAATTGTGATGTCATCTTGGCTGACTTTACCTTTGATGAGTATGAAGTGTCCTTCTGCATCCCTTTTGATTAATTTTGGTTGAAAGTCTATTTTGTTTGATATTAAAATGGCTGCGCCTGCTTGCTTCTTGTGACCATTTGCTTGGAATATTTTTTTCCAACCTTTTACCCTGAAGTAATGCCTATCGTTATAGGTGAAATGTGTTTCTTGAATGCAGAAGAGTGTTGGATCTTGTTTATGCACCCATTCAGTTAGTCTGTGTCTTTTTATTGGAGAATTGAGACCATTGATGTTGAGAGATATTAACGACCAGTGACTGTTAAGAGTCTTAATTTTGATGTTATTTCCAATCGAGTGTTTGTGTAGCTGTGTTTTTGCCATGGCATAGTTACCTATTTCCTGAGTAGTTTTGGTTGTAGCTTGACCCTTTGGGATGGAGTTTTCTTCTAGCACCTTCTGTAAAGCTGGATTTGTGGATAGGTACTGTTTGAATTTGGTTTTGTCATGGAATATTTTGTTTTCTCCATCAATGGTTATTGATAGTTTTGCTGAGTAAAGTAGTCTGGCCTGGCATCTGTGGTCTCTTAGGGTTTGCAGGATCTCTGTCCAGGCTCTTGGCTTTTATGGTCTCTGCTGAGAAGTCGGGTTTAATTCTGATAGGTTTGCTATTAAATGTTATTTGGCCCTTTTCCCTTGCAGCTTTTAGTATTTTTCTTTGTCTGTATGTTTTGTGTTTTGATTATTATGTGACGGGCAATTTTCCTTTTCTGGTCAATTCTATTTGGTGTTCTGTAGGCCTCTTGTATGTTTATAGGTATCTCTTTCTTTAGATTGGGGAAATTTTCTTCTATGATTTTGTTGAGAATAGTTTCAGGACCTTGGAGTCTGATATCTTCTCTTTCTTCAATGCCTATTATCCTCAGATTTCTTGTTTTCATGGCGACCTTAATTTCTTAGATGTTTTGTGTCAGGAGTTTTCCGGATTTGGCATTTTCTTTAATGGTTGCTTCAAGATCTGTGATTGTATCTTCTAGACCTGAGATTCGTTCTTCCGTCTCTTGGATTCTGTTAGAAAAGCTCACCTCTGTGTTGCTTGCCTTCTTCTCTGAGGTCTCTCGTTCTTGTTTTTCTTCTGTCTGTGTGTTTATCATTGAATCCATTTTCGTCGTCAGATCTTGAACTGATTTTTTTATTTCCATCATCTGATTGTTTGTATATTCCTGAGTTTCTTCCATTGCCTCTTTATAGGTCTTCAGAGCTTCAACCGTTTTAATTATTTCTTTCATCTGGTTATTTGCATTTTCCTTAAATTTTTCCAGTTCCACTCTATGTGCTTCTTTTATGTCTCTCACCTGTTTGGCTGTGTCTTCCTGAATTTGATTACAAATTTTATTTGTTTCCTCCATTAATATGCTCCTTATTAAAGATTTGAGGTCATTTTCTTGTATTTCCATTGTATTTAAGTTCCCTGGGTTGTTTTCTATGGAATAGCTGGAAATTGGAGACGCCATGTTGTTTTGGGGTTTTTTGCATATGCTTTTATGCTGTCCTTTAGACATCTTGCCGGCTTTGTTTTTGATGGGTAGCTTCCCGAGTTGGATGAAGGGAGTCTGATGATAGATTCACTAGTTTTCTCACGATTTCCATAGGCTGGAAGCTCTGATGCTTCACTGTTGTGGATGGCAGGAGGTTAGCCCTGTCGTTTTGGGCTCTCACAGCCAGTGTTCCTCAGCTCCCCTGTGCTGTGGGTCCTTCAATCGTTCTGGGTCTCTGGATGAGCTTTGGGTCAGGCCAAGGTATCCTCAGCCTTCTGGGTTCCCTGACAAGTCTAGCCAGGGACACAGGGCCCGAACCACCCTCCGAGCTCAGCTAGAATCTCAGGGCCTGAACTGTCTGCCGAGCTCAGCTAGGAATTCTGGGCTCAAAATGCACACAGGGTCCAGCCAGAATTTTGGGGCTGGGACTGAGCACAAAGCTCAGCTAGGGGCTTTTGGCCAAAGTCAGTGCTGTGGTTAGTTATTGACTCAGGCCTGAACCATCCACCCAGCTCAGCCAGGAATTCTGGATTCAAACTGCACACTGTGTCCAACCACAGTCTTAGAGCCGGGACTATGCCAAAAGCGCTACTAGAGTCTCTGGGCCCAATCTGTCTGCCAATCACGGTTAGCAACTCTGGCCCTAAACTGCACGCCGAGCTCCACCCAAGTCTCTGGGGCAGAATTGTGCACCAAGCTCAGCCAGGGACTATGGACCCACACTGCCCGCTGAATTCAGCCCGGGACTCCGGGCCTATACTGCATGGATAGTCCAGCCAGAGTCTTGGGGCCGCCGAGCCTGTGTGCACTGCTCAGCTAGAATCTCTGGGCTTAATCTGCCCAGCAAGTCCAGCTAGGGCCTCTGGGCTGAATCTGCATGCTGACGTCAGCCTGCGTCAGCACCCCAAAACTGCCCACTGAGCTGAGCTAGTCTCTTGGGCAGAACTGCTCGTTGATGTGAGCTAGCGCCTCCGGTGGAACTGAGCTCTCTGCCCAGCCTGCATCACAGCAGCTGAACTGCGGCTGCGCTGAACTGGTGCCTAGGGTAGACCTGAGCGCTTCACCCAGCCTGTGTCACAGCACGTGAACTGCGGCTGCGCTGACCTGGCGCCTTTGGTGGACCTGAGCGCTCCGACCAGCCTGCGTCACAGCAGGTGAACTGCGGCTGCGCTGAGCAGGTGCCTAGGGTGGAACTGAGTGCTCCGCCCAACCTGCGTCACAGCAGGGGAGCTGTGGCTGCCCTGAGCTGTTGCCTTGGGCAGAATTGCCTGCTGCGCTGAGCCAGCGTCTGCACAGCACTGCACACTGAGCTGAACTGACTCTGGGGCTGAACTGTCCGCTGAGTCCAGTTTGTGTCACAAGGCACCACGCTACCCAAATCCTGTCCAGAGTCCCCTCTCCCGCAGCAACTCCCACCAGCCACCACACTAACCGCCTCCACCAGAAGGCTCTGAGCTGCAAACCTCAGCCACCGCCGCTGCTGACGCTGCTGACGCTGGTGCCGCCGCTGCTGCTCTGATCTGAGAAAATCCACTCTCCTCCTTTGTGCAGGGGCACGCAGATCCTCTGCACCCTGGTCCCTCCGAACCGTGGAGCACTCCCGCTGCCGTGGTGTCGGGACTTTAGTATTCCTGGCTCAGAAATCTGTGCAATTCCCTGAATTCTTCACTGGAGCTTCCAAACACGGTCCACACTATTCGCCACCGTCTTGGATTCCAACAACAGTATATTCATATCTGCATCTGCCCTGCTGTATCTAGAAGATAATGTTTCTTTATAGTCATTCACTGCCACTATCTCATGCACTCTTTCTGGCCCCTTTTCCACAATGATTCCTGAACCTTGGGAAAGTGAGGTGTTACATATATGTTCCATTTAGAGCTGAGCACTATGTAGAGTCTCTTATTTTTCTACACGTTGACCAGTTGAGTCTCTGTGTTAATCATTATCTACTAAAAATAGGAGCTTCTCTGATGAGGGTTGAGAGATGCATTTATCTATGGATATGATGATAAGTCATTAGGAGTGAGTTTAACACTACTCCATATAGCAAAGCAATAGTAGTGGTTTCTTCCCCCAGAGTCTATGACCTGCCTAACCATAGGTTCTTGTCTTGATAATGTTACCAGGTATGGGTCTCATTTTGTAAAGCAGAACTTATATCAAACCAGAGTGTGGTTGCTAGTTACCATGATGTTCAGGTCACTATTGCCCCTGTGGACATAAAGTACTCAATATGTCATTTATTATATATTGTAGGGTTCATAGCTGGGTAAGATTAATGATTACTTTTTTCCTTGTGTATGGATCATAGCATCATCTACCACTATGAAATAATTAGTAGGGATAAAGCCTCCAGGTCAGTACCAGCTTGATTTCACCATGTTCTATGACTCAAGCATGTGGCACATTCAGCAATAGAGTCTAAGCATCAAGTTTTAAGGGGGTAAACAAGAGTGGCAGCTGTGTGCAGGGTCTAGGGAGCTCATTGGTCAACAACTTCAAAAGAAACAATCATTCCTGGCACTGAATTTTTGATTTTCTAACCTGTGGTGTCAAGTAGGAGCATTTCACCTCATTATAGGGTAACTGAACTTTAACCCTTTATATGTATGTATATACATATTATATAAAATAGCTGTGTATGTGTATGTGGGTGGGTTATACACAGATGCCAATAGAATGTGTCAGCTCCTCTGGGGCTGGGGCTATAGGTAATCATGCATAACAAGTGTTTTTACCCACTGAACCATCTCTCCCACAAACTCAAATGGATATTTTAATTATAAAAAGAATCTATTGGCAAGTTTTATTGCTCTTTTATTCCAAAGAACAAAGGATATTAAATTTTGAGATGCAACAAAAATTAAAGATTTTCTTTGACATTTTGTTTAAATGCTATGAAAAAGCAGAACTATTTATGTTTCTATTTTCCAAAATGAGAGAGATTAAACAGAAAAAAAACCTTACTATTCCTCTCCCTATCTTCCAGTACTTAAAGAAATTATCACTATCATGTTATTTCTGGCTAATATTGGAGAATACACACCTGGGAGAAAGGCCAATGCTCCTCACACAACAAGCATAACATTGTTTGCCTTTTCTTTTCCTTTCCTAATCAATAAATTCCTCATTGTTCCATTTGTAAACATAAACAGTTTTATTATTCATGAGATGTTGATTTAGAATTCCTTTCTGCTTCATGTAAGTTTTCCTCCCAAGTTCCCTTTAGATTCATCAACGAACTGTTAAATTTTAATAAAGGAGCAGCACCTGGTATTAATGTTACCCAAGCAGTTACTACACATTTTGTTGATATCCCATGATATTCTTCTAAATAAAAATATAGTCATAGAATCTCTCAATACACACATACACACACACACACACACACACACACACACACACACACACACACAAAATGTTTCCTTCCTACTTTATAAAAAATTGTCCTGTGTGTTATTTCTTTGCTTTAACTTCTTGAAACCTTGCCTAGTATTATATATTAATATTTCATTCTCAAATGTAACTTGTCAAAATAGAGTTATGTTGACCAGCAAAAGTCACAGGGTACAAAATTTTTCTGCTTCCCCCAAAAAACATTGTTAACATAGTAGCCAATAAATAAAAGGAAAGGGCAGGAGGAAGCCTTTTATGGTGAGAGAAATGCAGACGATGACAAAAGTTATAATACAAAGGAAAAACAAATCATCCTTAGAACTTTCCCTTGAAACAGCTTTGCCTTTCAAAAAAGGAAAAATGTCCTGCTGACTCAGCTGCCTTTGAGAAGGGGGTAAATTCTAGGTGATTTCTGAAGTACTAAACAAGCTCACCGGCAAATATATAGTATGTAGATAGACTAAATATACTTGCTTATAAAAATTAGCCTAAGCTCAGAAAAATCACAAATTGCATACAAGTAAAATCAACCTAGTGGCACTCAGAGGAAGGACAGCAGGTCACCGAGAAGAGACTTGATACCCTATGAGCATATACAGGGGGAGGTAAGCCCCCTCAGGAACAGTCATAGGGGAGGGAAGTAAGGGGAAAATGGGAGGGAGGGAAGAATGGGAAGTTACAAGGGATGGGATAACCATTGAGATGTAACAAGAATAAATTAATAAAATAAAATAAAATAAAATAAATAAAAAAAATTAAAAAAAACTCAAGTGGAGGGGAGGGAGACAACTGTTAAGCATATCAATCCTGATATTGTCCTGATACCCAAGAAAATGCATACTCTGTGGTATTCCTGTTTCTACTGGTCCTTTTTGTCTTGCTACATGGAGGGAAAAATATGAATGAGTTCTAATTCTTGTTTAGTCATTGAACTGTTCAGTCAAGCAAGACGATAACGAATCTCTACAATGAGAAATTGATTGCAGGCTTTCAAAATCTCATTTTATTTATGTTTCAGAAATATGTACATGTGTCAGGATTTCTTAGTGAAAAATTTTTTCTCTTTTCAATATTTTATCTCATGAAAAGCAGATGATAACTACAACTGAAATGCAAATCTATCTTGTCTTGATGTGACAGATGTTGTCAGCCTGCAACAAACATAAAAAGGAATAAGATTTCCTGAAGATCCAGATAATTTAGTCAGTAATATGTTTTCAATATAGAAGATAACCAGTCCCCTCTAGTTAAAAGTCTGCATATAATTTTTGATCCTGGAAAAATATAACCTTTTTTTATTTTTTACCAGAAGGCTCATTTTGTGTCTTATTTGTATGATACACAATGGAAAGCATGTGAGAATCATGAGAAATGGATTGTTTTACTGTGATATCTAATCTTCAGAGAGGACTGAATCCTGAAGATGGCTGGTGCTACATAGCTTTTCACTGGGTGCTCAACGCAACAGGTTCACTGCAATAGAACCTTGAGCGGCTACAATGTGTACACATTTCTTTTCTACAGACGGAACCATGCATGGTCTCTGCTACATGCTGAAGTTTGATTGATATTTAACTTTTATAATAGTATTGTATGCAGTTTATGGTAGGAAACAATGAAATATATGATTATTCACATATGTTTTTCTTCACGATATATTTAACTGATTCGGGTGAGGGTAGCAATAGGCATGTGTGTAAAATCTTCAATAGAAAACCTGATGAACATCTTTCATCAAACAATCTTAAGGCAGAAATTCAGGTGGCAGAGGAAATGCTATGGAGTCCACTTCGGGTCACTTTTACGCTATCTGTAAGGAGCTGTTAGGAATCTCAAGTAAATAATGGAATCTTTGGAGTCAATGTCCAGAAGCAAGAAAACTTTTAGGAATGCTCCCGAGACTTGGCCGCCAGAGGGCCCATTAGGGAGCAGCTGCTATGGGACACTCATGGAGCGTGGTGGAAATGTCTCAAGGTGACTGGTCTTGCCCCCTGTTCCTCACCTACCTGCTGTCCTTACTCCCAAATTACCACCACCCTGCCTCCACTCCCTCGTGACTGCCTGGATCCTCTTCCTGACAGCCTGTCAATATTCTCCATCACAAGCATATGGACTGAATCCCATGGCCGTGATAAACTGCCACGTGTGGCCAGTGGAGAACTAGTCCTACAGTGAGTCCTGTTCTCCTGACCCTCTTGAATAGGGGGTGGGGTGGAGATGGGAACTAAGACATGCTGCACCCTTGACCACGTTCCTCTCATCAGCAAATGTGCACATCTCCCCGAGAGAGCTGCTTCTTCAGCCTCATTGGCAACCGCGTACTTTTATGGGCAGCTCCTGGAGCAGAGTCCTCACTCCTGGATTACCACCACAGCACTCATCACGGGCTGCACCAATGCTGCAGGCCGTCTTGTGGTGGTTGGCAACTTCCAGATGGACAATGCTAGGCCTCTACACTACATCAGAGCTGGTGTGGCCTTCCCCGATGGGTTGCTTTTCGTGTGCCTGCACTGTGCTCTTTTCTACCATGGGGCCACCACCCTTCTGACCCTGGCTATGGACCTACCTGGGAAGTGTGCTGACTGTCATCACCTTCACCATCCTGGTACTTCCCGTCATCGTCCACAAGAGTTCTCAGCTACAGCCTCGGGCTGCCCTGTGTGAATGGCTGTTCTCCTCGAGGTCTTCATTTTCTATGGCACCTTCAGCTATGAGATCGGGGCAATCTCCTTAAACACAATAGTAGCTCCACTGCAGCCTGCTCCCTGGCAGGGCCTCTATGTCCTCTGGAAGCAGCAGCATCTCTGCGTACCTCAGCTGTGCTCCTGAGAGTACCGCCATGATCTGAGGGCTGGAGGGTGACTGGCCCAGCCTCCAAAGCGCTGGCACCCTCTACCTTCTTTCGTATCGTTGGGATTTAGGCTTCCTCACTCCTCAGGAAGCGGCCATCCAACACTCACCCGTGCCATAGAAGAGCAGGACCCTCAGCTACATGTCCTGTTCTCCAATGCTAGTGTAGTATTTTGTGCAAATGGTCACCTGTCCTCACTCACTCAGCCAGCCCTTCAGGTGCCAGAGCCAGACCAGTGGGACTTCTTGCTGCAGGGATTGGAGGCTGGGGCAGCAGGGGCCCATACGTCTGAATGGCAAGAGGAGCAAGCCTTAGCCTAAGGGAAGGCCCACCCAGCAGCACTTGGGTTCTGCACTCTGCCTCTTGTCTCCTTTATGGCAAATAACACAGCAGAACCACGTGAGTATTTTAGTATTTTTTAAAATATCTATTAAAACAATTCTAATTTCATAAACAAAAGTCTAGAGGCAGGACATGCTAGGTATGGGTATGGTGGTTGATGTCACAGGAATAGTTAGAGCACTATCAGGTATGAAAGGCGGGAAGGGAAGAGAACCATGGAACACTAACACCACAGCACACAGTAGGTGATGATACCGCAACAGAGACCAAAAAGGATGAGCAAATGAGATAAAATGGGAATTTTAAAAAGCATTACTTTCAAGCAAGCCAAGCGCTGCCGAGACACTCGGAAGCGTTCTTGCTTCTGGTGAATAAAAGTTTGTTCCCAAGCACAAGAATTAGGATGGGAATCTGACTGTGTTAAAATGAAAGCTGAAAAAAAAAGAAAAGAAAAAAGAAAAAAAAAAACTGTGGAAGAATATACATTCTTATACCCTTATAGGGAGCTTGACTCTTAAGATAATTGGATGCTCTTGACCTGAAATCAGTCATTAGAGGTATTCCCAGCACCCTGGGCTCACTTCTGGTCTTCATAACAATCAGTGAACAACTGCGCATCGCTTTCCGCAGTGCTTACAATTGGAGATATTTTCCAGGGGACTCTATAAACTGATGAAAAGGGTCGAGAAATCTAAATCAGTCCTATAAATAAAAGTCTCATTTTGGACAGTCCCGGGCTTGACCACCATGGGTAAATTCAGGAGAATATTTCATCATTCATATCTCGTGGCTATAGATATGCATTCACACTTCTCTACTGGGAGCTGTGGAAATTCAGAAGACGCAGGGAGGTGCCAGGCAGCACTTAGACCCTGCCCCCTGAGTAAATGAGGAAAGAAATGGAAACCTTACAACATGGAGGCTTTCATGTGTAGAAATTGGCAGTTGAAGAATAGAAGTTAACTAAACTATTCAGCTTTTGAATGGCCTTCTCGCCTACAGATGCATGGACTAGAGAAAGAGCTGGTACTTGAATTCCAACTCTGCGAACATCATCTCATTTCTCATTTCTCTTCCCCGCCTTCAACTGCTTTCACAAGTAAGCAAAATGTAGTCAGTGCTCATTTGGTCTGCTGGGTGGCGCCAGATCATCACATAAGTGTAAGAGCCCAGCAGCATGAATCATTTGCAACATTTGAAATATGTAGCTAAACACACCATACAAACACACACACACACACACACACACACACACATACACTGCAGTCATGTTTATTACCCTTGCTATGTATTTTAAATTTCTCTAACAAGTAAAGATGCTAGAAAAAAGTGGTTAAAGAAATATTTCAGATATAAATGTGCTGAAGAATGGTTTTCTCCCACTAATGCTAAAATATTTTTATGTACAGCAATACCTCAAACTAATGCTGTGGTTGCTTGCCAGGTAAAGAGGCTGACTTGGGTACAACAGTGATTGCAAAAGCTGTGTATAAACTTTTGGTGGGTGGACAGGTGGGTCCAACAGAAGTGCCAGCCACTAGGGTGCTCCTGCCCCTCGCTGGGTGCTGTATTGATGTCTGTGGTCCATGTGACCAGGGAGAGCATGAGGACATCTGGGGTCTGCATAGCTGCCTATTAATGTCTGTGGGCTGTACTGTTGCTAAGGGCCATGTGGATGTCTGGTCTCTGTGTTGCTGCCTGAAGCCATGTTGGCCTCCATGAACTGGGATGCCACTGAATACTGATGTGAGTGGCCTGCTCTGCCACCTGAGGCCATGGTGATATCTGTGGACTGCTTGCAAGGGCTCTGTCCAGGTCCATGGTCTTCAGAAATGGTGTAGAAAATTGTGATATGTGATTCCCTGTCTGTGAAGACCAAGGAGGCGATTTTTGCTGTGATACAGATAACTGCAGACTCACAGTTAAGAGAGAGGGTCATGGAAGGCTTCTGTGACAACTACTCCCACTCCAAATCCAGCAAAAGAAAGTAACAGCTTAGACAGGAAGCCACCAAAGAGACAGTACTTAAGTGTTATGGGGATGCTAAAGTGTGGCTCTCCACAATTGACGGCTTCAGCCAAGGGTGTGAAGGGGAAGGAATCAGTTCTATTTTAAGGGGCAGGTCACTGAGAGTTTGACCACACTCCACTGAGTATATAGATAACAAAAACTGGACTTTTAATATTATTTTTATTTTTATTTTCTTTCTTTTATTGTTTTTGTTTGTTTGTTTTTGTGGCAGAGAAGTCACAAGGGTGGGGGACAGAGCAGACATGAAAGTATGGGGAAAGTACCAGGAAGTGAGTGGATCAGGGTTCACAATATAAAATTACCAGAGAACCAACAAAAATGCTATGTTGAAAAAAGAATATACATAAAATATTATACTTGCTGATGTAGTCATTGCTGAGCTTGTCATGCCCTGTTTGGCAGCAGCTTGCTCAGGACCTCTGTTGTAGCCCTGCACCATCTCCTCCAGGGTCTCCAAGTCTACCTTTGGCCAGGTCATTGTATGTAGACAACTATCGACTGAAAATTCATAGGGAGGCATTGATTTTACAGAGTCAAGCTGCCCTTGTCCCTGAGAAACCATCCTCCCTCTGGGTCCTATAATTGCAACATCATCTTGGAGCAATTGCTACTTTGTTGACTGGACAGTGCACAAAATCTTGATGCTATGAGTGACTCTGTAAGGGAGAGTTCTGTTGTTAATTCAAGTTCATTGCACTGTTCTCCCATAACAACAGAGTTCACAGTGGTTGTGAGGTTATTAAAAGAAATAATACATTTTTCAGACTTCATTGCATTTATTTCTGGTATGTGACTTGGTTGTTGCCAAGAAAATGTATGTGAGAGTGATGAGTGCAATTTCTGGCTCATTAATTTCATAAGAAAACTGCTCTCTCATCATTTTTTGATCATACAAGTAAAGACATTTCCTAAAGAATCATGAATTGTATTGAGCTACTGTGTTTGAGACCTACTTTTAAAGAGTAACGGCTTATTCTTTTGCTAACTAGTACTGACATTAATAGACCAGCAAATTCCATCTCCTGTGTTTGAATTTTTAACACAGTCAGCATGGAGCTCTAGTTGCTTAATGGCCAGGAACAACTCTAGTTCAGGAATTTCCACTCTGTGACAAGCCAGCTAGACCGGCTATTCTCACAGCACTGGTGACTTTGGCATACAACAAATTGTCTTTCCACTTCCACCAGAGTCTAACTTTAGTACAAGGCTAGGAGCACAGTTGATGTTCATAAGCAGGAACAGAAAATGGTGGTAATTTCTAAAATTCGGGTATACTGGTAAGTTTTCTTACCTGCTTATGCAGAAGGAGAGCATTGGAATGTTAAGCTTTATAAAAAAAGGAGCCTCTCCACACAGCTATGTAGAACATCAGGCTTGAAAACAGAGCACTTTGCCAAGGCTTAATCTGGCTTTAACATTTTGACCTGTCAGAAAATGCAGCAGTTCATTAGACCAGCAGTGACTAATATTGACATTACTAATCTATTGACCTCTGAACTCTGCTTTAACATTAAATGTCATAAAACTGAATGAATGGGGAAACATCTTAAGACTCAATGCAAAAGAGGGTAAGAACATTCTAAGACTAATCTGTCAAATGAAAGGTGATAAGAAACTCAACTTTATTATCCTGTTTATTATCCTCAGACGCCGTATATTAGAGCCCCGACTCTTCCTGCTGCATCACATGAGGCTGTGTTTGGGAAAATAAGGGCAGATAAGACACTGATCTCATTGAAGGATCATCGTTCTGTAAAGGCCATTGCTGGAGAGAATTCACTGCCATACTTTGTTCACAATAATTTTAGTTACAGTTGTAGGTTTTGCCTGCCAGGTCTACGTACCCAGATATAACAAGGCTCAAAAGTGATTATTTTTATCTCAACTTAACAAGAATAGCAAAATGACTAATGAAAGAAAGATTTCAAGCAATAGTTGTTTAACCTAATGTATCCTCCAGAAATACAAATAGCACCTTTACAGTAGTATTTGGTGCATCATCATTAAGAAATCATAGCCAGTAATAGAAAGTGTCTATCAGGACTGAGTAAGTCTCAGAGAACAGAATCCTGAAATATATGGATTTCTTCTGCTGTTCCCCATGCTTTATAGTGAGGCATTTCTGCTTTATTCTCCTTTAGAAGGCATTTCTTAAATTTACATTCCCTAGCTCTTGAAAATCAAGTAAGACAGGGTTAAATGTAGGTGTACACTTGTGGGAGGCATAAACAAGCTTATGTGTCTGTTTTCATTCTAGCTTAAGCTGTCCAGTTGTAAGCTAAAGGATTTGCTATTATCCCAACTTCTGCAGCCACACCTATAAAACAAACAGTTTAGAGTTGAGATAAGGCATTGCATTTCAATAAAGAATTTGCTTTTGTCTTGACATTCTTAAGAATCTAAAATGTTGACTTAGTATATTTGAGAGTTATTGGGGAAGATTGTAAATGAAGGCCCATGTATCATATATGAGTCTTTACAGTTTATAAAACATACCATAAATTGAAAGGGAATAACGGCAATTCACTTACTAAATAAGTGAACCGTCAAAACAGCTGGTAAGTTTGGGCCTATGAGAATTCTTTGCATTAACTGAGTTTCCTCAACAGCATGGAAGCTTTAAGGAAAGCAGCTTTTACAAGGGCCATATTCTTATCTTTAACCTTGGTCTCTCTTTTCTACAGTATTGTGTCATGTCCATCTAACCTCCAAGTCCAAACTCCATCTCTGTTCTTAAAAGTACAACTTCATGACATGTTCCTTGGATCTTGCAGTGGGTATTTACTCTTCAGTGGAAAACTTCTCAGGGACAATGGACTTACCAAAGCATACTAAGCAAGGGTTGGAGTGGGGATTGGGGTTCTTTGGGAAGTGAAATCTAGGTTGCAGATATTCAAAGCATAGTTATAAAAACAGATTATCCAAGGTCAAGACATAAGCTTCCCAACTGAGTCTACTTTTAGCTTCTAAGAAAAGCTAGGCAAAACAAGGACCAGAGAGGGTTTGTAATATGGGACCAAACCCTCTTGTCTCATTCTGGAGGTTAGGCTAAACCTAGGGTAGCAATGTTCAGGCAACTGGGATGAGACTGGGAAACTAAGCTCTTGTCCTGTTCGTATTAATGCATCACAACTTTGGAATTTGAAATTCAGACTTTTGAGTACAACAATGGTCTGCTATGTTATGTAATAACTTATAGACAGGCTATATATACCAAGTATCTGAGTTTGTGAAAAGTGATTTCTGAGCATAGCTAATAAAAGCATAGCTTATCATAAATAAGAAGTACCCAGGGGCCTATGAAATTTTCATATGAACTATTTATAAATTTTATTATGGCAGAGTATGCTATGTTGTCCTAGTTAAAATATAAGTCTGATTAATATCTCACTTTCTAATCTGAAGAGTAAAAATACACAAATTATTTTCCCTTGTAATAAAGTTATTTATACAGAAACAGGTACTTTTTAAAACATTGTTAAACATTTGTTTATTTATTTATTATTCACTTTACATCCTGGTCATAGTCTCACCCCTCCTTATCTCCCAATCCTACCCTCCCTCACTCTCCCCATCCCCCTCCCCTATTCCTCAGAAAAGGGGGGACCCCCTTCCCATCCTCTCCCACTCACCAACCACATCAGGACTGAATGTGTCTTCCACACCCCAAGAAACTATGGGTGAAAAATGCATATATGGTGAAAATCACGAGTCATGTTTTCTCAGCGTGATCTAGACAGGACATAAGGAAAATGAATCATATTCCTCCCAAATTGAGCCCATCTCTTGGGTGTTGTAGGGAAGGTTCTTGTTGCATATCCAACTAAATGGTACACATTACATGCATGCAAGCTATTAGCCAGGAATGGCATTTAGGCATCTGTCTTATGGGTGATAGAGCCTTCAGACACAGAACATTTAAAAAATAGGGCTTCAACATGTTTCCTAGTGCCAATGTATCTACAGGTTTCCATGGAATGCATACATACCTTCATATTCATTTTGTGAAATTGCTTCAGTGTGTATATATATATATGTGTGTGTGTGTGTGTGTGTGTGTACATGTATATACACATACATACACATATGTATCTGGATATATATATATCCTGAATCTAGTGTCCAAAGGGGGATAACAACTATTTCAATGCTGCAATTGCTTAGGAAATCTGAAACATTATTCAGGATTACTCAGGAGACATTTATTAAGCAAAGTTGTTATTTACAATAATATATAAAAAATATTTATAGCAGTTTCTAAAGCTATAGTAATTAGGTGATAAAATCACTTTGGGCTGAGATCTAATAGGACAAATAATTTACTTAGTGACAGCATTTGGGAGATGTGTTCTCAAACATCATGTCTAGATAAACTGTTTTCACAACTCAGAAACCACTTTTCTGAAAACTAACATTCTTCCATAAGCATCTGTTGTGCTACATTATTCCTGGGTAGACATGAACAAGTGTCTACTCATCCCATATAGGTAACTAACTACTGTCTAAAGTATGGAGAGCACCAATGTCCAACCTGGTGAGGCAGTGAGTTCTAGTGATATGACTTACAGAATGTTGGTGACAAGTTACTTACCGAAGCAGAGATACCTCAAAGAAAGATGTTTCACCAAAAGGCCACCTCAGCATGAGTGACTGCTGACAAAAGCTTGGCACCTGGAACTCATTGTACAAGTAGCAGGTAGTTCAACAGGCTGGAGAGTGTCCTTTCTAGATGGCTCTGTTGTTCTGAGCCTGTCCAAGGTAGCTCAGCTGGTTTGTTTCTTCTAGGCTGCTTACCTGGTGTCAGCTTCTTCTATGCTGCTCAATTTCAGCCTCTTCAAGGCATCTCAGCTGGTCTGAGAGTGGCTCAGCCATCATTACTCTTCAAAGAGATAGGAGTTAAGTGAATCCTGTCACTTTCAGGGACTTGTTGAGGTATTTTGAGTTTATTTCCTGAGATTCTCTACTGTGTTTAACCCCTTCTTCTCCCAGAACAGCCTTGAAAACATCCTGTCCTAAAATATACTAGGAGGCCAAAGATGATGTTCCAACATTATTGAGAGTGTTGGTTAACTGTTCAGGCTTTTTTTTTTTTCATTTTGGAAGCTGATAACCTGTACTTCCAGTTCATTCAGGTATTTAAGTTTTATTCCTTCTCAAGTCTCTGATGGGGTTGAAGACTGGATAGTTTAGTCTCACAATTAAGCTTAGTTGGTTAGGGGTTAAGATGTTTTGAGATCAAGATAGATGTCTTAAGTTAATAGAGGTGACATATGATAGATATTGATTTTTATTCAGAAATTTAGACCCAACAAGATAGGAAAGATGTTTACTTCAAGGTTGCCAAATACAAATAGCCAAATCACTATGAATGTAAGTAACATTAATATAATTCCTGATTGTCTCATGGTTCTTTCTGCTGTATGTAATATAAGCATATATATATTAAAAAGAAACACAATAAAAAACAAATAAAAAATTTAAAAACATACTGTTTTTTTTTCACATCCCTCTAATAGCCTATGTCTTAAGTTTCTTTATGACATGGAAGGTTTTAATCTCCGGGGAAACTGCCATACAACAGTAACATCATCAATGACTCCAAATTCTCTAGAACATGGCTAATTTGAACAGAGATTTTATTCCCTTGAAGTTGACATTGAAAGGTGTTAGCCATTCTGTTCTATTGGGTTGTAAAGTGGGAACTTGCATGGGGTATAGCAAGCCATATGCATGAAGCAGCTACACAGGCTATCTTCAAAGATAAATCAATTTTGTCAAGGCCCCAAAGAGAAGTGAAGAAAAAAAACCCCACAAGGTTCTGCAAAGAAAGATGGTATTTAATAACTTTATGGGGACTCAGTGTGTTGCTTACCTCTAGGGGTGGTGTCTGATGACGTTGTGTCCTTTCTCCTTGGGCAATCAAATTTCTCTGTATGCTCAACCTCTTCTTTCTTGTATAACATGGATAAATTTCTTGTAGGCAAAAAAAAAAAAAAAAACTTCACTAAACACTGATGGATTTCTAGTTTACCCTACAAAGACCTTTGTAAACACTGAGGAAATTACACAATTAGCCCCTTCTTTCAACAAATAATCTCTAAAAACAAATTTTATGTCCTTATGTACCTGTAAGTGAAAATTTTTATACTGAGTCTCTGAGACCTTCCCTATGGCTATATATTTTAGTCTTTATACTGTCTTGTAGTCACGTACAAATGTTTTATTGCTATTCTGACTTCTTTATTGGTGTAAGAAAAAATGGTACTTGAAACAATTACCCACACTATACAGCTGCAGTATCAGATACTCATGGTTTTGTAGATTCAACTTCCACTATTTCCTTTACTTAATACATGTCTTAAAATAATGTTTTGTTTGTGTCGTTGAGGGTTATATAAACATACACAACAGCTGTGCAAAATTTTGGTTTCATGAACTAGTTCTATGCTTACAAGTCTGTCTTTTTCTGTTTTTACAAAACTGTTGTAATTCAGAAGTATCAGATGACATTTACGTTAATAGTAAGACTTCTAAACTAGGGGAAAAATCACTAGGAATGCCAAATACTTTTTTATACTAAGAAATAAAGATAATTTAAAACATATTTATGCTAATTAATTTTAAAGTAGCAATAACATGTATGATAAATACATAACTTTTTAAAAAACCTATCAAACATAAAAGTAGAATATCTGAATTTTTCTTATCTCTTTAATTTCTCTTCAGTAGAAGATAGTCATGGCTTTGTATCTGTCACTCCATTGTCTGTCACTGTGCATTATAGAAGGCTACTGATCACTTATGAGAGTTTGCATGGTAAATTAAGAAAACAGCTTTAAATATTATCACATAGACAGTTTGGCTTTATAGAGTATGATGTTTCCTCAAGCATTCCCATACTAAACTTTTATAAGTGTTGATTGACAGTACAAATTCACATGGTGTAGAATTCAAAAATTTAGAAAACTTAATATGTATCCTAAAAATTATTTTTGTTGTGCACTTTACCTGAGCCAACTAAATTTTTATATCTGTAGTATTCTATATTAAATATTCTGAAGGGGAAAATGATGTTTCTATTTTACATGTATTGATTTAAAAATACATTGATTTACTTAAGTATCCATAAATAGTAATCTATGAATGGGCTCATATTATTTAGATAAAATTAATAGCTTAACAACTGACTTTTCTTAAATCTTTTAGATTACCCATGTTATTTTTTTTTCTATATAAAACTTAAAATGCAACTGGATCACTATAGCATTTTTCAGGTTTGGTGTATTATTTCACAACAAAAAATCAGAGAGAAACAGCCTAAGAGAAGAAGAGTTTCTTTCCAGTTCATCATGGTGGGCACATAAAGGAAGTGTATGGTAGGGAAGGGTGGGCCAACATGCATCACCTAGTGGAAGCAAAACATTAGACCGTAGGTGGAAGCAGGCATCATCTTTAATAAGGGCCAGCACGTATTGGCATGCATAATCCAGCTAAGCCCTACACAAAGGTTGTATCATCTTCCAAAACAGAGCTACTAACTAGGGACCATGTGCTTAAGACATGAAACTAGGAGGGATATTAAAGATTCAGTGAGGTTTGACTTTCATACATACTCTGGTTCCTCATATTTGAGCACGTCCCCTGGAGGGGGAAACCTGGTGGCACTCAGAGGAAGGATAGCAGGCTATCAAGAAGAGACTTGATACCCTATGAGCATATACAGGGGGAGAAGGTCCCCCTCAGTCACAGTCATAGGGGAAGGGAGTAAGGGGAAAAGGGAGGGAGGGAGGAATGGGAGGATACAAAGGATGGGATAACCATTGAGATGTAACAAGAATAAATTAATAAAATAAAAAAAGATTCAACCCATATTGTTTAGTATATTTTGACCATAACCTACTGGTTTAATGAAACTTGGTCAAAAAATCAAAGATTAGAATTGTATAAATCACCAGTGGAAGCTGAATAGAGGTCAAGATTTAGAATATGTGAGAATGCCTATGCACTTCAACTCACAAATTATCTTTAATGATCTCCAGGTAATGTAATCAATTTCTCCCACATTCTTTTGAAAAAGCACAGTGTCCATTGATTTAAATACAGTCTAGCATTAAGATATTTCATTCCTTGCCACATGTAAAGTTTATTGTGAGTATGATATTTACTAATCTCTCCATTGTGGGTACTCCTAGCCCTCTGGGAAGAAAAAGGAGAAAGTATTTTCCAAAGAAGCCCTGTATCTCTGGAAGCCACTGTGGATGTTACTGGGGGAAAATGGGCTCTAGCACTCTGTGAGTTCTATGTTTTCCTTCTTTTTCTCCAGAGAGAGATATCAGTGTAGGCACAAGGTGAGAAAATAAGCATAAAGGTAAATAAGCAAACATTACTTTAACCATAAGGAGAAAATAGAATTTTGGTCAATGGTTTCCAGAACTTCTCACTTACCAATATATGGCTTAACCATTCACCCATCATAGATTATCCTTCTCATGTTATTATTTCTGTGTATATAGGTGAATTTTCTATACTTGAGTTTACAAAGATTGGGCCTGGCCTATAAGTTATTCTATTGGCTACTAAAAAGTCCCCTAATTCTCCTATAAGGCACATACCAAAATACAGAATGTCAATAACAATTAAAAAATTAATTTTAAACTCAAAATATGTATATATGTTGAAAATCTGATCCCCAAATCAGTGAATAGTACAAGAGACATTCAATAGTAAAAGAGATATTTAAATATCTCATTTTAAATGATAAAAAATGATAGTGATATTGCACTTATCTCACACATTTAAAAAAGATAAATTTCAAAGGTGTAAAAGAAGAGGGAAGTGGTGAGACACTGGGAAGAGCAGAGGGGAAACTGTACTCAAATTATATTATATGAGAAAAGAATCTATATCCTGCACAAAACTAAAGTCTAGGTGGATCAAGACTACAACATAAAACCAGGTACAAAGAACTTGATAGAAGAGAAAATGAGGAATATGCCTTGAACTCACTGTTATAGGACACATCTTCTTGAACAAAACTCCTACAGTGCAGGCACTAAGATCTACAATTAAGAAATGGGGCCTCATGAAACTGAACGGCTTCTTTAAAGCAAAGGTTGCCATTAATAGGACAAACAGCAGCCTACAGAATGGAAGCAGTTCTTTTAAAACTCCACATTTGAAAGAGGGCCAAAATACATAAAGACATCAACAAACCAGATAATCTAATTTAAAAATGGAGTACACATCTAAACAGATAATTCTCGACAGAAAAATCTCAAATGACTGAGAAACACTTAAAGAAATGCTCAGAATCCATGGCCATCAGGGAAATACAAATCAAAACTACTTTGAGATTCTATCCTGCCCCTGTCAGAATGTGTAGGATCAAATACACAAGTGACAGCTCATGCTGGTGAGAATGTGGAACAATAGGAACACACCACCAGTGCTGGTGGGAGTAAAAAGTTGTACAGCCACTTTGAAAATTAACATGACTTTTCTACAGAAAATTTGGAATTAATCTATCTCAACACCCAGCTATATCACTTTTGAGCATACTTATAGGATTCTCCATCCTACTAAAAGGACACTTGCTCAAATATGTTTATAACATCTTCAGTCATAATAGCCAGAAACTACAAATGACCTAGATGCCCCTCAGCCAAAGAATGGATAAGGAAAATGTGTTATATTTGCACAATGGAGTACTACTCAGCTGTTAAAAATAATGATATCATGAAATTTCCAGGAAAATGGATGGAACTAGAAAAAAAAATCATCCTGAGTAAGTTAACCCAGACATATGGTATATACTCACTTATAAGTGGAGATTAGCTGTAAAGTTGATTAAGTTGATAATCATGCTACAACCCATAGATCCAGAGACACTAAGTAACAAGGAGAGCTCAATGGGCATGTGGTGTGGATATGGATATCCCAAGACAGGGGAAATATAATAAGTTTTGCAGGTGAAGTGGAGGGGGGTAAAGATAGGAATAGGCGGGACCAGGTGCAGGGATGAAGGAAGAGTATACTGGGAAAGAAAACTGCAATCAGGTGGCATTTCTGGTCTTATGTGGAAACCTAGTATAGTGGGAACTTCCTGAAATCTTTGACGGTGAATCTAGTGGAGACTCCTAGTAATGGGGGATATGGATACAGAACTGGCCATCTTCTGTATCCATACATGACTTCTACTGGAGGGATTGGGACACCAACCCAGATGTGCTAGGGTAAAGGTGGCACAGAACTTGTGGGAGTAGCCAACCAATGACTGGTTTAACTTGAGGCCCATGGCACAACACGGAGCCCATGCCTGGTACTGCCTGGATGGCCAGGAGACAGAGACATGATGGACAACTAAGATGTAGGAAAAGAGAGGAAGGGCTATCCAGATGAGACCAGATAGGCTGTGGTCAGATGGTGGAAGAGGAGGTCCCCACCTGTCAGCGGTCTAGGGGAAAGCAATAGGGCAGAAGAGGGAGGGAAGGCAAAAATAGGAAGATAAGAGCAATGGAATTACAATCGGGATATAATGTGAATAAAGCATAATAAAAATATTATTAAAGAAAACACAATTGGCAGGGAAAAAGTCAATGAAATGATTCTAGATATTCTTCCATAATTGTTGGGAGTCACGCAGAAGAAGCAGCAAAATAGCTCTAGAAGTCACGGAATGTGGCCCACAGGTTAGCATACCCACAATGAGCATGTCTTGGCTAGGCATAAAACGGAGAGCTAAACTACATGTCCTGAGGACCTCATGCTGTTATGGAGCATCATTTTGCTTGTTACCCTTGTGGTCCTCATACTCCGCCTACTATATGAACTGTGTAAGGACCATAATGTGGGCTTCCAGCCAATCACTAGGCAGTATCATGGGCATTCACAAGAACAATGCCTGATCTCTCTCAGGCGTTGCTGCTGGAGCAGATTAATGATTCAACCACCACCCTTGAAAAGAACCTACAGATGTAGCTTGCCAACAATGACCACTACCCTTAGAAAGAATGTGGAAAAATAGCTTGTTCAGCAAGTTAGGTAAAGCTTTTTTGCTAGTGGCTCTGACAAAAAAAAAAAAACCTACAGAAAAGTAGATTGTTTAGCAAAGTTAGGTGAAGATGTTTTTGCTATTGGCCCTGTTGCAGAAAACCTTAAGGAACAATTTGAAGCCAACAAAAAGTACACTCTGGGGCCTTGAGAGTCTCCCTGTGGAGTGTACTTTTTCTTAACTTCAAAATGTTCCCGAAGATTTGATCACTGCCCCTTGGTGGGGAGGTCTTGTGAGCACACAGAGGAAGGGGATGCAAGCTATCCTGATGAGACCTGATAGGCTGTGGTCAGATTGTGAGTGAGGAGGGCCCCCTTCCCATCAGAGGTCTAGGGGAGAGGATTATGACAGAAAAGGGATGGAAAGTGAGAATGGGAAGATAAGAGCTGTGGTGCCCACGAGGGACTGCAGATTTAACTCACACACAATAACACAGCAGGTCCTTCATGCTAAGAGAGCAGCAGCGACAGCAACAGCAGTGGCAGCAACAGTCTTTATTCAGTGTTCAAAGAGCCTTCTTATAGGCAGCAAAACAGGAACGCCACTCACAGGTGAAATCCCTCAAGCGGTAATTGCATACAGGAAGAAAAGTCCCGAGGAGGGGAGGGGTGCGTTCTCAGAGCAGTAAACATGACCAGCTGACCAACATAAACACAGACACGGAAGCTGCTAGAAACAGGACATGAAACAGCAATACAGACAGGCAACCCAGTCAGGATGGGTTCCTACAAAGAGCGAGGAGATAACAAAATCGGGATGTAATGTGAAAAATATAATTAAAAAAACCACACACTCTTAGTAGTCAAGCAAGGGACATTTTGAGATTGGTGAGCAAAGACAATATCCCAGTTAGCACTAGCTGACATGACCCTCTCACTGGAGCTGAACTTCAAGGTGACTAACTTCTTATACTTTTTTTTTGCCCTCAGCTTCCTGATATGAGTCAATAGAAATTGTTAATGAGTGAGCACCTTTAGTATTTAAAGTAGAAATAGCTAATTGTTTTTATATAGAAGTTTAGCTTTTTGAATCTTTTAAGATTTTTATAAGATTACTTTTTAAGATAATTGATTGCTTCTTTGTAACCAAAAATTGCAGCCTGCCAGTAAAGAAAAACTGGCTGAGAAATTACATTGCTTGCCTATACTCTGTTAATATATAACAAGTTGCTTAGTTACAAATTTATATGGGTTCCTAGAAATAACCTTTTTTTCATGTTTGTTTCTCACCCATAATACATAAAACATTTGTTCATGTGAAGGTATTGAGGAACAGGTTTTTCTTATATATACTCATTGTAATCATTCAATTAAAGAAATATAGAATATAACCACATTGTGATTTTATAGTGCTTGAAAGACCTTGCTGGGATATATAATCTGTAGGGGAAATAATAAAGTTGTTGGAACTTGCTCCTTGGCATTTGTTCCATCCGCCAAAGTATATATGCATATGCACAATAGCTGGTTGGGTTCGAACTCGCTCTTCTGAGTTTGTTCCATCCACCAAAAGGTGTGTGTGTGTGTGTGTGTGTGTGTGTGTGTGTGCTTTATGTGAATTTGTAAAGTAAGAGAAGCTTGAAAGAGGAAGCTTGTTGGAATCTATCTGCTGGAGTCTGTCTTACTTCAGCATCAAGTGTAAGTGTGTGTTTGTGTGTGTGTATGTGTATATGTTTCTGTTTCTTTTCTCTACTTCTTTTCTTTTCTTTTTTAGACACTTGCCACCATCAGTGGAAACCTCCACTAGGAGCCTTTATCCCTATCCCTCCCCGACCTTACATGGTAGCTGTAAGCCCCTGCCAGGAATCTATCAGCACTGGCCCACTGCAAGAAATTTAATTCTGGTCCCTCAGTCCACCACTATGAGGGGAAGTCATTGCTGGTGGCAATAAGTTCTAGCCTGGAAAGTCACCCTCAGAGAAAGTCTGTAGCATTACCATCCAGCCTCAGGGTCTATGCCAGCCTCCGTTTCCCTAGTTGATAAACTGCTCTTCGATATATGCTTATAGACAAGATCCTAGCCCAATAATCATCAGAAAGTTTCATTCACAGCTGAATGGAGCATAAGCAAAGACCCAAAGTCAAACATTAGATGGATTTCAGGATACCCTGCAGAAGAGGGAGAGAAAACCCATAGAAGCCACTGATCAAGGTCATCACAATAACATAACCTCTAGAATCAACTAACCTGAGATGATAGGGGCTCAAAAAGACTAAAGTGATAATCAGGCAGCCTCAATGAGTCTAACCTAGGTCCTTTGCGTATATGTTATGAAAAGTGCTTGGTATCCTTGTGAGACTCCTAACAGTGGGAAGAGTCACTGACTCTTTGGCTTGCTCTTAAGATCCTTTCCCTCTTCCAGTCTTGATTTGAGGTATGTACATAGTCTTATTGTAACTTGCTATACTATGTTTGATGGGTATCTTTGATAGGTCTGCTCTTTCCTGAAAGGAAATGGAGGAGTGTGGCGCCTGTGCCACCGCTGTACCGAGTCAAGGGCAAGGGACTGCAGATTTAACACACGCGCGCTCGCGCGCGCACGCGCGCGCGCACACACACACACACACAGACTAAAACAGCAGGTCCTTCATGCTAAGAGAGCAGCAGCAACGGCAGCAGCCTTTTATTCAGTGTCCAAAGAGCTTTCTTACAGGCAGCAAAACAGGAATGCCACTCACAGGTGAAATCCCTCAAGAGGTGATTGCACACAGGACGGAAAGTCTCGAGGAGGGGAGGGGTGCATTCTCAGAGCAGTAAACATGACTAACTAACCAACATAAACACAGACACAGAAGCTGCTAGAAACAAGACATGATACAGCAAGACAGGCAGGCAGCCCAGTCGGGCCTGGTTTCTACAGAGGAGGAGTGGTTCTTGGGAAGAGGAGCGGTAAAGGGATGGACTGGGAGGATTGGAGGGCAGGAAAACAGCAACCAGGTAGTATTATATAAGAGAAGAATAAACAAACAAACAAATAAATAGAAGTGAATCTGTTCAATAAAAGGTAAAATTATAAACAAACAAATAAACAGATAAATTCACGCCTGAATAGTAGGTATTATAGGTCTGTACTAACAGAAATATCCAAAAGTATAACACAATCGATAATATAATTAAATACAATTTATTTCCAACAGAAAATATTAATAAGCTGTAAGATAATACAACACAAGCTATAGAAATCCATGAAAAAGGAAAACATTTAAAACCTTAGTATCCTAAATAAGATTCAATGCAGTCTACCACATATGTAATTAAAATCAGATAAGCTAGATAGAAAAAAGATACTTGGAAAAATAATGACCAAGACATTAAAATTTTGTGCTGTGAAATATTAGAATCTTTTCAGTTCTTTAATTTGTGGAAGTATAGATTCGAATATTATGGCAGAGATCTGCTGTGATGCCTGCCAGATGTTCCCATTTGCAAAATCTCAAGTTAATGGAATGCAATTTTCAGCCTAATATTTGTTTAGCCTTGGAAGCTAGGACCAATACTACTAGTAAACACTCACTGCCTCCATGTAAAAATTTTTTAGAATCTTCAAAAGGTAAAATGTAGCTTCCCCGTTTCTGCTTCCATCTGACTTAGAAATATGGATTTGACCTCTGTCACTTGATAAACAACTAGCACTAAAGTAACCATCTAAGGATAGTTATGTTAAGTGATTCTCTGTTACTCTAACAGCATTATTCAAGCCCTGGGTCTACAGCCTTCAGAATTCTTCTACTTAACAAAAAAGAGAGTTTCTGTCACTTTTCTCAAGCTCTTTGTCTTGGAAGTTGGGGAGCCAGACTGTTGGGGATTGCTGTGTCAGTTGAAATCCATCCTTTCTTATGCAATTATCTACAGTCTTGGTGACTGTGTTATAAAGCACAATAAAGAAGACAGGCACTGTGGTGGTGTGAATAGGCATGGCCCCATAGACTCATGTGTTTGAATACTTGGTCCATAGGGAGTGGTACCGTTAGGAGGTGTGGCCTTATTGGAGTAGGTTTGGCCTTGTTCGAGGAAATATGTCACTAGGGAGAGAACTTTGATGTCTTTCAGGAGCTGAACTCAGTTTGCTGCCTGCAAATCCAGATATAAACTCAGCTCCTTTCCAGCACCACGTCTACTTGCATGCCCATGTCTGCAGGCTGGTTGCCATGCTTCTTGCCATGATGATAATGTACAAAGCCTTTGAAACTGTAAGCCAGCCACAAATAAATATTTTCCTTTATAAAAGTTATATTGGCCACGGTATCCCTTCACACTAATATAACCCTAACAAAGACTGGCACTACTCAGCTGGCACACACCTATAATCCCAGCGCAAGGGAGGCAGAGGCAGGCAGGCAGATCTCTGTGAATTCAAGACTAGCCTGATCTACAAAATGAGTCCAGGCCATCCAAGGCTAACAGATGACAGGCATTCACACTAGTAACTTTAAGCTTTTATTTATTTGTCATGGAAAAAATGGGGGAATCACATTTAAATACAACACTGGACAATTCTCTATAGTTGCATTATTGCAATTTAAGCCAATCTGATTTCTGTATCTTTAAACATAAGTGAAAACCATAATCCATAAACTGTATATATTTATTAAGCATAATTCAGTGAAACAATCACCATCACACATCTGAATGTAATTTTTCTCATTGCTCATTGGATATGGTAACTTCTCAGTTTTATAGTTAGAACATTGACTATCAAAAATGAATAAAAAAAAAAACAAGTAAAGTATTATTCAGTGACTATGAAAGCATAATTGCCAGTCAGCTACATCATCATTTCCTATAATCTTGTTAAAATACAAATGTTTGATTATAATTATCTTAACAGCTAATTATACACCATTTCAGACTCCATATCCTCCATTACCAGGAGTCCTCACTAAGATATGTATATTCCATATTTGTATTCCCAGAAACGGTAAAGAGGAGGGCTATATGGGAAAAGCATGCATCTCCCTGGGGAAAAAATTAAATACATTTTGGAGGTGTTTTGGGGGCCAGTGGAGACAGGAGTGAGGTCAAATGCAAATGAAAATGGAGGGAGAAAGTATGGAGAAAGTCAGCAGGAATGAGGTGGGATTTGAAACAGCTTAAACATCCTACGCAACATAAATAATCAAGTTGATGATAGGACAGAAAATCATTCTCTGAAAACTAAGAGTAAAGTCCCATTGCTGAGGATGACGTCCACAAAACTTATTGGATGTAAAGAAGGATAGGTGATGTCTGCATGGAGCCTTCATCCCTATTTCTAACCTCTTTGTAATGAGAAGGCACTGTGCAGGGTATAGAAAGGGAAACCTGGACACCAACCCAGCCATAAAACCCTCCATCTACAATCTGTCCTTCTGGCAGAGCTGTCAACCAATGTTTGTTTTAACTTGGTGTCCACTCTATGAATGGTAGCACAGGCCCAACACAGCTTGGATGCCCAGGAACCAGAGAATGGGTACCCCCTAGAGACTTAGAATAGAAGCAAACATGGCAAGCAAAAAAAATGGAATAATTCCTAATAATATTCTACTATACTCACTGGTTTCTTGTCCAGTCATCAGAGACGCTCCATCCAGCAGCAGATAGGAGCTGGTGCAGAGACCCACAACCAGACATTTTTTAAAGACATTGAAAGTTCAATTCTGAACTTCATATGGAAAAACAAAAAACCCAGAATAGCAAAAACGATCTTGTACAATAAAAGGTGCTGTGGAGGAATCTCCATACCTGATCTCAAATTGTACTATAAAGCAATTGTAATTAAAACAGCATGGTACTGGCACAGCAACAGGCTGGTTGATCAGTGGAATCCAATTGAAGACCCAGATATGAATCCACACACATATGGTCACTTGATTTTTGACAAAGAAGCCAAATCCATTCAATGGAAAAAGGATAACATCTTCAACAAATGGTGCTGATCTAACTTGATGTCTATGTGTAAAAAAATGCAACTGGACCCATATTTGTCACCTTCCAGACATTTTTCAGAATGAGTCTAAATTAGGTGTCTCAACTGGATTCCTCACCTCAGACATCAGAGAGCCCCACAGAATAGGGGAAGTAAAGACTGTAGGAGCCAGAGGGGTTGGAGGACACCAGGAGAACATGACCCACCAAATAATCTAAGCAAGTTTCATATGGGCAACATGCCTGAGGCCTCCGTGGGTTTACCCAGGTCCTCTGCATGTTATGGCTGTTAGCTTGGTGTTTTGTGAAGCTCCTAATAGTGGAAGAAGTATATCTCTCTGACTCTTGCCTACTCTTGGGACTTTTCTCCTCCTATTGGGTTGCCTGGTCCATCTCTTTTGGCTGTTGTCTCTTGGAGGCCTTTCTTTTCTGAAGAGTAGATGGACGAGTGGATCTAGGGGAAAGGGGAGATATTGTCGAGCTGGAATGTATGTAGGGAGGAGAAACTCATCAGGGTGTACTGTATGAGAACAGGATCCATTTTCAAAATAAATAAATGAATAAGCACATAAATGAATGAATATATAGACAGACAGATATGCAGCTACTCCCAACTCAGACCCACCAAAAGAGAGAGATACAGAGATTGAGGCACTTGTGTTTTAACAAACACACCAGTTAATTCTGATGCAATCAAAGTATGAGAACTGCTACTAACAAATAAGGCATCATGTGATGTTAATCCTCATTGTCAACTTGACTATATACAGAATCACCAGTAAACACATGACTGTGCCTGTTACTGAGGGCATATCTAGAAAGTTTTTAACTGAGTAGGGAATATAGACAGCACCATTCCATGAACTGGGATCCCAGGCTGAATAAAGAGAGATCTGTAAAACACCTGTAAATGCACCTCCATTTTTTGATGGGAGATGTAAAGCCTATCTTATTGATCACCCACCATTATACTTTCTCTTCCATTCTCCCAATCATAATGGAATGTACCCCCTCAAATTGAGGTCTAAAATAAGTCTCTCTGCCCTTATGTTTCCCCTTTTTAGGTGTAAGTAATAAGTTAGAACCAATGACTCATATTTCAAATCTACCTTTTACTAGGTGTGGTCTTGAGAAAAATCTCCTTAATATTTGAGAATTAGCTGGGCATGGTGGCTCACACCTTTAATCCCAGCACTCGGGAGGCAGAGGCAGGCAGATTGCTGTGAGTTTGAGGTCAGCCTGGTCTACAAAGCTAGTCCAGGACAGCAAGTCTAACACAAAGAGACGCTGTTTCGAAAAACAAAAGCAAACAAAAAAACAAAAAAACAAAAAAAAAAAAAACAAAAGAGAGAGAGAGAGAGAGAGAGAGAGAGAGAGAGAGAGAGAGAATTCAACTTCCTCAATTTTAAAGGTGTGAAAGACTTACAAAGATTATGTAAAATATTCTGTTATTCAGAAGTAGTAAGCTATCCCTAAATATAAGCTATCTACAAAGTAGAAAACATTCCTATACATTTTCTTCTGCACGTTTTCATACATATAAGAATAAAAATAGTGGTGACATCAGTCGTGTAAAATCAAATTATTCCAGTCTGATATTTGTATATAATCCAAAGGAAAATGTGTTTCAGTTTCTATAAATGCCCGTGAAGAGCTTTCTCAAGTCAGCTTATAGTTTTCTGGGGTGCATTTAACTACATGATTTTAAATATTATTTAGCAAGACTAGGTAATCATCTCTTAAAAGCAGACATGGATGTTTGTTAGCTAAAAGCTTGCTCCAGTCAAGCTCTCTGCTGCCCACTTACAGCTGGCACACATATGTACACAAACACACACACACATACACACACACACACACACACACACACACACACACACACACACACACACCAAAAAAAACCCTCCCAAGTGAAGTTCACTTTTTTATTACAAAAAGTATTCTCAGCCAAAAGAGCTATGTGTGGCTGCTTATAGTACAGCTCAAGTGAGCTCTCTGCTTTCTATGTCTTTTCTTCTCTTTGGAAAGGACACTATTGTCATGGAGATGAGCAATTTGCATGGTAAAATGTTGTAGAATATTATTTCAGAACATGGCCACACAATTTGAGATTTAAAAAAAAAAGAAGAAGAAGAAAATCACAGAATGTTATCTTACCATATTTCAAATATCAAGGTAACAAACAATACACTAAATACAACCTATATCCCTGGGGACCTGGATTCATGCTATATATTCACTGTTCTTTTTGTTTTGATTCGTTTTGTTTCTAGGGTATTTTCACTTAAAAATAATTTATTCAGATTACATCCAGGTTGTTATCCCCTCACTTATATCTTCCTGTCCCCTCCCTCCTCTTACCCTACTCCCCTAGACCTCTGACTAAAGGGGACCTCCTCCCCCACCATATGATCATAGCCTATTAGGTCTCATCTGGGTAGCCTGCTTCCCCTTCCTCTGAGTGCCACCAGGCCTCACCACCAAGGAGAAGTGGTCAAATAGGGGGCACCAGAGTTTATGCCAGTGTCTGTACCCTCTTTCCACACAACTGTGGAGAATGCGCTGTCATTGGCTAGATCTGAATAAGGGGGTCTAGGTGCACTACATGCATTGTCCTTGGTTGGTAAAACATTTTATGCAGGCTCCCTTGGGACCAGATCTGCCAGCCTTGATGGTCTTCTTGTAGGGTTCCTGGACCCTCTGGGTCCTTCTTTCTCCCCATTCTCCCATACCACTCTCACCTGAAGTTCCAATAGCAAGCCCCAGAATCTGTCTTGATTCCCCATGTTGGGCTAGTATCCAATTATAAGTGAGTATGTACCATGTGTATCTTTCTGGGTCTGGGTTAACTCACTGAGGATGATCATTTCTAGTTCTACCCATTGCCTGCAAATTTCAAGATTTCCTTGTTTTTAATAGCTGAGTAGTATTCCATTGTATAAATGTACCACCGTTTCTTTATCCATTCTTCCACTGAGGGATATCTATATTGTTTCCAGATTCTGTCTATTACAAATAAGGCTGCTATGAACATATGAGCAAATGTCCTTGTGTGGTGGAGCATCGTTCTGGTATATTCCAAGGAATGGAATAGCTGGGTCTTGAGTTAACCCATTCCCGATTTTCTGAGAAAATTCATCTGATATTCACTGTTCGTAGTGAAGCTCACAGTATGAAAACACAGAAGACAGGATTGATGTGATTCATACTTAGGGGCCATAGATAATACTCCCTGTGCTCTCTGCTCTATGAGTTTTTATAGTCACTGTTAACTTGAGATCCACTAACAGAGTGACCAAAAGAGAAAGAAAAACAGGTGAACTAGCCTTTTAACCAGTGCATCCCTATGCAACATCATTTCTAAATTCCTATTTCACTGCCAAAGACTCGTTCCACAGCTTATCAATCTCTAAGGGATACAAAATACAGTTTATTGATGGATACTGAGCAAGTATTTATGTGGTCTATAGTTTTCACAGGCAAAAACATGACCAAATATTTTTACACTTGAACTATCTCCCCTTCTTTCTGGCCTGTCATGTCTGTGTTGATGGTGGTGATTTGCTGTCCAACATAACACACCCAGGTAAAGGCACAAAAAGAACACTAGCATAGCAAAGAAAATGTAATTCTGCTCATACCACAGTTTGATCCAGCTCTTCTTGTTTGGCATTAGCATATGCTTTGGAGGTGCTCTGTAAAGAACTGAAACTATCAGATCTGTCATCTTCTAAATATGTCTTATGGGCCACTTTGAACAGTAACGCCACGATGGTACAGAAGAAAGGATGTGGAGCAGTGTCTTTGTTTATCCGTCATCTGGTCTCACAGGGTACAAACTAGCCTCTACTAGTAACATGCTGTCAAGGGTCAATTACAAGGCTGTGTGGGTTAAGTACTAGGGGAGGTTAATCAAGGTTCCTGGTAAAGTGACCACTGATTATCAACAACTTTGTACAGAGAAACCCTGGGCATAAAAAATAGATATCCTGCCAAATGGACATTAAAAAACAAACAAAATAAATAACATTTGGTTTAACAAATTAAATATCAAACAAAGAGCTAGGGACACAGGACACAGCTTGGGGCAGGGTTAGCATACTCTAGCATGCACCCTAGCACTACAAGGGCTTTACTAATTAATGTAAAACCCTTAAGGAAAATGTGCATAATGTAATGGACCAAGATTCCAGGGAGAGGAATGTTCTAGTTATGTTACATTTTGTAGAAAAACACTGCTCATAGCAAAAATAACTCAAAAGCATTAGTTCAAATATGAAGCTCTGTTGAGTAGTCCAAGATTTGGAATAAAGATTTTTAAATAGGATTTCTTTCTCTTTTCTGTACAGGTTAGGACACTGAAGCCCCAGAGAATTGAGGTGACAAACCAAGAAGCATGATGTTAAACAGTGAAAATTGTCTCCTAAATAGCATGCTGTCAGGGTAGTCACCTGAGACGTAGGAAGGCAGAAGAAAGTAGACTTTTATTTTCACTTCATGCCTCAGATTTAGAGATGATTGCATAAGCAACTGGAGTTCAGTGAGGGAAAAGATACAAACAAGAGAAAGTGCTCCTAGCAAGTAAACAGATTAAGGCAGACCCACCTCTCAGCCAATGCAGGAAGCCAGTCTCAAGCTGGCCCAGCCTCTGTGTCCTTCATAGCACACATTTCAATGCTCTGGGGACCACGCTGTAAGGACTCATCTTATCTTAACAGGTTTAAAGCAAAGAATTGTAATGATGCTCACCTGGAGTTTCCTCTGTGTCTTTACGGCTTCCCACTTGTTATCTAATTCAGGAAAAATTTATAAACCTTATACCTCAAATCTAATTATTCCTCATTTGACTTCTTGCTACTCAATGCCTGATATCACAATTGCCTCTAAAATCTGCATGGAATTATAACTCTATAATGTCAACTCAAGTCATTTCCAGAGTGTCCACTGGAGTACTCACAGCTGGAGGAATTTTTTGTCTTAAGGAGGACAATAATATGTGATTTAAATAAAAATGTATGATATAGTAGATTGTTTATAGGGAGTATTATTTTAATAAAAATTTACACCATGATGTACTTTTCCAAATCCTAAAGTTTTCAAAAGTTTTTTGACACTGAAAATTATTTCATATTCATTTTGTTTAAGAAAAAGGCATATATTTCAGATATTGTTACCTTCGTGATGTAGGGCTTCTTTCTACTATTCAGTTCACTACAGCTTATCTGGGAAGTGAGTTGTCAATAGTGCTTCTAATTCAAAGTCAAAGAAGGAAGATATACCTTGAACCCACACAAGAAAGCTTTTTTCTCTTCCTTAGCAGCTAAAATTCTCTCTTTTTAAGAAAATAACACACCAGTAAAGAGAATGAAGTTAACCAAGAAAATAATCAAACTTTGACATAACAGTTCAGCTTAGTAGAGAATTAGAGGCAAACATTTAGCAAATTTTATCGAAGAAGAGCAAATGTGCTTTGTTTAGAAAACCATGTTCTTGAATGTAAAATTAGCTTTACCTAATTATAGCACCTCAATTATTAAAGCTTATCTTGCTTCCTGGTCGTTGTTTTTTATTAAGGTCATTCATTTTACCATTTGAAGTCAGCTTCTAATTGTATTTGCCCCTAGCTTACAGTCTGTCAACAACCAGCAACAACACCTCTGTCTCTGAAGCCAGAGACCTTGTTAGTTTTGTGCACAGAGTTATCCTACATCCCAGAACAGTGCCTAGAGCCTTGCAGGAGGTCCGTTAGTATCTGTGAAATTAATGAATGAAGTCCCATATCAGGATGAAATGTAGAACCCAGAAGAGGATTAGGACTACAATAATAAAGAGCAAATAGAAGACACATCATATCTTAATAAAAGAAACTTTTTACTTAACTGAGCTTATATGATTACTGAAACAGAAAAATGCACCTCTTTGAAATTTTTTGAGTGTCCATTCATGTGATGGTGGACATGCATGTGCATGAGTTTTGTATTGTGTATTTGTGCGATATATGTCCACAGGTAAGTACACGTACTTGTACATGCACAAGGGTACAAAGGAGGATGTCAGATATCTTACTCTATTACCCTTCAATTTATTCACCCGAGTCAAGATGTCTCATGGAACCTGGATCTAGGCTGGTGACCATCCATCCCCAGCAATTCTCCTGTATTCATCCTCCATGGTGCTAGGGTTACTGGACAACAGCATTCTATACTCTTCATGTGGGCTCTGGGATCTAAGCTCAGTTCCTCATGCTGAGCATCAAAATATACCACACTGTCATGGGGGTTATATTTATATAAAGGCAATTAAGAAACAAACACAAGGAAAGCTCTCTGCTTCCTCTACATTTACTTTAATGAAGAAAATACATTTACAGAATGAACTGTGTCCTCTTGCTATCAGGAAGGACAATTGTTGATCACAGCAGAGGGCTTTCAAAATCTCCACCGGAAAAGGCAACATAGATATCTGGATGACACACTTTACCAGTTTGCCTCTGTAAACCATTTACCTGGCTGGCTTCCTACATCATGCCCACTCTTATAACCTCAAGATTATTTTTTTGTTTTGTTTTATTTCTTCCAAACTTTATTGTTCTTTGTCAAAGACTCTGTGTATAAGTTATCATCCAAATCATATATTTACATGTTATTTTTATCTCCATGGATTTCTAATGTGCATGAAATATATGTTAAAATGCATGTTTACTTGCTCTTATCATTCTATTTTTGTTACAAGTAACAACTATGTAGGTCACAGGAAAATTTCCTTTTCTTTTTCTGCAAAGGCTTCGTCTTCTAGATAAGATAGCTGTGAGTCCAAATGTATCCATTGTATTAATATTTTATGCCATTGACTAATTTCTAGAACTTCACTGAGTCATAGGTTCCACTGGGAAGCCAAGTAATACTGTTTCCTAAAACTTTGACGACATTTAGCATAGTGTATGTAGATTACCTATTTCAAAGCCTGACACATAATTAGGGTTCAATTTGGGGAGCTATTATCATTAAGCTCTCTGTCAAAAATTACCACGACAAAGAGATGAAACAATATTTTCCACCATTATCATAAACAATGGTTACAAAAACTGTAAAGCATATGAAGCTTTATTGGAATAATTTAGCAGTTTTACTTCTTCTAAGGTTTAGATGTTAGATTTCAGAGTGTAGACCCGAGACCTGGTTAGCTTTATTATTAACTTGAAACACTCAGGAAGATAGATTCTTGGCTGCAGAATAACCTCAATCAGGTTTTGCTGTGCCATGTTTGTGAGACAGTTTCTTGATTGCTGCCTGATACAGCAGATCCCAGCCCGCTGTGAGCAGTGTCATTCCCTAGGCAGTACACCTGGTCTGTATAATGAGGAGGGCTGGGCAAATCAGTAAGCAGTGTGTGTGGTTTTTCTTTTTTTCCTGCCTTGATTTCCCTCAATCAGGTGCTGTATCCTGTAGCACAGTACTTTTTCACAGCAACATAAAAAATGTGAACAGGAACGAAGTTTCTCAAAACGTTTAGCAATTATACAAAATGATTTGTGTTCATAGTTGTGTGCCAGCATACATTGTTTTATTCACAATCTCACTGGTTACTTTGCTCCCCATTTCAATTCATTCTCTCTTTGTCTCTCTGTCTTTGTCTCTGTCTCTGTCTTTCTGTCTGTCTGTCTGTCTGTCTCTCTCTCTCTCTCTCTCTCTCTCTCTCTCTCTCTCTCTCTCTCTCTCTCTCTCTCTCTCACACACACACACACACACACACACACACACACTCACACTAGAGAGAAATCCACCAAGTGAATTCTTTCTTGACTTTATTCTTCTAAAGTCTAGATAAAACTACCATGAGTGGGAATCCGACAGTTCAGTGTTAACATTAAGTATATTACATACATTTTTGTATGTATATGTGTGTATATGCATGTTTGTGTGTGTGAGAATGTACATGCCTATGTATGCATGTATATGTGTGTAAGGGTATACATGTCTGTGTATGCCTCCATTTGGACAAAAACACTTGGGGAGAGAGAAGCACCTAGTGTGATATTCTACAGACACTCTCCAGCTTTTCTATTATTCTTGAGACAAGGTCTCTCATTGGCTTAGAGCTCCATGATGGGTTAATATGGCTCCTCATTGAGTGTCAAGGAAAAGCTTGACTCCATCTCCCCAGTGCTACCAGCACACCGGCACATTGGTTGCTTTTTACCTGGGTTCTGGGGATTGAACTTAGACACTCATGCTTGCCAAGCAAACACTTTACCAACTGAACTATCATCCTGTACTGAACAAAATTGACATCAGCTTATGGTAGAACTTTCAAACAATTTAGGATTTATTTGTTTCATATATAAGTCCTTAGAAAAGCATAAAAAGAAAAAGATTTCTATCTCTCATTACTTGTTTTATTGGCACAGTTTTAATCAGAAAATGGTAGGAAATTCTCAAGCCCATGATTTTTATTCACAGTGAATCTAAATCTCTCCCTTTCGTTGTTTGGATGTCAGGATCTGTCACTCTTCCCATAAACAAAATTGATTCTGAAAAAAGAAAAAATATTTTAATAATTTCTGGAAAAAACACAATAATTATTTTCTTCATGATTTAACAATCCTTTACTTATTCTTCTCTTCAGGTAAAGTCTGACACCAAGACCTTCTTCTTTGTCTAACACACTGAGACAAGTGTTCATCATTTTGGTAGTTTGAGAAGTATATAAAACCCTACAACAGTCTGTCATGGAAAATGCATTATACTTGTTTTTCCATGAGAGAGTTTTTCTAAATATAGAGCCCAGCCAGGCAATCGCAGCACAATAAAATGGTGATGAGCACAGTGCAGCTTCAAGTCTGAAGAATTGGCAGTCATCTCTTTTTATGCACAGAATATGAGCCTCAGGGTTAAAATTGCAGTTTTCCAGGCCTTCTTTAGCATGGAATCAAAGCATGCCTCACTACTGGAGACAATATTTTCATATTGCTAGCACTTTCAAGTGCTCACCAAAGTGATATAGTATTGAGTGCAAATGCAAACACCTATTTCTAGCCATTCCATGATTGGCAGTGACATGGAACAAAGAACAAGAGGACAGAACAGGAATTAACGATGCATCAAACCTATTCTCCTTGGATTTCACTTGGGAAAGGGCAGTGCCTGAGGAGCAATGACAAAGTCGGCCGTAAACTTCTTATTTGCAGATGAAGTGAAGGTTAATTGTAAAAGTGGTAAAGTAAATTTTGCTTAAGATAAAGCTAATTAAAGCAGGTAGATATATTAGAAATAAGAGCAGGAAAGTCCTATCCTTACTTAACTCCTTACCATGTAATCAGGAGACAGACAGACGAATTTGAAGAGACTGCAGAGGGAAGGGTATATGGGAGGGATTCCAGGGAAGAAAGAGAAGGAAGAAATAGCAAATATAATCTCAAAAAAGAGATAGAGACATAGTCTTAAGAGAGTCAATAATATAGACAGAGATAAAATATCTAACTGATGCTTTTCCTTTAATTTTCTTCAAATTTATATCAAGAAAAAGAAAAAAGAAATACCCAGTTTTCTCAAAGACTAGGGTGTGCCTTTCCTAGGATGGCTAATTCATTTACCCTCAAAAGGAAACATCAGTAACTTGGGTCTTCATAATGTTGAGCATAAAATACTTCTCAAAAATTGAGAGGGATTCAAGTTACTTTTTTTTATGGTAAAAGCATCACTTAAAATGTAAATGCTGCAGTGTACAACATTTCACAAACACCACTGGTCCCAGTGTTTTCCATCTGGTTAGTTCACTATAGAGAACCATACTTTGAATGAAGTCTATCCACAGTCACCACTCTGGTCACAAAGTTCTGAGAGTTAGTAAATTGCCCCTTAAAAAAGGCCAGCTGATGTCATGAGTAGGAAGAAGAACCGATACTGTTTACGTTTTCTCTCCTTCTTATGTGTGTGTGTGCACTACATTTAACTAAAGTATTTACTCTGGCTATCCATCAGATGGAAGCAAGTCATAACACCTGGTTTTAGAATCCAGAGCATTACCGAAACATATGGCTAGATTCCAACATTTATTCATAAATACTATTCAAGCTATGTCTTCCTTTAGCTCAAGCCCACTATTCGACATGCAATAATTTTTATGTGGGGAGCACTGTCACTTTGAAAACTGTGACTCACTCCTTCCTCAGAAATGGCATATTTAATGTAGCATCTTCGATAATTTGCATTTGGAAGTCTGTAGAGCTGGTTTACTCCCTGAGCTTAGGAAAAAAAGTGAGTTATTTATCTCCTGTAACTTTAACAGCGGCAGAGAAATAAGCTGCAGTATACAACTCCTTTAGAATGAAAATCCAAATAACATAAAGAGTTGTTTGTTTGTTTTTTTTACAAGAAGAGTATTTGATAAAAATGGGTAAAAGAGGGAGAGCATGGAAGTGGGAAGATACAAGTCAGGGGCTAACAATCTAGATGTAATCTAAATAAATTATAATAAAAGTAAAAAAAATAGTTGTACAACCTTAAAGTCATCTATCTCTATACTTCAAAATTCTCAACAATAGAGTTTCTATACAGCTTAAAGCCATATCATTGTCTGCCAAGAAATAGAATCAAACATGTTATTCTTATTGCTTTGTAGAGTTCATTTATGGAAGAGAAAAATAAATCACAAGAGGTATACTGCTTTAAGGTAATAGCCCTTCCAATTTTTTTAAATTAAAAAATTTCCTTCATACTCATTAGTGTTTGCCTGCATGTATGTCTGTGGGTGGGGTATGTGAGTGTGTGACAGCCTGGAATTGGACTTAAAAAGAACAATAAGCCACCATGTATATTCTGGGAACTGTATGCAGTTCCTCTACAAGACCATCACCTGATTATTAAGCTAAGAAATCTCTTCAGCCCTATTCTAAACTTTATATCACAATGCACACTTCCTATCAAATGAGGGGGCATTTATATTAAGCAACACTTTAAAGAAATAACTCTAGATTATAAAGCTTCATTACGATAATGTTCATAGAAATTGTCACTGAGGTTAAATATCACAAATGAAAAAAGCAGATGGAATATTTTAGATTTCAAATTTTTACTGCTGTGATACAGGATGAAATTACATAGTCTTAGAACAAATCTTCAATTTAGGAAATAGAATCAATCATAATAATTCTAAATGATCCTAAATATGTCATTTACTTATGTATTGATGTCCAGTGTGGGTTCATTTCTTTCTATTCTCCACACTTACTAATTATATACATTAATTATAAAAAATGAATATTGTTCAATGGTTGGAGATGCATGAATACAGCACATACTTGGATATATATTAATACTGACATATTCACTACTGGGATTGGGTGAAATTGTTTTATTACAATCAGTTATTTTAAAGCCGTTTTAATACTCTTAAGGATACATTTCTTTGAAAAGCTCCACTGATATTAGCATAATAGAGTTAGAGAAAAGGCTAGTGTATCCCTTAGTATTCCAGAATTAAAACCTCTAGTTAATCTAACAAATTCTTATTCTCAGATTAATTATGCCTTTTTTCCTTCTGAGCCAGTTTACAGAATCTTTTCAGTTATTTGTCCTTCATTTGGAACTATTTATGTTTATTGGCTCATTTTTAAGGAAAACCTACTGTGTACTAGGCAGAATGTGATAAGCGTCATGTATTCCTTTATCTTACTATTTTCAATATTCATATTTTTAAACATGAAATAGGAAAATGTAACTTAAGATAGATGAACAAATGAGTTGACTTGTTAATTGAGCTATGATATTAGTGTAGGTCTGATCCGATGACCTCATTTTCAATGTATAGAGCTCTGGGCTAAATGGAATACTCTCTTCTCTCCAGTGTCTTGTGATTCTCATAGGATGTTGTTGTTGCAAGTCCTGAGGATTTCCTAATGATGATTTCCCCAGTGCTTTCACACTCTGGCAGATCTTTTCATAAAAGCAAGTGTTGACAACCTAGATTTCTATATTATGACATTGTGCCAAATGGCCATCTATACCATCACTACTTCTGTATCCCTTTTTGAACATCACTGAATCCTCTTTTTAGAGGTTTGAAGTGATGGTTGGGCCCACCCTTCTTCTCAGAGCCTCTAAGAGTTATTCTCCTTACAAGTCCACAATTCCCAGTTTCCATGGTGGCATCAAAACACATTAACCTCACTTGTCCCTTTACCAATTTTTAATTGTATGGTGCTAAGCAAGCTAACTTTTATGTCTCTGAGAATCTAAAACCTTATTAATCAAATATCTAACCACTGGGGGGGATGTTAGATTAATGGAGCAGCTGTGCCAGAAGTCATATTATCACTACCCCAATTCCGGCTCTCATCATACTTATAATACCACACATGTAAAAGATGCACTTAGTAAATCACATTGAAAGAAAATATGATTTCAGATATGTATATAAAGCTGACAGCTTAATTTAAACACTACCTGCAAAGAAATGTCAAAATGAGATACCTGTTTGGATGTGTTTCATAATAAACAGAAATGGATGATTTGCTAGAAACTGAGTTTGAGTTAAACTCATGATCGCAGGGATGTTTATGCCTATAGAAAAGAGAAAACAGTCATTTACATATTTACACTTAAGATATCCATAAAGAAAATACATTACAATAGGTTGCATAGACAAAAGATTTTTGCGTAATATATCCTAAACACAAAGATATTCATACTTATTTTTAAATAGCCATGCACAGGATTAAATTTGTTCTGAATTCACATTTATGTTCAGTGAAGAAGAACACCAAATACTAGATTCAATTTAGTGGAAACAATGAAAAAATGTAATATTCTCAAAAGTAATTTTCTGTCCACTATTTACATTACATGATCTATCCTTAAAATTCTTCACCTTTTAATTCCTTTCCAGACATCTTTGCACTTTATTGTTGTACTTCAGACAGTGAGAATCTCATCTGAGTTAAAACTACTTATTTTGTACTTATATTGCCAGAATTACTCTGTGATCTCAGAGATTTTAGTAACTTACAGTTACTTATTATGATAAGCCAAGTTATTTCAGCTTACATGGCATTTGTCAATAATGTGGGACATTTCAGTGGTCAGACATTTGTTTTTCTAGATTAAACATTTTTACACAAATCTGAAGTTCTCTTCAACTCAGGTTTGACTCGTTGCTGGAGCAAGCCCTGAGAAAGGCAATTTCTGACTTTCTCCCATGGGACGCCCTTGGTGCCAGTCTCTGAAACACATTTTTTCATCTCAATAGCATCTTAGTCCCAATAGCCCTGTAAATTTTTGACCAGACCCAAGGATAAATAAAATCAACATATATAGTCAAAATTGTAAAACAGTGAAAGATAATCTTACTAAAATTGCATAAATGACACTCTTCTATAAAGAATAGCCATGACAATTCTACCCAAATTACCAGCAGATACAAGCCTCACATCTGAATTACTGAGATAAATCAGAAAAGTAAAGTCAATTTTACTTCCATTCTCATTTTCAGTGAATCCTTTTTCTGTCCCTCCTTGTTCTTAAACAAGCCTAGAGCACAGTTTTTAAAGTCAGAGTCTCAGGCTATTCTGGGGCATGATTCATCTGCAGACTCCTATTACCAACTCCTAATGAGTGTATAATCCTGTTCCTGGAGAAGTCTAGCTTTACAATGAGAGGCAGTGTGCAATAGCAACATGGCTTTGAGCTTTAAACCAAGGGAACCTGATATCAGTTTAAATTCTGTCAGTTAACAGCGTGACCCCAGGCAAGAGACTTCACATCTCTGAAGCTTTTCCTTCAGTAATACAATTAAAA